>CM069407.1:11681394-12093894 GCA_035609135.1 Eleutherodactylus coqui
GCCTCCTATGTACAAGAATATAACTACTATAATACTGCCTCCTATGTTCAAGAGTATAACTACTATAATACTGCCTCCTATGTGCAAGAATATAACTACTGTAATACTGCTCCTATGTACAAGACTATAACTACTATAATACTGCCCCCTATGTGCAAGAATATAACTACTATAATACTGCTCCCTATGTACAAGAATATAACTACTATAATACTGCCCCCTATCTACAAGAATATAACTACTATAATACTGCCCCTATGTACAAGAATATAACTACTATAATACTGCCCCATATGTACAAGAATACAACTACTATAATACTGCCCCCTATGTACAAGACTATAACTACTATAATACTGCCCCCTATGTACAAGAATATAACTACTATAATACTGCTCCTATGTACAAAAATATAGCTCCTATAATACTGCCCCCTATGTACAAGAATATAACTACTATAATACTGCCCCCTATGTACAAGAATATAACTACTATAATACTGCCTCCAATGTACAAGAATATAACTACTATAATACTGCTCCTATGTACAAGAATATAACTACTATAATACTGCCCCCTATGTACAAGAATATAACTACTATAATACTGCCCCCTATGTACACGAATATAACTACTATAATAGTGCCTCCTATGTACAAGAATATAACTACTATAATACTGCCTCCTATGTACAAGAATATAACTACTATAATACTGCCCCCTATGTACAAGAATATAACTACTATAATACTGCCCCCTATGTACAAGAATATAACTACTATAATACTGCTCCTATGTACAAGAATATAACTACTATAATACTGCTCCTATGACTTGTTGGTTACCGTGGTGACTTTTGTATAATTGATGGTATAATCACTCACCTCCTCTGAGATCAGAAGATGCAGCAATATATGCAAATGTGTCCAGGTTGATGATGTCTATAACCGGACTCACCACACGAGTTGGATCCTGTGAATAAATAAGTATATACAGTATATAATGATCTCGTGTTGCTTCTGGAGGGCTGAATTATCCCCCGCTCTCCCCTCACTGGGGTGCGTTCACACCGGTAAGTCTTACATTCCGTCTGACTGCAGCACGGACTGAACATGCGTGTGATTAGACCCTAGTAATGTCTTTCTGTTCATCAATGATCCCAGATAGAAAAATCACTAAATATCTCATGTTTGGGACAATGGAATAAGTACGATTTTAACTGTTGAAAGTGCGCGCAATTTTTTTTTTCACGCACATGAAAATCGCACGCACATTGCTTGTTATATAAAACCGCATCGCAATCACTGAAAAATTGCAGTTTAAGGGCGACCTCACGGGGTTTGACTGCGTGTGCGCTCACTATCGCTATGAAGAGCTCATGATCGCGGGCTATTGCGCCTGTATCATTTTACTGTACTTTATGGCGCTTCCATGACCCCTCACTTCGGCGCGGTCCCAGCAGCACCTTGTTTGAGGAGGCGGGTCAGCTGTCTTGGTAGTCGGGTCAGCTGAGCTAATAGGCCCAAGTGGTGTAGTGTAACCCTGTGCGTAGTTTCGGGTAGACAGGGGCTTTGATTCACAATTGCGTCCGAAAATAAAGCATGTCGCGTTTTATTCTGCCCGTGCTCAAAATGTCCGCGGGAAAAAAAAATGTGAAGAAACCCGTTGAAGTCGATGGCTTCTGTCTGCTATGCACTGCAGGCACAGATTTTGCGGCCGCACATGCGCCCGTTTGAGGCCGCCCTGATAGAGGGCGATATAGGTTGGATTTTCGTGGGTTACATCGCCCTCGCCCTCGTGAACCCCCTCATACTGCAGTGTAGCGGCTCCTGTACTCTACGGTATCGCTCACCTCTTTCACCCTCTTCAGTAAGGGGGGCAGCCATTCCTTATTGACCTCGCAGTGACTGTCCAGGAAGGTGAGCACTCCGGCCTTAGAAAGCTCTGCTCCTCTCACTCGAGACCGAATCAAACCTGCTTAGATAAGGGATAAGGCGATCACCGCGGTGATACAGTTAAAGGAGCAGTAACCATACGGTCAATCAAAGTGAATTATGTAAAAAAAAAAACTAATGGCTGATAACAGGGAACAATAGTAACCTGTACAATTAAGGAACCAATGTACTGGTGAATGGCTGAGGTCAAAGCCTGACAACTAATGATGACCTGCTGTCAATCCAAAACGAACTGACACGGATGGGAACTACGGTTTCTGCTTCTTTGACGGCGCAGTTAGAAGGTTGAGTCCAGAAATGGAAACATTGTTGCATTGTCCTCCCTCTGCATCAGTTCATTAGCATGTTTGGTGTAAATGGATACAAACTGAAGACCTTCCATTCGCATCCATTCTTCACAGGCAACAATGTAAAAAAACAGAAGGAAACTTTGTCAGGTTTAGAGCTTATTTAGACGACCGTATATCGGCTCGGTTTTCACGCCGAGCCGATATACGGTGTCCTTGTCTGCAGGGGGGGCGGAGGATGGAAGAGCCAGGAGCAGGAACTGAGCTCCCGCCCCTTGCCACTATTTGCAATGGGAGGAGCAGGATGGGGCAAAGCTAAGTGCTAAAACCAGTCAAAGTCAACGTGAAATTAAATGAAGATCTTTGTGTCCATTTTTTTTAATCTTTGCATTTTCCTCGCCACTTTCGTCGCTGTCGGAGGACTTGTTGTTTTCAATGGGACTGCCACAGATAGCGGAGCTCTTGAAATGAATGCAGCAGCGACTGCATGCGTGGCCAATGCTCAATTCAATCTCCACATCACTGTGGGGGGTGTAGTAAGGAGAAGGTTGGGCACTGGATCCCTGTTCTTAGGATCAGCAGGGATCTCAGCAGCAGATTTATGTTACAAGCTTGGTTCTGGTGCTGTATTTATGTACTGAGCTTGGTTCTGGTGCTGTACTTAGGTTATGAGCTTGGTTCTGGTACAGTATTTTATTCACCAAGCTGCTCTGGTGTGGGATTGCTGATATCTTGTTGCTTTCTGCCCAAGCAGAATACAGACTGCTGATCAGTGTAATATAGTTTTATTTTCTATGATGGGGGTGGGGGTGCAAAAAAAAAATCTGCACAGAATGCCATCTAATCTAATGCCAGCACTGCGGTTAAGGCTTCATGCACACGGAACGCGCAGATTCCGCATGCAGATTTCCGCCACAGATGACCTGCAAGTCATTGCGGAAACTAATTTAAAATGCTTGCAGGCGATCGCGGCTTCGATAGTTTTTCTGCGTAGATGTACACAGATGCGCAGCCGATCGTCCGTGCCGAAAAAAATTGCAAGCTCAAAGGTGCCTTCCCTCACCCCCCTGCTGGTCTCCGAGCGACCCGAGAAGTATCCGCCTACAAATCCGCAATACATCCACAATGTAATTCCATAGAGATCAATGGAGCCCGGCCGCGCGGAATCGGCGCTAAAATGGAGCATGCTGTGAATTCACGGAATCCGCATGTGTGCGTAGATCTGAGGACGCTCCATGCTTTCCTATGGGTGGCTTGAACAGCGGATCTCCTGTACGTGTGCTGATCGCAGATCCCCCAATTGAAATCCCCCCGTGGGCATGAGGCCTAAGTTACATCACCTTACTGGAGGCGGTGACATCATCAGTGCCACCCTATAGGCACTGCACTGATCTGAGGGTCCTGTGAGGGTTGCAGGATCTCACTGCACATACTCCACCTGATTCCCGAGCGCCCGCCGTCTCGTATTTACTGCAGGCGTCCGCTGCTTTGTATGCATTGTGTTGCCTTATGAAGACAAGACCGGGGAACGATGAAACATAACGTGCGCAAGATCATAAAAGCGAATTTAAAATTCAGACTTGGAGAGTTCACAGGCAGTAGACACTTTTTCGGATGTACTCTGGGGTCTCAGCAGGATTCGCGGAAGGAGAGATTCAGCGCTTTCAGCCGAACCATTTGTAATGGAGATTTACAATGTAAACGGCATAATTTTAGAAAATACAACCCGTACGCCGCGCATCCGGCGCGCAACGAGAACATAAAGTCTCCGATACCATTACTGCTGAGGCGGAAATATTTATCTGCCAGCGCTTGCCAAACTTTTCAAGCATGGAACTTGTTGCACCCCGGTCTGGGATTTATTATGGGTGAAAGGGGTAACGGTCCATTCGGAAAGCTCTATTAACTCCCCTCTGACACCAGCGGTGGACTGACGGTCTCTTGAGTTTAGGAATTAACCCCGTAATGACACGTCCATTTTTTATCCCATTTTTGTTTTGACCTCCGCAGTTTCGAACAATAACGGCCCTTATATTCCCATCTGCGTCGCTGTCGGAGGCTCCTTGTTCATTGTGGGACAAGTTGTAGTTTTTAATGGTACTTTTTAATGTGCCGAAAACTTTTCAAAATTTCGAAGTGGGATGAAACTGGAAAAAATGTAATTCCGCCATCTCTGTGGGGTCTTGTCTTTACTGCACATATGAGACGATCTCTTCATTCTGCGGGTCGATGCGATGACAAGTTTATAAGGTTGTTTTTCTGCCGCCATCTTCTGACCGTCATAACTTTTTTATTTCTCCATGGATACAGTTGTCCGAGGGCTCATTGTTTGCGGGACGTCCTGTAGTTTCATTGGTACGGTACCAGGTTGGAGCACACATCGCTTTCTGATTGCTCTTTATTAATTTTTTTCTTGGAGACAGAGTGACAAATAAAAACGCAATTCTGACATTGTTTTTTTTTACTATAGTGACCGTGTTGGACAATGAATGTGTTACTTTGATAGATCCCACTTTTACGGACGCAGCGATATCAAATGCGCTTTAGTTTTTTTTTTCATTTTGATTTTTCATTATAAATATGGGAAGGGAGGGGTTAAACTTTTACTACGTTTTATTTTTTCTAATAATTAATAAAACCTTTTAAAACTCATTTTACTTGAAGTTGCGATGGTCTGATCGCTCATAGAGTATGATGCAATACCCTAGTATTCAGAAAGCCCCATGCAGCCATGGTAACGGAACGGCACCTCATGATCTCATAGCGGGGAGGGAGCCGGGGGCATTCCAAACCCCCCAAATACTGATCAGGGCATTTAAATGCCACCATCAGAGTTGATGATCAATTGCGATCAAAGATGGCTGGCACCCACTGTATGGAGCGGGATTGGCTCCTGATCCTGCTCCATACAAACCCCGCACACCCAGGATGTAAATGTACTTTCTGGGCCTTGAAGGGGTAAAAGTGGTATTCCATAGGATAGAGGACAACTCGCCGATCAGTGTGGGTCGGACTGCTTGGAGCCCTACTGATCCAGAAAAATAGGTTAGCAGGTGAAAGGAGAGTGAAGTAAGAAAAAGTTATAGAGAGGCGAGTGCTACAGGAGACAGAGGAGAAGAACCCTTGTAATTAGTGTGGAGGAAGAGAGAGAGCAGAGTTAGGCCTTAGTCAGACGGGCGATTTTTTGCGCGATTTGCGGATCGCATGACGGATGCGCATCCGCAAATCGCGTGACCGGTGCGCGCAAGTCGCCCGCAAATCGCCCGCAAATCTGCTCCTAGCCGCGTTTCATTAGAAACAGGCCGGAGCTGTCCAGCGCATTGCATTCAATGGAGACGGCAATACAGCCGGCTCCATTGAATGCAAGCGCTGCGGGCGAGCCCAGGATGAATTGTCGGGAAGGGCTTAAATATATAAGCCCTTCCCTGCAATCCATCCTAAAATGTGTTAAAATAAAAAAAAATTGTATACTCACCTTCTGCCTGCAGCCGGAGCTCCGTGCGGCCGTCCTGCAGTGGGTGTGAAGGGGGTGTGAGTCAGACCTGCCCCCTGATTGGCTCAGCGCTGAGCCAATCAGAGGCATGCCTCACTCACACCCATTCATGAATTCATGAATGGATGTGAGTCAGACCTGCCCCTGATTGGCTCAGCGCTGAGAGGCAGCAGTCATTCACCCATTCATGAATTCATGAATGGGTGTGTGAGTGTTTTCAGCCTCTGATTGGTCAGGGCTGTGACCAATCAGAGGCAGATCATTCAGCAGGCGGGGATTTTAAAGCCCCGCCAGCTGAATAGTGCCAAGAAGCAGTTCAGGAGAACTGACAGCGGCCGCGGCTGGACTCCGGCTGCAGCGGAAAGGTGAGTATACAATTTTTTTTTATTTTAACACATTTTAGGATCAATTGCAGGGAAGGGTTTATATATTTAACCCCTTCCCGACAATTCACCCCGCGCACGCCGGCAGCCCATTGCTTTCAATGGGGCGGCTGTATTGCCGCTCCATTGAATTCAATGGGCAAACATCGTTCTTCTCTGCCACAGCTGTAACAGCTGTGGCAGAGAAGAATTATTTGTCTTCTATATGTTCTCAGTGGGGTCGGCGCTGCTGCCGCCGGCCCCATTGAGCGCATATACAGAAGAGAACAGGAATCGCAGATCGCAGATAGGTGCGATCTGCGATTTCTGTTCTATAATTTATCGGACGAGCGCATAAAAAGCGCTCATGTGTCCGATACCATTGCAAAGCAATGGTTTTAAAAAATCGCCGGACGCATGTGCGTGCGCAAATCGCGGCTAAAATCGCCCGTCTGACTAAGGCCTAAGGAGTGGTCAGAAAACTGGGTCGGCGAGAGGACAGAAGGCAGAAAGAGAAGCCAGTACCTGAGAGGACCTAAGGAGAAGCAAGTCCAGACAATCAGAGTCCAGAGGGATCCTTCTGCCAGTAGGAGTAACTAAGTAACCATGAGTGGGAACACCATATTGTTCACAGGTCTAGTGAATAGGCCACCCAGTGGATCTAGAGCTGAACCCGGTCTTGGCCGCAGCTTATACAGCAAACTAACAGTCTAATCGCTCAGACAGAGATCTTGTTGATCCATCGTTGATCTTTTATCATGTTTAATTCTTTTAAGTTGTGAAGGAGATCGTCCCCTGAGCGGTTGGCAGCCATTAGAGATAAATAGCTTCGCAGTGCCCGCTCCGTGTTCGGAGACGCATGATGAACTGCAGTAGCGTGCGGCATCTGAAGCATCTGGGCACTGCCAGTTGGTGCCATCTCATCGGGTCTCTGCTCTTTATAAATCGGAAGACAAGTCCTGGGAAATCGGAAGACAAGTCCTTCGAATAAACACCAACAAGTCTTGGATGACCAACATCGATATCTTCATCAGACATGGAGTCATACTGAGTCAAACACCAAACCTCTGCAGCACCATGGAATAAGCCTCAACATTTGTGCTGGCTCGGCATCTCTTCCCCAACATCTGTGGTATCTCCATCACTGACATGCTTCTTACGCTTGGGTAGTCGCCGACTTTCAGATTTGTATGTGCTGCTACCACAGCGATCGCATGCCTGCTGCTCATAACCTCTCGGCGTTCATCCAAGAAGTTATTCAAGCTCCTCAGAAGAGCAATAGCTGGTGGTAATTCGATGGCAGGACTTTGCAGCAACTTGTTACTGCGGTTGAAGCGCTGCAAAATGTAATTCCAAAGTTTACAGATTAGTGCAACTTCAATGGTGTCCAAGTGTTCGGCCGATCCATCGGCTTCGTTTCATGTGCTGCCATTGTGAGTAGCATCCCCAGAGATTTCCCAAAGAGTATTTTGATGCCGGTGGTACCCCCTGGAAACTGCTTCTGTGGCATCAGCTCGAGCGGACCATCGAGTATCCGATGGGTGTTTTGGAACAAGGCATTCGGGTTGCTCTTTAACGTGGGTCATCGGTAGACCCCAATAATGTGATGACGCTAGAAAGAATGTATCCAGGCGCTGTAATAACTCAAAAAATGAAACTGCTTCAACGCAATAATCCACAGCTGACCGACCAACTAGGTTTAAAGAGCGGGCAGCGCAAGGAATATAGTCCACTAAACTGTTCTTGTTTTTCAAGATTCGCTGCATGCCAGTCTAAGTACCAAACATATTGCGGGCATTATCATATGTCTGACCGCGGTAATTCTCAAAGTTGATGTCCTGATCTAAGAAGTATTGAAGCAGAATGTCAGCCAGACTCTGCCCTATGAGACTGGAGATATTGATGAATGTCAGAAAACGCTCCACCAGTTGGTGACCCATTATATGGCCATAGCGAAGAATGATGGTAGGCTGGTCTGTAAGGGTAATATCTGGAGCGGAATCCACTGAAACTGAGAAGTACCGTGACATTGCAAGCTCATCCTCGATCACCTGATAATTATCTTTATTTTTCTTTTTTTTTGTGACCTGTATTTTGGTGGCCCTGAGGCATGAGCCTTATTTGCCTAATGAATGATCACGTTGATCAAGTTGCTCAACAGCAATCAAGAAGCCACAGTGAGAACCAGGCATGGGGATACAGAATGGTCCAAGATCAAAAAGGGCACAAGACACGGATGCATCCTTTCTTCTTTCCTCTTCAACCTCTATGTGGAAGTGATCATGAGGCGGCTGGACTTAAATGATCGGGGTATTGGGTTGAAAATAGGTGGAAGAACCATCACCGATCTAAGATATGCAAAAGATATGTCCCTGCTAGCAGAGACAGTGAAGCATCTGAAGACGCTGATCCTGAAGCTAAAAGAAGGAAGGGAGAAGACAACGATCATGACCGCTGCCAACAAGGACGTCCACATAAACGTCACAGCGAGGAAATCAAAGTAGGTAATAGTTTCACATTCCTTGGATCCCTTATCAATCATAGCGGCAGCTCAACAGCATCGATTAGCATTTGGGCGTACGCCCATTGCGAGCATGGATCCAATATGGAGGTGCAAGAATGTCTCAGTCACCATCAAACAAAGGTTAATCACAGCCATCATCTTCCCGATTGCAGCATATGGCTGTGAGAAGCGGACATTGAGGATAGAGACAGAAGAAAAATTGACACTTTTGAGCTGTTGTGTTGGAGAAAACTTCTACGAATCCCCTGGACAGTGAGGGTCACCAACAAAGCTGTCCTGGACGGTATCGGCCCAGAGGGGTCCCGCGAGATCACCAGAGACTGACTGACTTTGGACGTGTAATGAGGGCGCTGGAAAAAGAGATGCTACTTGGAATGGTCAGTGGTAAAAGGAAACGGAAGACAAGACACGTTGGTTGGACACCATCAAGAAGGACACGGGAATGGACATCAGGCAATTGAAAGCAGCCGTAAGGAATAAAAAAGCATGGAGATGACCGGCCTACAGAGTATCCAAGAGTCGGACATGACTGAATGGATAGCATTAGAATTGGAATTAGACCAGAGGAATCAAAGTCATTTTCACCGAGGGCCCTATGGTTGCCGTCAAAGGGCCGATTGTAATTGAATACTAATAGTAACACCACTAGTGACCCTAATAGTAATAGTGGCCACAGTAGTAATAGTGACCACTATATTGGTGACCCAAGTTGTAATAATGTCCCCTACATTGGGCCCAGTAGTAATAAATGACCTCCATAGCAGTCACAGTAGTAACAGCGCCCCCCTATTGGCTTCTGGCTAGGCAGCATCCCTACAGACATTCCACTCACCCAGCCTGTAGTTCCGATCCGGCGGCTGCCGCTGCTGACCCTGTAGCCGCTGACCTCCCCGCTGCAGAGAGGTGAACGGTCACAGACTGCACTGCTGCTACAGGCTTGGAGAGTGGAATTCCTACTAGGTTGCCGCACGGCTGGTGGGCCACATAAAATGAGGTGGTCGGCCAGATTCGGCTAGCGGGCCTTGTGTTTGACGTGTGATTTAGACAGTGTAGTCAGATTAGTGTGCAAAAAAGTGGTGTCAGCTTCCCTTTTAAGCATTTTTCATGTGAAGCCGGCTTTTTTTCTCCTACCTCTCCCTTTTAAGAGGACTTATCACACCTCATGTCAGGGGGGACACGGCTCTGCTGGCGCTATTGTAGCCTCTCTCTTGTCTGCAGTCACCCCGTGCCCCTGTACCAGCCCGTCATAAATTCTGCTCAAGTGTCAAGAAGGCGGTTTCCAACACTCACTGTCAAACAAATCTGACATTACCCTTCCACTGCTTCACGCCCCGGGTGAACACATATGTCCTGGGTGTGCGGGGTTTGTACAAAGTGGGATCAGGAGCCAATGCTGTTACATACAAGGTGGATGCCTTGTCTTTGACAGCTGACACCAGCGCACAACAACCCCAATCAGTCCTCATGGTCATCGTGGCTGTTAACCATGGCAGCATATGACCTTCTGAAGGTTCCCAGAACTGCCATTAATTAATGCCAATCAAGGCGTGCCTGTGGCCTATCTTGATAGACTGGCTGTCAAAATGCGATATAATGTAATACTAAATTATGGGTCTAAGAGTCCAGGGAATGGGGAGTCTACCATGCCCGCCCATATCACATCTTGTATCCAAACTAGAGGAGGTACAACAGGGCACTAGAGCCTCCATGCCCGCCCATATCACATCTTGTATCCAAACTAGAGGCGGTACAACAGGGTACTAGAGCCTCCATGCCCGCCCATATCACATCTTGTATCCAAACTAGAGGCGGTACAACAGGGTACTAGAGCCTCCATGCCTGCCCATATCACATCTTGTATCCAAGCTAGAGGCGGTACAACAGGGTACTAGAGCCTCCATGCCACCCGTATCACATCTCGTATCCAAGCTAGAGGCGGTACAGCAGGGTACTAGAGCCTCCATGCCCGCCTGTATCACATCTTGTATCCAAGCTAGAGGCGGTACAACAGGGTACTACAGCCTCCATGCCCCCCGTATCACATCTTGTATCCAAGCTAGAGGCGGTACAACAGGGTACTAGAGCCTCCATGCCCCCCGTATCACATCCTGTATCCAAGCTAGAGGTGGTACAACAGGGTACTAGAGCCTCCATGCCCACCTGTATCACATCTTGTATCCAAGCTAGAGGCGGTACAACAGGGTACTAGAGCCTCCATGCCCCCCGTATCACGTCTTGTATCCAAGCTAGAGGCGGTACAACAGGGTACTAGAGCCTCCATGCCCACCAGTATCACATCTTGTATCCAAGCTAGAGGCGGTACAACAGGGTACTAGAGACTCCATGCCCGCCCGCATCACATCTTGTATCCAAGCTAGAGGTGGTACAACAGGGTACTAGAGCCTCCATGCTCGCCCATATCACATCTTGTATCCAAGCTAGAGGCAGTACAACAGGGTACTAGAGCCTCCATGCCCCCAGTATCACATCTTGTATCCAAGCTAGAGGTGGTACAACAGGGTACTAGAGCCTCCATGGCCGCTGGTATCACATCTTGTATCCAAGCTAGAGGTGGTACAACAGGGTACTAGAACCTCCATGCCCACCCGTATCACATCTTGTATCCAAGCTAGAGGTGGTACAACAGGGTACTAGAGTCTCCATGCCCCCCCGTATCACATCTTGTATCCAAGCTAGAGGCGGTACAACAGGGTACTAGAGCCCCGATGCCTACCTGTATCACATCTTGTATCCAAGCTAGAGGTGGTACAACAGGGAACTAGAGCCTCCATGCCCATCAGTATCACATCTTGTATTCAAGCTAGAGGCGGTACAACAGGGTACTAGAGCCTCCATGTGTGCCCGTATCACATCTTGTATCCAAGCTAGAGGCGGTACAACAGGGTACTAGAGCCTCCATGTGTGCCCGTATCACATCTTGTATCCAAGCTAGAGGCGGTACAACAGGGTACTAGAGCCTCCATGCCCGTCTGTATCACATCTTGTATCCAAACTAGAGGTGTTACCACAAGCTACTAGAGCCTCCATGCCTGCCTGTATCACATCATGTATCCAAGCTAGAGGCAGTACAACAGGGTACTAGAGCCACCATGCCTGCCTGTATCACATCTTGTATCTAAGCTAGAGGTGGTACAACAGGGCACTAGAGCCTCCATGCCCACCCGTATCACATCTTGTATCCAAACTAGAGGTGTTACCACAAGCTACTAGAGCCTCCATGTCCACCTGTATCACATCATGTATCCAAGCTAGAGGCGGTACAACAGGGTACTAAAGCCTCCATGCCCATCCATATCACATCTTGTATCCAAACTAGAGGTGTTACCACAAGCTACTAGAGTCTCCATGTCCACCTGTATCACATCTTGTATCCAAGCTAGAGGCGGTACAACAGGGTACTAGAGCCTCCATGCCTGCCTGTATCACATCATGTATCCAAGCTAGAGGCTGTACAACAGGGTACTAGAGCCTCCATGCCTGCCTGTATCACATCTTGTATCTAAGCTAGAGGCGGTACAACAGGGTACTAAAGCCTCCATGCCCACCTGTATCACATCTTGTATCCAAGCTAGAGGCTGTACAACAGGGTACTAGAGCCTCCATGCCTGCCTGTATCACATCTTGTATCTAAGCTAGAGGCGGTACAACAGGGTACTAAAGCCCCCATGCCCCCCGTATCACATCTTGTATCCAAGCTAGAGGCTGTACAACAGGGTACTAGAGCCTCCATGCCTGCCTGTATCACATCTTGTATCCAAGCTAGAGGCTGTACAACAGGGTACTGGAGTCTCCATGCCTGCCCGTATCACATCTTGTATCCAAGCTAGAGGCGGTACAACAGGGTACTAGAGCCTCCATGCCTGCCTGTATCACATCTTGTATCCAAGCTAGAGGCGGTTCAACAGGGTACTAAAGCCTCCATGCCCACCTGTATCACATCTTGTATCCAAGCTAGAGGCTGTACAACAGGGTACTGGAGTCTCCATGCCTGCCCGTATCACATCTTGTATCCAAGCTAGAGGCGGTACAACAGGGTACTAGAGCCTCCATGCCTGCCTGTATCACATCTTGTATCCAAGCTAGAGGCGGTTCAACAGGGTACTAAAGCCTCCATGCCCACCTGTATCACATCTTGTATCCAAGCTAGAGGCTGTACAACAGGGTACTAGAGCCTCCATGCCCGCCCGTATCACATCTTGTATCCAAGCTAGAGGCGGTACAACAGGGTACTAGAGCCTCCATGCCTGCCTGTATCACATCTTGTATCCAAGCTAGAGGTGGCACAACAGGGTACTAGAGCCTCCATGCCCACCTGTATCACATCTTGTATCCAAGCTAGAGGCGGTGCAACAGGGTACTAGAGCCTCCATGCCTGCCTGTATCACATCTTGTATCCAAGCTAGAGGCGGTACAACAGGATACTAGAGCCTCCATGCCCGCCTGTATCACATCTTGTATCCAAGCTAGAGGCGGTACAACAGGGTACTAGAGCCTCCATGCCAGCCTGTATCACATCTTGTATCCAAGCTAGAGGCGGTACAACAGGGTACTAGAGCCTTCCTACGAGGGGTCAGCTCTCCACAATAAATGATGCTTTGCTCTGATATGTAATCACTTATATAACCGTTACCATCACACAGAGGGAGTCTCATCCGTCCCATAACATACATATATATATATACGCTCCTTCTAGGTTACTGACAACGTGTATAATTGCGGTAATTCACAAGATCAGAAAAAAAAAAGAGAAACACAAATATTCCATAAATCTCTGAGCCGCCTGATACAAATTCACGCTCCTCCGATAAAACCGCAGCCATAAAAGTGACACTTGGCAGGGAAGATGAAAGACCTGGAGAGGCCTCCATCATTGTGATAACTAATTTAGCTTGTTCCACAGAGGAGAATCAGACGATGAATGTTAAGGAGGTTCGGCTGCGCTTTACTGCACATCGATAGCAGCAATCTCCGACCATCGCAGGAAGTTCCTCTCAAACTTTCTCCGCTCTGAAGACACTGATGGAATCAGCGAGGACCAAATGAATACACATCGGATTTGTGATAAAGCGAGGCGCGCAATATGTTTCATCCGCCGGCGTTTATAAACAGCGCCAGACGAGCGGCTAAAGATCCTGTGTGATCACGTAATGCAGGTATGGTTGGGGCCTGTGAGGCGGAGAGGTAAAGCCCCCCAGGTTTACGGAGCTCGTATGTATCTAACAGATACACTGAGGCCCCAATAAAATCAGAGATTTCCTTCCGATTGCAATATGTGCGATTGGCCCTGAATGGCTATTATAGCCCATCCGTGCGGAGGAACGGCGAATTGTGCGTTCGGACACGTTAATTCTAGCAACAGTGTTGTATTCGGTTCCAATTTTAGGACTGTGCAGCGCCTGTTGGTCAGAACGATTCTTGACATCCTCCTCTGACCCCTTTTGTCAATGAGTCGTTTCCATCCACAAGATCCCCTTTCACCATAAATTAAAACTGATGTATGGGAGACCGGATCTCCAGAACACTCCGTGTCCTTATACCGTCATACAGGGCATGAATAAGACTGCCATACACTTAAATGGTTATTAAGGACCATTATGTAGTTGTGAGAAGAATGCTTGCTTTCCTGTAGACTAGGACAGTGAAAGCATTAGTGCCCGTTTCCCTGGTGGTCTAGGCTTGAGGATGCTTTTTTAGGCGGGCTAAGATAGTGGAGGGGATTATGTACCATTCTCTGGTAGTCTAGAGTACTGAAGAAGTTACTGCTCATTTTCCTGTTGGTCTATGGCAGAGAAGGAGTTAATGCCTAATTACCTGTTGGAGGGCTGACTTCCTGCTTTTTTCGCGGTTCACAGTAGTAAACCTAATAATGCCCATTCCTCGGAGAACTAGCGTATTGCAGAGGTTAATGTTCATTTCCCTGGTGGTCTAGGGTGTTGTAAGGGATAATGTTTGCTGGTCTATAGTAGTGAAGGCTCTAATGCTCAGTCCCCTGGTGGTCTAGGGCAGTGGAGGGTTAATGTCTGTTTCACAAGGGATGCAGGATAGTGGACAGGGGATTTCGTCCTTTTTCAATGGATGGATCATCAGTAGTTGACTAACGGGGATGCGCCTTTGGGGATACCCATCCGTCAGCTGATCGTCTGGCCTTCTGTCAGTGCAGTGGGGTTGGACATCACCATCAGTGGTCAGGGCAGGAAGTGGGAGCACTATCTTCACTCTCATTGAAATCAATGGGCTACTATTACACTTTCTGCTCAGGACCGGACGGCCGCTCCTGAACATAAGAGGGTCAGGAAGTGTAATAGATACACTAATAGAGACCACCAGGGAAGCGGATACATTGTATTACACATGTCTCACTGGCGGTCTAGGGTAGTGGAGGGGTTAACGATACAGGAATGGGGGGTGACACATATCTGTGTACGGGGTAGCGCGTTCCTTGCCCTTATGTTCAGTAATGTCAGCACTAATGTTAATGCCTGATGTCTCTGTATGTGGGAGGAAGCACACAAGAGAGGAGATCGCTTTGAAGCTTCATGAATATTCCGCATATGATTATGAATAAATTATGCAGATTAAGACATTGTGAGCTTTCCCACAATTAACACATTAAGTGTCAAATTTTTTTTTCTTAAAACTTTCACATTTCTAAAATTACATTTCTGGATACTTTATTAGAAGCTGCTGGAAGTGAGGAGCCAATTTTTCACGCTGCGTCAGAAGATAAGTCTTGACCTGTGTTTTGGTGAAAATGGCTGGAGGCTCCCATAGACTTTTATGAGAGCTGAAAAAAGTGTGAGGGGGAGGGAGTTTATCTGCGGCCGGCGCTTAGGAACGGAGACAGCTGGCTATAATAAAGCATTAGAAGTCATTTAGAGGATTTCTGCCGACTGACAGAATTCAGCATGTTTTTCAGCGATGCGCCCGTGTGAATGGATAATGAAATGCTAATTAATTGCAGGGCTCGATCATGGCTATTCTTCACCAATGCGATTTTCAGCCGATGTAAAATCACAACGCTCGTGTGAATGAGGCCTAAGGCAGATGTGCAGCTGTGTATCAGGACAACAGAGCTCTACAAATCAGAACCACATCTCCTTATATTGTAACATTCTGCAGCCACCACTAGAGGGAGCTCAGGTGCTTACTGCATACAGATTATACACTGAAGTCAATAATAAAGCAGTATACAGTAAACTCCCCCTAGTGGTGGCTGTAAACAGCAGAATATTATAATATAATTCTGTGACTATAGAGAAGATTTGAAACTCTGTATCAGAAAACTGTATCAGGGCTCATATACAAGGGCGCATGCAGTACCGGTCTGAGAAATACAGTGTTTTCACGGACTGAAACTGTACAGATTTACTAGGTTTAGCATTTTTTTCAGCGTTTTTCAGGCGCGTAAAAAAAGCAAGATGGCCCTATTGATTTCACGCATAAATACGTAGTGAATACACATGCATCATGCATATTTATGATGTCTCGTTAACTTTAATGGGCGCATCTCTGAATACTCCAATGCAAATCAATGGGGTTTCAGCTACATATTTTTTATACTCACCCGCTTCCCGATTCCCGCAGTGTCCCCCTCTGTGGTCCATGCGGCATAGGAAAATTTGACTCATTTCATAGTCCCATTTGTGTGCTCTCCTTTAGACTTTAAGGGGCAGTAGGGAGGTGTCAAGTTCCCTTCAAATATGCTGCACCAGAGGTCTCCAACACTCCCGTAATGGACCAAACTTCAAGGGGTATTCCAATAGGATGCAATTATACCCTCTCCACGAGATAGGCAATTGCTGATTGGTTTCCAAAAAAGAACTTAAAATTTTGATTCATCTGACCACAGAACAGTTTTCCATTTTGCCTCAGTCCATTATAAATGAGCTTTGGCCCAGAGAAGACGCCGGTGTTTATGGATTGTGTTGATATATGGCTTCTCCTCTTGCATTTGTGGATTGTACGGCCAACGATGTTCATGGACAATGATTTCTGAAAGTATTCCTGAGCCCATGCACTGATTTGCATTACAGAATCATGGCTGTTTTTAATGCAATGACGCCTGAGGGCCCTTAGATCTCAAGCATTAAATATTGACCATCGGCCGTATCCCTTGTGCACATGAATTTCTCCAGATTCCCTGAATCTCTTGATGATATTATGTTCTGTAGATGGTGGGATATTCAAAGTCTTACTAATTTTACGTTGAGGAACATTTTTCTGAAACTGTTCCACAATTTTAGACATAGTTTTTCACAAATTGGTGAACTTCTGACCTTCTTTGCTTCTGAGAGACTCGGCCTCTCTAACATGCCCATTTATCACACAGTCATGTGACTTAGTAGAAAATTGACCCTCCAACTGATTTTCACTAGTACAAGTTACTTTTCCAGCCTTTTGTTAGCCCTAAACCAACTTTTGTGAGATGTGTTGCTGCCATCAATATCGAGATGTGTTAATTTTTTAAAAATGAAATGGAAAAATGTCTCCCTTCCCCCTTCTGATATGTTCTATGTTCTATTGTGAAGATAATCTGGTTAGATGAGATTTCCAAATCATTGCTTTCTTTAACCCATTTCAATCCAATTTGTATCCTGGTTTTCCTAGGGGGCTTACTCCTTTTCTGCTGTTATACAACAGCGCTATATGCTGGCTAAAGCCAGTATTGCATGAGGTGACACGTTGGATAGCCTCCGACAGCAGAGAGGCTGGCAATGTACAGTAAGAGAACCCCGACTAACGTCTTCCAACATCAGAGCTGTACAGCCTTAAATTATAATGTCTTCAGACAGTGGATTGGAAAGGGTTACACTTATTTACATTTTACACAGCGTCCCAACTTTTTGGGGGATTGGGGTTGTAATTTTTTTCTACTGCTTTAAATAAAAAATGGCCCAAGAGACTGGAGGGATGAACTGATTTTACTAATACATTTTACTTGTAATACCGGGTCTGACCACTTGGTGTGCTGTGAAGAAATAACTCACGAGTGCGTGGAGTACTATGCAGTACATCGCCATCTAGTGGTAGATGTACTGTATATCTAGAATTTCTGATAGCTTGCTGTGAAATACAGCACATTAATGTCCTGCAGAGGACGACTCTGCAGCTGTAGCAGCAGGTGGGTAACAAGTAATATCCATCCGTCGCCGGGATGATATAAGGACGGCATCCGGCATGATTGGATGGATGATATATGACGATCCGCCACTTCTGTTTACACGCATAATTATTACTTTCATTCCTGCTGGAAAAATTGAATTCTTGCCGTCTAAATGGTTTTACTCTGAGCTCAGTAAACCAGCGACAGCTTTGATCTGGGCTGTCCATGAATCATCAGCGAGCGGCTGCTTCCCAGCCATGATAGATATACATGAGATGTGGTATAGGCATCTGATATTACAGGGGGGTACCCTCTGCAGATAACGCTGCGACGCCGGTCGGGGCGGCAGCGGCGCTCTATTACAGCCAATGTAGCTTGTTAGGCGCGATTTATCCTCAAACACAAAGGAATTGATTTTATATCAGGAGTCGGATGTTGATTGATTACCCCCAAACTGTAAGAGGAGTAACGCTGCAGATTTTACGGCGCTGTTCAATGCGAGGAGAGATGTGCGGTGCAAATCAGATTTTATGTGCCTATAAAGTCCTAATATTTCCTATCTACTAATAAATGCCAGTAGAGATAGAGAGAATATATAAAGCATCATTCATTACTTGGGGGATGCATATAAATAACGCAACATTGTAGCAAACAAAGCTGTGGTTAACATGCACATAAAGTTACATATTCCTAAGCACCTTCCTATTATACCTGATCAGCTCTTCTAGTATAGAGATCTGTTACCGAATACATGTAGGAATCACAGCCTCCTGATGTGACTACTGGGGGGAAGTCGGAATGAAGAGTCCTTGCTCTTCTACTAGTATGTAAATCATGCGTTAACCCCTAGACAGCCAATGCAACTTTTTTTTCTAACTTCACTAATGGGCTTTAAACCTGCACATACATCTTTTTAAGGCCACGGTGGCTTGATTGACAGCCAGGCTCCTGCTCTAACCGCCAGGAGCCGAGAAACCTGAGATCCTGGCAGTTTAATTGTTTACATGCCATAATCAATAGCAACTGCAGCATGTAAGCAAATGACAGGGGGGAGGGAGTTCTTTCTGTTACCCATTGGCACCCTGAAATGCAATTGCAAAGTACTTATGTTCTCCCAGGCCAGCCAGAAGCCTGACAAAGGACTTCGTGTCTGCCATGTAACTCCTCCTATTAGGCCCCACCTCCTGCAGACTCTAATAGGCTAATTTCATAGGCTTAGTACAATGCACTATATACGTATTGCAGTGTACCATTCTAGTGATCAAACAATCACATCTTCAAGTCATCTTGAGGGACTAAAAAAATAGTGTGAAAAAAAGTTCAACAAAGTTTTTAATTTAAAGAAAAAGTCCACTTTAAAATAATCTGAACTTTTTCCCTCCAGAAATTTTAAAATGGGGAAAAAAACTTTTTTTAAAAAGCAACACAGCGCTTCTAAATGACCCAAATAATGAAAAATATTTTATTTCCTTCACATGATGAATGATATAAAATAATTTTAGAACGTTAGGCCAGAATTGCTATTTTCCTTTTTGTTCGCCTCCCCAAAAATGTAATAAAAAGCATCCAAAAGTCAGCCGTACCTCAAATAAAAACTACAGTTCTTTCCGCAAAAAAACAAACCCAGACGGAACTCCACTACCGGAAAATAACAATGTCCCGGAACTTAGCTCCGCCCCGTCCCGCCCCCTACCAGGGCAGAGAGGGGGCGGGAGCTCAGTGCACTGCTCCCAGCTCTGCCCGCCTCCTCCCCCTGCAGAGAGGAACAATGTATATCGGCCCAGGCGTGAAAACCCAGCTGATATATGGACGTCTGAATAAGCCCTGTGAATGCGGCAATGCGGATATAATTGTTTTCTTTAAAAAACTGTTTTTATTGCGCAGAAGTAGTAAAAAAAAGATCTCTGTAAAATGATCAGATTACAAAATTATGCTATGTTTACCGAATAGTGAAGACTGTAAAAACAAAGCCCAAAAAACAATGCTGGACTTTATGGACTTTTTTCATGTCACTCCAAAATGTAAGTACAAAATAAGTAAATAAATAGCCATTCTTCGCTTACTGAGGCTGGAT
The DNA here is from genome assembly GCA_035609135.1 of Eleutherodactylus coqui. Classification (NCBI taxonomy): domain Eukaryota; kingdom Metazoa; phylum Chordata; class Amphibia; order Anura; family Eleutherodactylidae; genus Eleutherodactylus; species Eleutherodactylus coqui. The sequence continues at coordinate 11,701,214 of CM069407.1, forward strand.
TCAGACAACTGTATATCGGCTCAGTTTTCACGCCGAGCCGATATACGACGTCCTCATGTGCAGGGGGGGGGGGAGGATGGAAGAGCCAGGAGCAGGAACTGAGCTCCCGCCCCCTCTCTGCCTCCTCTCCGCCCCTCTGCACTATTTGCAATGAAAGGAGGCGGGGCTAAGTTCTGAGAATTAGCCCCGCTCCGTCCCGCCTCTCCCCATTGCAAATAGTGCAGAGGGGCGGAGAGGAGGCAGAGAGGGGGAGGGAGCTTAGAGCACTGCTCCTGGCTCTTCCAGGCTCCCCCCCTGCAGAGAGAGACGACGTATATCGGCTCGGCGTGAAAACCCAGCCAATATATGGCTGTCTGAATCCAGCCTTAGACCTTAATTGTTTTATTATAGGGCCACTCCAATGAATTTGTTTTCCTTCATGATGTAGCTATCTCCTCCAATATATATGTCAGCTAGTGCTACCTTAGTTAGTTATTCCTATCTATTTGAAACTCCCGGCCTCTTCCTCCTCAGGTGGTCATGTGATCTCCTTCTGACCACCTGAGATTTATTTGGGTTTATGTTCTCAAACTGCTCAGCCTCTCAGTCAGCATAACACAATAGAGGAGATCACAGCTCATCCTCCTGCATACTTATGGGCTGTAGCTTAGTTAGGTGAATATAGAAAGGTATGGCAGAGATGGTACCCGTCTCTAGCTATGATTTTTGGATTTTGAAATGTGGAGATGAAAAAAACAATCACAGCGCCATTAAGTACCAAACTATCGCGTCCTTAAAGGGGTTTTTTGACCTTTTAAAGAAAAAAAAAAAAAAATTTCGCGAATGGTGTAAAACATAGCCATGACTCAGCCTTCTACTAGGCCTCCGGTCCGTGCATGCTGAAACAGGAAGTGATGATGTCACATTTATCAGTTAAACAACTGCTGCAGCCAATCACTTGCCTCAGTGGTCACGTGCCGTTTATGCCCCATGACCCCTGGGGGCAACGGCTGGCTACAGTGGTCATGTGTGCAATGAATGTCACATCATTGCTTCCTGTTTCAGCGAGGACTGGAATGGACATTCTCTTTTTAAAGCCCCAAAGGGGTTAAACATCTTTTACCGTTTTGTGTATACAACACCTATACAAACATGTATCTCTATGGTTACAGACTACAAGCAAACCCTGTGTAGTCTGATCTTTCAGCCTTGGCCTCTTGTAAGGCACTATAATGCCTAATGCAGCTGCCATGGACTGGAGGGCGCGGTTAGGATAATAGGGGGGGGGGGTGCGACCCGCAGAAAGTAGAGGTGGGGAGTAGTCAGTAGGAGAGGAGAGACGGAGAGTAAGAGGAGAAGTAGGAGGAGAGCAGCAGTGGAGCTAGGAGCGTCGTGAGGAGGACACCCGCCCACCATCCCGGGAGTGGAGTGAAGAAAAGTTTTGTTGGGACTTCAGAGGTCGTCACAGCTGTAGGTGTAGGTGGAAAGTTTTCTCCATGCCAGCAGTTGGTAGAAGAAGGGTGGTTCATCAAGCCCGATTTGTACTGGGGCTTTCTGACTCCTCTCGGACTCATGGGAAAAATTGGGGGTTAAGCATGGAAAGTGTTAAAGTTTTAAAGGAAATTTTAAAGGTGGTAAGTAAGTTAATAAAGCTGTGGGGTACCCGCTGAAAAGCCAACTGATGTGTGAAGTATTCTGCTTTAGATTAAGAAGGGGAGCGGGTTGGAAACAGAGTGAGTATCTCCAGTCTCCAGGGCCTGGCAGAGAGAATGCAGTGACACATGACAGTAGACTACACAGATTCTGTTTGTAGTCTGTTACCATGGAGACACATGAATCTGAATAGGAGCCGTATCCACAACACAGTAGGAGATTATTAACCAGGAGTATTTGCAAAGTTGCTTTTTTTGTATTATAGAGACAAGGGAACAATAAAGAAAAATGCTTTCAGGGGCAAATGCCCTTCTGATGATTGAAGTTTAGTTGTGTTCCTCTAAGAAATCCTCCGGTTGTTCTGCGCTCTGAGCTTATCAGCGGCTCCCAGTACAATCTCCCTCGGCGCTGAGCTCCTGTCCATTAATGTTACAGCCATGCCTGGAGATGGCTCCCCCGATAGGCCCGTACCTTCCCTCTGGTCGTTGCGTAAACACTTCACTTTCGGTAACTTGCAGAGAAGCCGGCAGTCATCAGCTGTCAAAGCAGAAAGAACTGTGTTAATAGAAAAGCTCTGGGAAATGAGAAGTCCAAGGCACAAAGATTTAGGTCAAAGCAGTACGAATCGTTCCCATCACACGTTATGTCAGCGGCTCCTCATGCTGGGAGTTGTAGTCCTGCAACAACAAGGAGCTAACAGTTGGGAGTCAATACATAGGGCCCCTTGCACAGAAAAATGTCAGCACGCTGGGGGTCCGGATGGCGCGGCGGTCCAGCATGTGTGCTGCTGCTCTACTCAAAGTCTATGGGACTGAAGGAGGAAGCGGAGTCCACCTGCTGACTGTTTCCGTCAGTCCCACAGACTTTGAATGGAGCAGCATGGCACATGTTTGGCCGGCGCCACTCATATTCACCTTCACTGATGTCACGCTAGGGACTCCTGTATAAGTGATCAGCGGACGCTATTAAATGAGCGCTAGCGCCCGCTGCTGTTTGCCAATAATTACCAGGATGAACTTGTAAGTCAAGGTGAACCCCGCTATTAACTGTGGATCGCGAGTGTTAGTGGCGCTCATGCAGTACCCGAAGGCCATGTTCGCATTGGGCGGATTTTCAAAATCTTGTGCGCACGCTGCGGAAAAAAAATACGCAAAACCCATGCAGAAATTAACACGTAGCGCAGAATTTAAGACCACAGCGTGTCAACTGTAGCACCAGATATGGCGTAGAATCCAAACGCTGCACTAAAGTCAATGTTAAAGACCTCGCCCAAAACCGCAACAAATGGCGCGGATTATCAGTGCAGAATATCTGCTGGGGACATTCCATAGCATACCCGCCCGTGTCAGCATGCCCTGAGGACTCATTCACATGGGTATATTTTCGGCCTGTATCACGCGCGTACTTTTTGCACGGACAGTATGAAACACTTTTTTGGCTTTGTTTGGTGTATTATAACTTGTATACTTCATGCATGTGAAAAAAGTTGCGGCCTGTCCCATTATGGTGAGTATTACTGACTAAAAACACCCATTGAAGTCTATGGGAATGTTTCACACGGCGTATTTTGGCACATATCCTGAGCCAAACAACGCACCAAAATACGCGTAACATACGTGTGCCATTGATTTGTAATGGGAAACCACGTCCCTGTCTTGTTGGCTTGTTTTTTCCCCACACCGCATATTTAACCCTTTCCAATCCACTGTCTGACGTCTAAAGACATCCTGATTAAAAGGCTGTACAGCTTCTGATGTCGGAAGACGTCCGGCAGGGTATTCTTACTGTATATTACTTGCTGCTCTGTTGTTGGGGGCCTCTCCAGCATGTCACATACTGCAGTACTAGCTCTAGCCAGCAGATGGCAACATTGTATAATGGCAGAAAGAGAAAACCCCTCCAGGAAACCTTGAATCCAAAATTGGATTTGAAAGGGTTAAAATGATGTCACCTCTTTTTTCGCTTTCTACCTCATTATTGAGGCATCAAAACAAGCGTCAAATGTGAGTCGAATACGCATCAATTGTGCATCGAAATACAGGTTACGTTGAAAAACTGCGCTTAGAACCTAAAATGCTGGCGCGGTTTATTTAGGCAGATTTTGGTGCAGATTTTTTGCCCCCTAACAAATCTGCCGTGAGAACCAACCCTGCGGGTGCGCAGTGAATATGTGTGTAACATGGATTCGGCCTAGAACCTGGCGTGGAGCTTGAACAGACGGCGAGGGAGAGGAAATCTCCCTCGTTCAGGCGCAGCTACCACTTCGTACTGCCAACCGTAGTTGCGCCCACAGCAGTGCGTTTTCAGCCTTACATGAACCGGTGGGCCTTGTGAAAAAAAAATCACTGCATGTCCTTGACCCACCCGTTATCACAGACGAGAATAGGACATTGAATGCTTACTGTCTATGCAGATCAGGCAGCACACAGACCAGTTTCCGTGACACAGACCAGTTTCCGTGACACAGACCAGTTTCCGTGACACAGACCAGTTTCCGTGTGCTGTCTGATGCAGGTTGAGGCTGACTTTCTCTGATGCAACATACATACACTCGTCTGATCAAGCCGTAACAGAGGGGCCAAAGCTCTTACTCTATGACCCCAACATGCCCTATGTGCAGCCTACCAGTTCATATGGATAGGGGTCCTCTTTAACCACTTCATGACCGTGTAATTAAATATACCTGTAGTAGTGGAGGGTGCATGGAGTGGGCTTGGAAGCTGAGTGTCTATCAGCTAACTTGGATCATGGCAGCTGTTTAGATGCTGGGGTCACAGCTCACAGTGCATCCAAACAGTCAGCAGGAGGTGGGGACCGCTTCCCGCGCCCCATTGTTAGCCCCCACAAAGCAACTGGGTCAAGGCGTGCCCATAAATGTTTTGTTCAGCAACCGTTGTCACCACTTATGGAATCCACCCGTTGCGGAGCTTGTTTACCCCCTCCGCGGACTGCCTGCGGTCCACCGTAATCACTGTACAAATGACCAGTTTTTGATTGACTCCCCGCCCCCGCTCAGACGCGCATGGCTGACATCGGAGTTAATGATTATCCGGTATAACATATAAAAGGTGTTCCTGCCTTTAGTCAGGCTTGTGAAGGTATCGAAATTACTTTAGTTAAACTTGCTGTTCAGGGGTTAATAAACTTTAGTCCGAAGATCGTAAAAGCTGCGAATGCTGGACTGAACTGCATTGGCTGGTGGTGGCCTTTTTAGTGGCCATTGTTAGTCATTATATCTGCATTCCTTACGCTTATTAATGGAGGAATTATTTCCCCTTTCATGGGGAAAATTGGCTTCTACCTCATTGGGGTTTTTTGCCTTCCTCTGGATCAACATTGCGGTGGGGAAATAATAGGCTGAGCTGGATGGACAGGTGTCTTTTTTTGGCCTTACATACTATGTGACTAAGTATATGATTGGATGAGCAGCCTATTGTCGCTGAGTGATTGGCTATAACATAGTTACGCCTTGTATTACGTAATTTTCCAGTTTTGCATTGAAACTCCTGTGAGAGGCTTACTTCCTTCAGACGGGCTCTGGAGACCTAATTGTAATGTTCTTCCCCGGTGCACCATACAATCTAACATAGCTGATGAAGAGGCTTCGATACCCCTTCAGTATCATCTAAATTGAGGGATAACTCTAACAGCATCGTATAGCATTCCGTGACATTGGTCTTATTGTTTTACGGAACCTGCATAACCATTGTCCAAAACCATCCGCCCCCAGAAGAAGTTGTCGTTCTGCTGCAGACCCCGTCCTGCGGTTCCATCTCAGGCGGGTCTGTAAATGATGGGAGTTGTGGTGACTAGATGGATGGTCTTGTCACCGGAGGCCCTATAAGTGGTTCCCACTTGGCCTATAAGAGGCTCTCGGAGGCTCCTTGTGTGTAGTGACTTCTTCTTCCGCTTGTAGAGCTTGTTGAGCACTAGACGTCTCTACGACACAGAGAAGAGGTTTCACACCATTCCCAGAGGGGGGCGCCTTATTGGGGTGTGAGAAGCTGGATGGTCGTATTGATGAATTGTCTCCCACTGGCCGTTCTGACCAGACTGTTAGGGGGTGTTGGGACCAATGTGACTGGCCTCAGGATGCCCCCTACAGACCACCAGGAGTGAGGAGCGTCTGACCAGTCTGTTATGAGGTGTTGGGACCAGTGGATGGGGGCACACAAGGTGACCGGGCTCAGGATGCCCCCTACAGACAGTTAGGAGGTGTTGGGACCAGTAGATGTGTGAGGGCACAAAAGTTGACACAGTTCAGGACGCCCCCTACAGACCACCAGTAGAGAGGAGTGTCCGATTGTCCGACAAGCACTAGCAGCTGCAACTATTTCATTGTCCGTCATCCAGAGACAGGGGGCGCCATCATTACACCATTTCCAGGCTCTTGGCTGAAGGACACTTGGTCTCACGGCCCCATTACATGTTCGGCCTCTGACACCCACCGTCACCTCTGCGTGCAATGGTGTAGAGAATGACTAAACTCGACGCTACGGAGGGGAACTGGGTTGCCTTCAAGGATAAATCCAGGTTTTGTTTGGGCGCTGATGATGTCCGTGTTCGTGTCTTGAGCCCTTGGGGTGAGCGCCTCAATCCTGCCTTTGCTGTGGAGCAGCACACTGCCCCCTGCTGGTGTGATGGTCTGGGGGGTCATCACATACAACAGTCGGTCCCCCTAGTAGTGGTACGAGGACAATGACAGCTCAGCGATATGTTCAGGATATCCTGCAGCCACATGTGTTCCTGTCATGGCAGCTTCCAGCAGGATAATACTCGACTGCACGCACAAGGGGGTCACAGGAGCCCCCACAACATTGGCACGCTTCTGTGGCCACCCGGTCACAATATTTATTACCAATAGAACATCTATGGGACCATCTGGGATGCCAACGGTGACAAAGGCTCAATTACAGCAAATGTGGAGCGATATACCGCAGGATACCATATAGAACCTGTATGCCTCCATGCCCTTGTATCACATCTTGTATCTAAGCTAGAGGCGGTACAACAGGGTACTAGAGCCTCCATGCCTGCCCGTATCACATCTTGTATCCAAGCCAGAGGTGGTACAACAGGGTACTAGTGCCTCCATGCCTACCTGTATCACATCTTGTATCCAAGCTAGAGGCGGTACAACAGGGTACTAGAGCCTCCATGCCCCCGTATCACATCTTGTATCCAAGCTAGAGGTGGTACAACATGGTACAAGAGCCTCCATGCCTGCCTGTATCACATCTTGTATCCAAGCTAGAGGTGGTACAACAGGGCACTAGTGCCTCCATGCCTACCTGTATCACATCTTGTATCCAAGCTAGAGGCGGTACAACAGGGTACTAGAGCCTCCATGCCCCCGTATCACATCTTGTATCCAAGCTAGAGGTGGTACAACATGGTACAAGAGCCTCCATGCCTGCCTGTATCACATCTTGTATCCAAGCTAGAGGTGGTACAACAGGGTACTAGTGCCTCCATGCCTACCTGTATCACATCTTGTATCCAAGCTAGAGGCGGTACAACAGGGTACTAGAGCCTCCATGCCCCTGTATCACATCTTGTATCCAAGCTAGAGGTGGTACAACAGGGTACTAGAGCCTCCATGCCCACTGTATCACATCTTGTATCCAAGCTAGAGGCAGGACAACAGGGTACTAAAGCCTCCATGCCCCCTGTATCACATCTTCTATCCAAGCTAGAGGCGGTACAACAGGGTACTAGAGCCTCCATGCCCCCCATATCACATCTTGTATCCAAGCTAGAGGCGGTACAACAGGGTACTAGAGCCTCCATGCCTCCCGTATCACATCTTGTATCCAAGCTAGAGGTGGTACATCAGGGTACTAGAGCCTCCATGCCCCCGTACCACATCTTGTATCCAAGCTAGAGGCAGTACAACAGGGTACTAGAGCCTCCATGCCCCCGTATCACATCTTGTATCCAAGCTAGAGGTGGTACAACATGGTACTAGAGCCTCCATGCCTGCCTGTATCACATCTTGTATCCAAGCTAGAGGTGGTACAACAGGGTACTAGAGCCTCCATGCTCACTGTATCACATCTTGTATCCAAGCTAGAGGCGGTACAACAGGGTACTAGAGCCTCCATGCCCCCCATATCACATCTTGTATCCAAGCTAGAGGCGGTACAACAGGGTACTAGAGCCTCCATGCCTCCCGTATCACATCTTGTATCCAAGCTAGAGGTGGTACATCAGGGTACTAGAGCCTCCATGCCCCCGTACCACATCTTGTATCCAAGCTAGAGGCAGTACAACAGGGTACTAGAGCCTCCATGCCCCCGTATCACATCTTGTATCCAAGCTAGAGGTGGTACAACAGGGTACTAGAGCCTCCATGCCCCCGTATCACATCTTGTATCCAAGCTAGAGGTGGTACAACATGGTACTAGAGCCTCCATGCCTGCCTGTATCACATCTTGCATCCAAGCTAGAGGTGGTACAACAGGGTACTAGAGCCTCCATGCCCACTGTATCACATCTTGTATCCAAGCTAGAGGCGGTACAACAGGGTACTAGAGCCTCCATGCCCCATGTATCACATCTTGTATCCAAGCTAGAGGCGGTACAACAGGGTACTAGAGCCTCCATGCCTGCCGTATCACATCTTGTATCCAAGCTAGAGGCGATACATCAGGGTACTAGAGCCTCCATGCCTGCCGTATCACATCTTGTATCCAAGCTAGAGGTGGTACAACAGGGTACTAGAGCCTCCATGCCCCCGTAGCACATCTTGTATCCAAGCTAGAGGCGGTACAACAGGGTACTAGAGCCTCAATGCCCCCCGTATCACATCTTGTATCCAAGCTAGAGGTGGTACAACAGGGTACTAGAGCCTCCATGCCTGCCTGTATCACATCTTGTATCCAAGCTAGAGGTGGTACAACAGGGTACTAGAGCCTCCATGCCTGCCTGTATCACATCTTGTATCCAAGCTAGAGGTGGTACAACAGGGTACTAGAGCCTCCATGCCCCCCGTATCACATCTTGTATCCAAGCTAGAGGCGGTACAACAGGGTACTAGAGCCTCTCTGTGAGGGGTCGGTTCTCCACAATTAATGGTCCTTTTGCTCTGATATGTATTCACTTACTGATATCAGTGTTACAATTCCAGAGGAGTCTCATCCATCCGACAACTTCTAGGGGAGGAATGTTACTGACAACGAGGGTATAATGGTAGCAGCTTCTGTCTTTGCCCCTCCATATCCTGATTCTTGCACCTTCTGTCTCCCCCGCGACACTCACATAGGAAAGCAGGATTATTATGATCCACTGCAATATCCTATAGTGCCGCTCGGTATTGCGGGAGACCCAGATGTGCTACAATAACGGGTCGTGTCTGTCTGCGAAGATTACGGGGCAGATTTGTGAAAACTGAAAGAAAACCTGCTTTTGTTGCCCCGAGCAGTCCACGGGGCCGCTCACCGGGACGGAATCAGTCGGCGTCACAATGGCAGTCCACGGGGCCGCTCACCGGGACGGAATCAGTCGGCGTCACAATGGCAGTCCACGGGGCCACTCACCGGGACGGAATCAGTCGGGTCACAATGGCAGTCCACGGGGCCGCTCACCGGGACGGAATCAGTCGGGTCACAATGGCAGTCCACGGGGCCGCTCACCGGGACGGAATCAGTCGGGTCACAATGGCAGTCCACGGGGCCGCTCTCCAGGACGGAATCAGTCGGCGTCACAATGTTATCTCTACGGGGCTTGAATTCCGCACCCGTTAAAATCCGCACGTCTTTACTTCAAAACCTCAAGGAATTACACACGTCTTACGGAGTTCTAACACAAAGAAGATGGAACTCCACAATTAAAAAACGTGGAAAAAAACCGTAAGGCGTTCCGCAGAACGTATCCCGCAATTAAAATGGCAACAAAATCCGCACTAAGGGCTGAACAGATGGGCGTGTTTCTGTACCGCTGTGTCTGCGCATCTCCCATAGACTTCTATGGGGACCGTTGGTGCGTAAATACACAAAAATAGAAATCAGCCGGTTCCCATCTCTGCTTATTCTGCGTGAACATTTTATGCGCATAAATACGCCTGCGTGACGGAGCTCCAAGATGGGTTACGGCGCAAATACACGTGCGGATATATCTGTTGTGTACGGCGTATTGTACACATGTGAAAAATATGCCAGATACATGTGATTGAGCCCATAGAATCCATGACAAATCCAGCTCTGCTACATCTACACCTAAAAACGGTCCCTCGTATAACGCTTTCCAGCTGGTTTTCGTGAAATAGTCCCCCGGCGCCCTGCGAGGAGGCTGATATTACCCCGCTCAGGCTTTTATAAGTAATGAAACTTTCGACAGCGCAGCGTCTGTGCGGGTCGGCGGATGACAGTCGTATCAAACAACGCGGATCTCCATCTGCTTCTCCTCCGCTCTTAATAGACAGAGAGAAGGACGCCGGCAGATGTCCCCGCGTCTAGTCCCAGCGCACGACTGCGAACACGACACGGAAATGAATGCAGCACACATGTCCCGGCAGAAGGAGAGACTAATTACAGCCGAAGATCCGGCAACAGCCGCCATGAATACTGACTACGGCCCCTCCGGGGTGATCGCGCACGCTAGAGCGGTGCGCAGCAAGCGGCCCCTTCGTTAGACCCCCATCTAGTGGCGTTGGACTCCTTTGGCCTTCAGAGCTGCAGTAATCCATCGTGGTGTAGATCCCACTTGGTGATGAAATGGTTCTGCAGGAATATCGGCCCCTGCGGACAGGAAGCTTCTTGTAGTCCCTGCAGATTAGATGGCGGTGCTGACATGTTCTGACCGGCTGACAGGAAGGGGTCAGCGATTCATGCTGCTTGTGCCAAATTCTGACCTCCCATCAGCAACAGTAATCTGGACTTATCCGACCAGGAGATGTTTTTCTGCTGCTCAGTGATACAAGTTTTGCGCTCTTTTGCCCGCTGGAGTCTCGTCCTTCTGTTTCTCTTAGACACAATGGCGCTGGAACTGGTCGTCTGCTGTTATACCATCCGGAACAGCGAGTTGTGTGTTCAGCTATGTTAGTTGGAGCTCCAGCGTTGTATTCAGCTGACTGTGCAGCCTGTTGGTCAGAACGATTCCTGACATCCTCCACCGACCCCTTTCAGTGATGAGTTGTTCCCGTCCACAGGATCCCCTTTTGCATGACGGTTTCCTCGCTCGTACCACTCCATTTATACTCCTGTGGTCACAGGGAGAATGTCCATACAGGGAAGTGTCAAAAGTGAGAGAATGGGGGCTCTGATAAAGAGGCCAATCAGTGTACACATTGGCGGACTGCATATGCAGTGGCCCAGAGTTAGCAGTGGTATTGTCAGTGTTTTCCCTGTCGTATACATTTGATGTGTATTGCACCTTTGCAGCACTGAATGGGTTAATGCCTGGGTTATGTCTGAGAAATGTATCATGTTGTATGTCATGTGATCGTGCTGTGTATATGTGTTTTGCCAGGGTTATGCAAGTTAGTTGGAGTCTAGGAGCCGTGAGTGCAAAGTCTGCAAGTGAGCCGCTCAAAAAACCGTCTGATAGAACCATTGGTTCCCTATGAAGGGTTCACATGTCCGTCATTACAGGCGCGAAATACTCGCACCGGCTAAAATAGGACATCTGTGCGCCAGGAAGATGCACTGCGGGGAGTCCCCTCATCACTGAACACTGTGACAGCATTGCCACAGTGTTCTCTGACAAGGGAACTCCTCGCAGGGATAAAGGAATCCCCTGCCACAACTGTGGCAAAGGACCGCGATGCCATCCCATTGCTTTCGATAGGGCTGGCGCTACTGACAGAAAAAATACCGTCCAGGCGGGTGGCTTACCGGCCGGGTGGCAACCCCAGTCACGAGTGACAAGAGAGACAAGAGAGGTAATTTTTAGTTGCCTTTCCCTGTGACCTCCCCCCAGCAGTAACTTGCTTGGGTCCCGAGCTGCCCCCAGGGGAAGAGTCGTTATCTTCCCCGCCATCTCCTCGGCTGTCGGCCCGCTCCTTGGACGCTGCACATACAGATGAAGCAGAGCTGAATATGCAGTTATTGGGGTGTCCAGCGCCCACATGATCTTCAGTCCGCACCCCTGCTTAGTGCAGAGCTGTGATACATTTATCGGTCTCTCATAGTCATCTGGACAAGATATGTCCTCAGAATAGGGGGTAAACTGCTGAATATTGGGGGTCCGACTGCTGGGATCCCCACCGATCCTGAGAATGGAGGTTGGCATGTCCAAGTGTGGGCAGCAGCCGTTGTACCTGGCCACTACGGCTCCATTCACTTCAATGGGAGCATCGAAGACAGGGGAGCGCATGCTCTTGCCTAACTCTAGCGATCCCATTGCAGTTAATGGAGCAAATATGTGCGTAGGCGTCCTCCGCCGGCCACACTTCAGGACGCGTCAGCGCGCCATTCTTGGCATCCTGTGGAGAACCCCTTTAACCACTTCAGGACCAGAGATTTATATTTAGTGTTTTTGGCTCCGCCTCCCAAAAGCCATAGCTTTTTAATTTTTCCATTTACACGGCCGTATGAGGGGTGGTTGTTGTTCTTTTGCGGGGTGAGTTGTTTTTTTTTACTGGTGCCGCATGATGTGCCGCGTAATCTACGGAAAAACGGTAAAATAATTGTAAGTTGGGAAAAAATGAAAAAATGCATGTGCCCCATTTTTTGGTGGGTTTTAGTTCATAGTGCAGTAAACGTGACATTTGTACTTCGCTCTCCGGACGGAGACGCCCGATCGGTCGCGTTTTAATGTTTTTCTAATTTTAACCCTTTGCAATCCAATTTTGAATTCAGGGTTTCCTAGGGGGCTTTCTCTTTCTGCCATTATACAATGGCAACATCTGCTGGCTACAGCAAGTACTGCGGTATGGGACATGCTGGAGAGGCCCCTGACAACAGAGCGGCCAGTAATATACAGTAAGAATACCCTGCTGGACGTCTTCCGACATCAGAGCTGCACAGGCTTCAATCAGAATGTCTTCAGACGTCAGATAGTGGATTGGAAAGGGTTAACAGATAAATACATTTTTTTTCCTAGACGAAAGCTGCTTTCCGTCACAGATTCCGAGACGATTGGGCTGTAAGGCCTTGTGTTCTGCAGTGAGCTGCAGCTTTCATTAATACTATTCTGGAAAATATCCGTCTTTTTACTCTCTTTTTATTCTAATTTTTTGGGAGCTGGAATACAGAATCAAAAATCGCAATTATGAAATTTGGTCTTTTTTTTTTTCACAGCCTTCACCGGGCAGGAAAAATATTGTGATATTTAAATATTTCAAACTTTTATGCATACGGTAATATCAAATATGTGGGGTTTATAAATGGTTTTGTTTCTTTATGGGAAAATTTTTTTTTAAATTTTTTAATATTTTTTATTGCTTTAACTATTAAAAAAATTTATTATATCTTTTTCACATTTTTATTTAGTCCCCACAGAGGACTTGAACTTGCAGTCATTTAATCGCTTGCACTATATACTGCAATACTTCATCAGCATTCAATATTGCAGTATATAGTGGTTTTTGATGTTGCCTTTCTAGTCCTGCCAGGACCAGGGCTTAATAGACAACTATGCATGGCAGGCCTGGGAACCTTCAATAGGCTCCAGGCTGCCATACTAGCCCATCAGCACCTCCCATTCGCTCTGCTGATGGGACTTGGGAAGGAGTTTCCCCCTTAGATGCTTGTTTAGACGCACTGCTCCATACTACTTCACTGCAGCAGGACCTTCATTTGCAATTGGCGGTCCTGAAGCGGTTAAAGGGGAAGTAATGGCACTTCTATAGGATATGTTGTCACTTGCTGACTAGTGGGGTTATAACTTCTGAGACCTCCATTAATTGATAGAATGAAGGGTCCGTGTCCTCCAAAGTAACTCACTCTGAAAGTTTTCCCCTACAGGTGAGGTACAGGTATTGCAATCAGTCTTCTTCCTATGATCTGCAGGATAGGAAGTGGCGCAGTGCAGGGAATATATTAACGGCTCATCGGCCCCCTTCTGGTGATCAGTGGCGATCTCCATGATTGGTGCGCATAATGTCATCAGTTACAATGACCAGGATGCCCCTTTAACCCCTTAGTGACATTAGGCTATTTTAGACCTGAGGATGCAACAATTTTGGGAGGAATTATCATCTCCACTTTTCAAAAGCCATAACTTTTTATTTTTCCGCTGACACGGCCGTGGCGGTAAGGATTTGGCAATACCCACCATGTTGTTTTTCGCATTTTTTATGTCCCTGTAGAGGACTTGAACCTGTGAACCTTTGATTGCTCTGATAATACATTGCAGTACAGAAGTACTGCAATGTATTATCACTTCTCATAGCGACCACAAGTCATGGAAACTCATTGGCCCTCTCCGATTACATAGCGAAGGGCCGATGACATCACAGAGGCAGGGCACTACCCTCCACATGCCGTGACCTACATTGATCATGGAGTGTCAGGGATTAGCAGCGGAGATCTGCTTCTGAGCCCGCACCATCCATAGGACGTAAGTTTACATCTTACGGAGGGAAGTTTACGTCCCACAGCGTTAAGGGGTTACATTTTCTCCATTTTCCAGAAATTTCAGTGGTTGTCAGAAGAACTTCAGAAAGTCGGTCCTTACCCGCCGCGCCGCTCCTCGCCATAAGACTTCATTTACTTTCATGATTTTTACGTTGGGAATTAGAGGGAGTTAAAGAATCCATTAAAACTTATTAAAGTCATCTATTTCTACGGGGAGGATTCTCCGGGGGACATCAGTCAGCGGGTGTCACATCCGCTCACAATCCTTTATCCTCTAAACGTAGTTAAGGCACTTAATGGTCTCCGGTGATCGCAGGAATTCCTCCCGGGGGTCCCTGGGGCGCCATCACTTACCGCACTGTCTTCATTCCTGTTTATTAACGCTTTGGGCTTATAAATGAGGCTTCAGAGTCACGTCTAGAGACGGAGTAATGGCCGCTTCATTAGGAGGGCTCACTTCCTACATTTTCCTGATGGCAGGATGACTTTTCTTCAGGGCCCGTTTCTTGCAAAATGGTCTCACTGATGGCTTCATTGGGACTCCTTGGCCCACCGAAGGGCACGTAGTTGGCATGGAGGGGGGTCCCTGCTCACAATCCCCTGAATGCACCAGGACAGAGGGTGGCCCGCCCTGCTCAAGCGGGTTCAGCTCATCCATACATTATATGGACGGCCATTCATCTGATTCATGCGATGCTACCGGTCCCTTGCAGAGGACATTAGGGTCCATGGTGACATTTGCCATGTGAATTCACTGTGACTTGGATGTAACCTAGGGTGGGCACGTACATGCAATACATATAAGCTATAACCAGATGCCTCACTGACAAACCGCTATCCCCTCTCTGTATGTAGATTAGAGTGATAAGGAACAGTTAAAGGAGTCCCTCTGAACAATCCCTTCTTGTTAGAGGGGTCCCCTGACAATAAACAGATCACAAAGTGTCCCCCTGCTGAGATTAGATGCGATCAGCTTTAATCTGTAGGGGAAGTGTCTGCAAGTGTTCATTTTCCCTGCAGCACTCCTGCAGGAGAAATAAGGTATTACACGCTTCCTACTGAAATCAATGGTAGTGTGTAACACATGGACATGCCAGGTCCTCCAGAGCAAGAGACGCTCCATAGTGTTGCATATAGCACTATTTTGTCTTGTGAAATTGTAAAATGCCGACTGGCTGTCCGGAAACCAAACAAACCCTATTATTATAGTCCATTTGGCACAGTTATATGATGGTTCTGTTAGCCAAGTGGGTTCCTTTGTTCTGATCGCACAACAGAGCTGGAAATCAGAATCCACAGCTAGTGTGAATTAGCCCTAATAGATGGGACAATGCCTTTAATAGAGCCCCCCCCCTGCTCCTCCCCCCCCCCTCCCCATCCAGGATCCATCTGAGACTTGTATATCCACATATATGTCAGGAAAAACTGCTAGGTGCAAGTCTCCCACTTGTCTTTAGTCGGGCTGTAGGAGGTCTCTTGCTCTAGAGAGCCTAGCATCTCCATGTATTACACACAACCATTGTAATACCTCATTTCTCCTGTGGGAGTGCTGCAGGGAAAATTAACAATTATTGATGGTTCCCCTACAGATTACAGCTGATCTCAAGATTCCACAATAGGACTTATGAAAACAGATTTGGTAAAGCAGAGCGGCCCGTTACACTTACAGTTATCGCTGTAGTCGTCCACTAATATGATTTCATGGATGAGATGCATAGGTGTCCGATTCAACACGCTGCAAAAGACAGAAACAGTGTGAGTGTTGGGGCTTCACATGCAGTCACAGGTGTAGATATATATATATGCAACGGGATGTTCTGCGCAGGCGAGGAGCCTTTAGGGCGGCTTCACACCAGCTATATGCCCAGAAAGACACAGAACCAAAAATTACGCACCAAAATCTGCAGCCTCTGCGCCGAATTTGATACAGAATTCAACGGGAAGCGCTAAACACTGCGAAAAATGCAGGGAAAAGAACAGGTCTGAACCTCATTAGGCTAATTAGCAAAAAGTATATGCACAGATCTACCTATTCAAGCCTCGTTCAGGTGTTTTTGTACATGGGGAACCACTCTCTAGCCCCGCCCTCTCTCTTCTTGCTATAGGGAAATCCCTGGGAGAACCCCTCTAGCTCCACCCTCTCTAAAGCCCTGCTCTCTCTCCCCTATGAGGGATTTCCCCTGTAGTGGGGAATGAAGGGTTCACCTGCAGGATGTAATTATCCTGACTGTCAGTAGCGCCACTACTGGGTAGTTTAAGGGCTAAAAGGCATAATGACAATGTAATTACGTCCTGCAGGGGAACCCTTTTCTCCTTGCTACAGGGGAATTCCACCATAGAGGGGAAAGAGAGATCCCCACGCGGGGGAGAATAGGGAAATCCCCAGAAGGGGGGGGGGGGGATTTCCTTGTTCTCCCTTGCAGGTGAACCCCGGTCTACCCGCTGCTGGGGATATCCCTCCAGTTCAGTGATGAGGGGACTCCCAGTGGGGGGTTGAAGAAATCCCCTGCCGCTGCTGTCACAGCGGCAGCAGCGGATCACAATCTTCTCACTATGTTCTCAACGGTGCTGGCCTCATTGAGAACATAGTTAAACCCCTGGATGTGACAGCCTCATCTCCCCGTGGGGCTGAAGGAATCCCCTGCTGCAGCTTTCACAGCTGCGGAAGGGGATCGCAATCTTTTCCCATTGCTTTCAATGGGGCCAACACTGCTGCTGCCGGCCCCATTGGTAACAATGGGCGACATTACAGAAATAATGGGCATGCTAGAGGAGTAAAAACATCGCGAATGAGGATAAAACCATTGAAATTCATTGGTTTCATAATCATGCGTTTTCACTCACTCTCACGCTGCGAGAGAATCGCCAAATTTTCTCGCCAGTGTGAAGGCGCCCTTACTTGTACGGCGCGGTTCATAACGGCAGAATGATTGACCTTATTTATGAATGTTGGCGTATATTGCGCCAATTCTTTTTAGAACTTGACAGTCTTAAGCCTCCTTCACACGGCCGTACGGTTTTTACGTTCGCTCCTACTAAAATAACGTATCCATGTCATTGGATTTGTGTCAGACAGCGAGCCAAGATACAATCTGCCCCCGCTGTTACTGATACATTCTTGTAGTAATGCTTCAGAATCGTGCTGGAAATCTTGAAGCTTGCCCCGCCCACTTTCAGGGTAAAAAAAAAAAATTGGTGAACTTGTTGGATCTTTCTTTTCTTTTTGGTGCAAACTATTTGTAAATGTGTATAAAACTCCAAGCGCCTTAATTCTGGCGCAGTCTTAGACGCGAATCTGTCGGGAACACGTAGATCAATAGGAGCCGTACAGCTCTGACATAGGACTGCAGATAAGGCTGATGCTTTGGGCAGAGATGATACATAATACATCCACAAGCGATAATAAAGCACACTCAGCTCTGCTACATCGGCACATATGAAGTCACTTGATGCAGAACATTGAAATATTAATTGCGCCGTCTAACAAAGACCCGGACGCTGGTAAAATAGGCTATTTCCCTTATCCGCTTCCGTGAGAACAGGACGGCGATAAGACAAATAGCGAAACGTCTTTAATTCCAGAGCAGGAAAATAAAAACGTACAATTATGTCAGATAAGAAAACCTTTTGTGCGGCGGATTTGAATTTCTGAAAATGTCTTCTGGAGTCGCATGAAGATAATGATGTGAATCGCGGCGAATGGGAGACGTTTATATCGTGGGGGGGGCAGCTCACGGTAAACACGAGAAAAAGAGAAACTGTAGAGATTTGCGCGCTCTGACCCTCCGAGTCCCGGACTCCTCCGACGTGTGGTCTCGGCACAAGATTGAAGTTGCTCGTGTGACCTCCATGGATCGGACTTGTTTCTCCCGATCGGATGAGCTCTGGGGTTTGGAGAAGTCACCACCTCCACCTCTTTGTCATGTTCCTCCTCCGTTCCTGCAGTGCGTCCGGCACATTACCGTCCTGATAGGGGCGCTGCCATTATGGAACCCCGCTGCCATGAAGGGGGACT
The DNA here is from genome assembly GCA_035609135.1 of Eleutherodactylus coqui. Classification (NCBI taxonomy): domain Eukaryota; kingdom Metazoa; phylum Chordata; class Amphibia; order Anura; family Eleutherodactylidae; genus Eleutherodactylus; species Eleutherodactylus coqui. Next base: position 11,719,379 of record CM069407.1, read on the forward strand.
TGTCCGCATAATGTTAGGTAGGTGGTACGTGTCACACGATGCCAGGACCCAAGTACCCAGCAGAACATTACCCATCACACTGCCTCGCCGGCTTGTCCTCTCCCCAGCCTGGTGCCATCTCCTCTCCTGGTCAGTGACGCACCCGGGCGTCCACACGATGTAACACGTCAAACTGCTGCGGCTCTGAAAGGGAGGTCCAACGCGCTAAAGGATGGGGTCTCTAATAAATTGGCCGGTCGGTGGCTGCGCTCTTCTGGGTCTCTGACAAGCTGGATGATATCCGTAGCGGCTTTTATTCGCGTCGCGTCCGTCCGGGTCTCAGCGATTAGTTTATTTTTAGTCCATCAGATGTTCCAGTCCTGCAGGATCCAGCGCTGTGACAGCGCTGACAGCGACCATCTGCTCTGCCGGGTCACTCGCCGCCGTGTGATGTCACTTGAGGATGCGACAATATGGATGGAATTCGCCTTAAACAGCGGCTGTCTTATCCTGATGGGAAATGTTCAGTCCTCGTACAGAAAACATATGGTGAAGAGTAGACTGCATTACCTCCAGCCCGAGACACAACAATACCAGATCTATCAATGTACTGCGTAGGATGAGCGTCCTACTTATAGACTCCAGTCACATCCAAAGCTGCTTTCAGACTGCAGACCATTGACCTTGTAAACAGACCTGTGAAGTGAAAGTTGTGTTTACACCCTGGACTTATCATTTACGCATCTGCAATGCACTGCATGCTGGTGATCAAAAGCTGGCAGAATTCTAAATGCAGCACTGGATGTGACTAGAGCAAGATGGGGTTATTGAAAATCATAGTGAGCTCCCCCTAGTGGTGGATTCAGGGTTATGGCCCTATTTACAGTACACTGCTGGGCACTCTGCTGGCACTGTTTATGGTATTGATGCTAGGAGAAGGGTTCTGGTATTATATCTGTAGTAAGGTTGGGTCTTGGGTGGTATTTATTGAGCCTGGTTCTGGTATTTATGTTGTATTTATGTTATTAGCTTGGTTCTGGTACTGTATTTATAATATGAGCTTCGTTATTTTACTGTATTTATGTTATAACTTCGGTTCTCGCATTGTATATATGTACTAAGATTGGTTCTGGTGTTGTATCTATTTTCTGAGCTTGGTTCTGGTATTGTATTTATGTACTGAGCTTGGTTCTGATGCTACATTTATTTTATGAGCTTTGTTCCAGTGCTGAATGTATATTATAAGCCTTGTTCTGTTGCAGTAGTTATGTTATCAGCTTGGTTCTGGGGCTGTATTTATGTACTGAGCTTTAATCTGGTGCTGTATTTATGTAACAAGCTTGGTTCTGGTACAGTATTTATTCGCTGAGCTGTTCTGGTGTGGGTATGCTACTATATTGGCACTTGATGCATAATCAGAATACAGTGCCATATATACGGGATAACATTGCTACGCCGGGTGTCATGCAGCCTAAGGCCGGCACTGAGATCAGCTGTCGGGAGTTCTGGACACGGTGTCTTAGCATCAGAATATTGTCTGCAGCTGAACACAAGAGTGAAGATAACTGTAAGCGGTAAGATGAGTAGGGTGGTCTGGGGTCTGTACTTATTTAGGGGGTCTCGACTGTAATTATAAGGTTTTCTCTCACATCTATAAAGCATTTAGGGGGCCTGTAGGGGGACTTATTGAGGGGGGTCTGGTTTGGGGTCTCTATTATACTGTCTAATTTGAGTTTGTTTCTTTTCAGGGTCTGTTCACTTTGAGTTGTGATGGTGTGATACTTAGTTCTGGGTCTGTATGTATATAAATTATACATCGGTTCTGGTACTGTATCTATGTACTGAGACTGGATCTGGTGCTGTATTTATAGCACCAGTTTGGTTGTGGTACTATATTTGTTTGGTTCTGATGCTGTATCTATGTACTGAGCTTGCTTCTGGTGCTGTATTTATATTATGAGTTTGGTTCTGTTGCTGTTTTTATGAACTGAGCATACTTCTGGTGCTGCATTTATGTAGTGAGCATGGTACTGGTGCTGTATTTATGTTATGAGCTTGGTTCTGGTGCTATATTTATAGTATGAGCTTGGTGCTGGTGCTGTATTTATGTAGTGAGCATGGTACTGGTGCTGTATTTATAGTATGAGCATGGTTCTGGTGCTGTATTTATTGGTTCTGGTGCTGTATTTATAGTATGAGCTTGGTGCTGGTGCTGTATTTATGTAGTGAGCATGGTACTGGTGCTGTATTTATAGTATGAGCTTGGTACTGGTGCTGTATTTATGTTATAAGTTTGGTTCTGGTTCTATATTTATAGTATGAGCTTGGTGCTGGTGCTGTATTTATGTAGTGAGCATGGTACTGGTGCTGTATTTATGTAGTGAGCATGGTACTGGTGCTGTATTTATAGTATGAGCTTGGTACTGGTGCTGTATTTATGTTATAAGTTTGGTTCTGGTGCTGTGGGCGTGATGCTAGTTACTCACCTGCGTAAATTGGGGGGCCATAGTCCTTTGCTCTCGACTGGAGCTGCACATAACCTCTGTCATGTTCATTCAGAAGACACATTACTACAGAGATGGAACAGCGCTCCTAGAGAAGAATACCCCTCTAGTATGGTGCCATATGGTGGCACCTGTGTGCCACCAGTGCCACCATACAGGTCATATAGGCCATGAGGTCTACACCACAATTGAGGTGGAATACCCCTTTAAGTGTAGTTGGACATACCATCACCTGCTGATCAATGGGGGGCGCTGACTGTTATGCGACGGCCTTAGTGTTAAATACAGATTAGACACATAATCATAGAGGCGCAGTCACTCCACCAGCCGCAAACGTCGCTAAATGCCAATTATTTATATGCCCGAGCTGCAAAACTTGCATCACATATAATTGCTTTGATTACTTACTGACGAATGTAACAAGCTAAAACAACACCGCGCCATTCCATTAATAGCGGAGGAGAGGATTTATGGGGCTTCAGGGACGGATAAACATGACTCACTTTATTCTATTTTTCTGTCTGGAATGTAAATATCATATAATTTCCCAGACAGAACTTCATGAATTTCCTCCGGTTTATAAAGCGCGGTGGGGACGTCGCGCCGTTTCTCAGGGCTGAAATATTCGCATTTTTCATAAATTGGTTATTTTATTCCCAAATTTATCTTTTCTTTTAGTTTAAAACCTGAAGCATAAAATATCTTGTGTCTATAACTCACAGCCATAACTCAGCGGTACGCGGCTACATCCAGCGATTAACATTAAGCAAGCGGCTCCCGAGAGCCGCCAATGATACATCACTCCGTAGTTAATTTGCAGTTTTGGATAATTGGATTGATTAAAGTTGAAAGTAACGGAGCGAATGGCCGACCAGAAATCTAACATCAAATGGAACAGATACACAATAGTGAGCGGGCGATTAAAAGCCTTTCATGATAAAGGAGGAGTCGGAGACGCGGAGGACGCAAAAGTGCAATACGTTCCTACTGTTAGTCGCTCAATAAAGGGATTAGACGGAGAGGCAGATCGTACTAAAAATGGAAACGCAAATGGAGAAATTACATCTGTAACCTTCTAAGAGCCGTATTCATATCATCACCAACCGCGGGATTCTAAGGCTCTTACTGAGCGACGGCTGTCACGTATGGAAAGTGTAATAGTAGTTATATACTTGTGCAGTGACACCTCTACTAGCACTGACATCTACTAAGGCCGATTTTTAGCCCAAATTTGGTCCCCAGTAACATTGGTTGCCTCTATTACTCCGGCGTGTGCTGACCGACATGATCTCCTGCTCGGCGTCTCCTTCTGCTGCTAACGCAACCCACCCTTCACCATCATCGGCGACGGGTAATACACTAGTACAGTACTGTACGATTGAACTCCAATGTAACAGCACAGAGAACACAGTGATAACGCTGAGGACAGATAATGATGTCATCTGCAGTCCTATGTAACACCACAGAGAACCCAGTGATAACACTGAGGACAGATAATGATGTCACCTGCAGTCCCATGTAGCAGCACAGAGAACACAGTGATAACACCGCAATTTAAATTGTAGCGTTCAGCCACGATTTCAGTTGCGCCGCTCTGCTGCAGTTATTCTTTCGCTTTTGGAGGCACCCTTTCTGCCTCCGACAGCAGCTTTAGCACGCCCCATCATTCATGAGCTGCGCTAAACACAAAAAATAGAACAGAACGCACTAGAACATTGTGTTCATGCAGAGTTCATGCAGCCTGCTTGTAGACGCCGACAGAAGATTGCTTTCTGGTAATGGGGTTCGTAAACCCCGCCTCCAGGAAGCGATGGCTCTGACTAGTTCTCGAGTGCCACAGCTCAGCCAATCAATGCAGTGCTCGATGAACCAATCAGAGCCATCACTTCCTGGAGGCGGGGTTTATGAACTCCATTACCAGGAAGCGATCTTCTGTCGGCTGCTAAGGGACCCGGACAGCGCCTGCTAGGTAAGAATTTCTTTTTTTTTATTTTGTGTTGCTTGGACTTTTTCCAGGGTGGTGCTTATATATTTAAACCCCACCCCCGAAAATCATGGGGTTGGTCTTACTTTCAGGGTAACACGGTAGCAGTATTATAGCAGTTATATTGTTGTACATAGGGAGCAGTATTATAGTAGCTATATTCTTGTACATAGGAGCAGTATTATAGTAGTTATATTCTTGTACATAGGGGGCAGTATTATAGTAGTTATATTCTTGTACATAGAAGCAGTATTATAGTAGTTATATTCTTGTATATAGGGGGCAGTATTATAGTAGTTATATTCTTGTACATAGGGGGCAGTATTATAGTAGTTATATTCTTGTACATATGGGGCAGTATTATAGTAGTTATATTCTTGTACATAGAGGGCAGTATCATAGTAGTTATATTCTTGTACATAGGGGGCAGTATTATAGTAGTTATATTCTTGTACATAGGAGGCAGTATTATAGTAGTTATATTCTTGTACATAGGGGGCAGTATTATAGTAGTTATATTCTTGTACATAGCAGCAGTATTATAGTAGTTATATTCTTGTACATAGGGGGCAGTATTATAGTAGTTATATTCTTGTACATAGGAGGCAGTATTATAGTAGTTATATTCTTGTACATAGGGGGCAGTATTATAGTAGTTATATTCTTGTACATAGGGGGCAGTATTATAGTAGTTATATTCTTGTACATAGGAGGCAGTATTATAGTAGTTATATTCTTGTACATAGGGGGCAGTATTATAGTAGTTATATTCTTGTACATAGGAGCAGTATTATAGTAGTTATATTCTTGTACATAGGGGGCAGTATTATAGTAGTTATATTCTTGTACATAGGAGGCAGTATTATAGTAGTTATATTCTTGTACATAGGGGGCAGTATTATAGTAGTTATATTCTTGTACATAGCAGCAGTATTATAGTAGTTATATTCTTGTACATAGGGGGCAGTATTATAGTAGTTATATTCTTGTACATAGGAGGCAGTATTATAGTAGTTATATTCTTGTACATAGGGGGCAGTATTATAGTAGTTATATTCTTGTACATAGAGGGCAGTATCATAGTAGTTATATTCTTATACATAGGGGGCAGTATTATAGTGGTTATATTCTTATACATAGAGGGCAGTATTGTAGTAGTTATATTCTTGTACATAGGGGGCAGTATCATAGTAGTTATATTCTTATACATAGGGGGCAGTATTATAGTGGTTATATTCTTATACATAGAGGGCAGTATTGTAGTAGTTATATTCTTGTACATAGGGGGCAGTATTATAGAAGTTATATTCTTGTACATAGGGGGCAGTATTATAGTAGTTATATTCTTGTACATAGGGGGCAGTATTATAGCAGTTATATTATTGTACATAGGGGGTAGTATTATGGCAGTTATACTCTTGTATATAGGGGCAGTTTTATAGTAGTTATATTCGTGTACATACCATAGGAGGCAGTATTATAGTAGTTATATTCTTGTACATACCGTAGGAGGCAGTATTATAGTAGTTATATTCTTGTACATGGGAGCAGTATTATAGTAGTTATATTCTTGTACATAGGGGGCAGTATTATAGTAGTTATATTCTTGTACATATGGGGCATTATTATAGTAGTTATATTCTTGTACATGGGAGGCAGTATTATAGTAGTTATATTCTTGTACATAGGGGGCAGTATTATAGTAGTTATCTTCTTGTACATATGGGGCATTATTATAGTAGTTATATTCTTGTACATAGGGGGCAGTATTATAGTAGTTATATTCTTGTACATGGGGGGCAGTATTATAGTAGTTATATCCTTGTACATAGGGGGCAGTATTACAGCAGTTATATTCTTGTACATATGGGGCAGTATTATAGTAGTTATATTCTTGTACATAGGGGCAGTATGATAGTAGTTATATTCTTGTACATAGGGGCAGTATGATAGTAGTTATATTCTTGTACATAGGGGACAGTATTATAGTAGTTATATTCTTGTACATAGGAGGCAGTATTATAGTAGTTATATTCTTGTACATAGGGGGCAGTATTATAGTAGTTATATTCTTGTACATAGGGGACAGTATTATAGTAGTTATATTCTTGTACATAGGAGCAGTATTATAGTAGTTATATTCTTGTACATAGGGGACAGTATTATAATAGTTATATTCTTGTACATAGGGGGCAGTATTATAGTAGTTATATTCTTGTACATAGGAGCAGTATTATAGTAGTTATATTCTTGTACATAGGAGGCACTATTATAGTAGTTATATTCTTGTACATAGGAGCAGTATTATAGTAGTTATATTCTTGTACATAGGGGGCAGTATTATAGTAGTTATATTCTTGTACATATGGGGCATTATTATAGTAGTTATATTCTTGTACATGGGAGGCAGTATTATAGTAGTTATATTCTTGTACATAGGGGGCAGTATTATAGTAGTTATCTTCTTGTACATATGGGGCATTATTATAGTAGTTATATTCTTGTACATAGGGGGCAGTATTATAGTAGTTATATTCTTGTACTTGGGGGGCAGTATTATAGTAGTTATATCCTTGTACATAGGGGGCAGTATTACAGCAGTTATATTCTTGTACATATGGGGCAGTATTATAGTAGTTATATTCTTGTACATAGGGGCAGTATGATAGTAGTTATATTCTTGTACATAGGGGCAGTATGATAGTAGTTATATTCTTGTACATAGGGGACAGTATTATAGTAGTTATATTCTTGTACATAGGAGGCAGTATTATAGTAGTTATATTCTTGTACATAGGGGGCAGTATTATAGTAGTTATATTCTTGTACATAGGGGACAGTATTATAGTAGTTATATTCTTGTACATAGGAGCAGTATTATAGTAGTTATATTCTTGTACATAGGGGACAGTATTATAATAGTAATATTCTTGTACATAGGGGGCAGTATTATAGTAGTTATATTCTTGTACATAGGAGCAGTATTATAGTAGTTATATTCTTGTACATAGGAGGCACTATTATAGTAGTTATATTCTTGTACATAGGGGCAGTATGATAGTAGTTATATTCTTATACATAGGAGCAGTATTATAGTAGTTATATTCTTGTACATAGGGGGCAGTATTATAGTAGTTATATTCTTGTACATAGGAGCAGTATTATAGTAGTTGTATTCTTGTACATAGGGGCAGTATTATAGTAGTTATATTCTTGTACATAGGAGCAGTATTATAGTAGTTATATTCTGGTACATAGGAGCAGTATTATAGTAGTTATATTCTTGTACATAGGGGGCAGTATTATAGTAGTTATATTCTTGTACATAGGAGGCAGTATTATAGTAGTTATATTCTTGTACATAAGGAGGCAGTATTATAGTAGTTATATTCTTGTACATAGGAGGCAGTATTATAGTAGTTATATTCTTGTACATAAGGAGGCAGTATTATAGAAGTTATATTCTTGTACATAGGGGCAGTATTATACTAGTTATATTCTTGTACATAGGGGCAGTATTATAGTAGTTATATTCTTGTACATAGGGGGCAGTATTATAGTAGTTATATTCTTGTACATAGGGGGCAGTATTATAGTAGTTATATTCTTGTACATAGGGGGCAGTATTATAGTAGTTATATTCTTGTACATGGGGGGCAGTATTATAGTAGTTATATTCTTGTACATAGGAGGCACTATTATAGTAGATATATTCTTGTACATAGGGGGCAGTATTACAGTTAATTGTTCAGGATTAATGCATTACCATATGTGGTTATAGACAGTCGCTTGCTCATAAGATTAATAAATTCATGCATCATATATTTTCCTTGATTTGCTGACAAAAATGCTGTTCATGTTGTCAATTATTGATTGTATAGTTATAGTCTGAGTCTGGTTAGTTATTGTTATTCCTTATTTGTCTATAAATAATAAAAAAGGGAAGTTCAGTAGAGCTAACAACTAGAGATGAGCGAACGTACTCGGATAGGCACTACTCGTCCGAGTAATGTGCCTTATCCGAGTACCGCTGTGTTCGTGCTGAAAGATTTGGCACGCGCTGCGGAGCGGGGAGCTGCAGGGGAGAGCGGGGAGGAACGGAGGGGAGATCTTTCTCTCCTTCTCTCCCGGCCGCTCTGCCCCGCTCCCCGCTGCGACTCACCTGTCAGCAGCGGAGCGCCCCGAATCTTTCAGCACGAACACAGCGGTACTCGGATAAGGCACATTACTCGGACGCGTAGTGCCTATCCGAGTACGTTCGCTCATCTCTACTAACAACTCAACCACGTTTGCATTATGTGCAAGTTCTTTTCCAGTGCACTTTTCAAATAATTGGACATACCTGATTGATATGGCTACAATACCCTTTCGAATTGAACCAAATGCTGTAACATTTCTGTAAAATAAGAATGCGGGCAAGCGGAATGTTCTAAGGATCTTTGGAATCCTCGGATGGTAGATATTAGCAAACAGAAAACTACAGAAAGACTTTTGGTCTTACACGTGTTTGCTTCTGTCTGCTGTGTTAAGAAAGGTACAGTCCTCTCTTTCTATTCTACTTGCCGAATTATCCATCAGTATGTTCCGTGTAAATGAACAGACAATGTCAGGACCGTGTATGGGTAGTGTTCGTTTGTTACACAAGCAGGATAGAAAGATTCTTAAAGTAACATATAACAATTCAATATTTCCCCATGGTGATATCATTACAGAATTTGGAGACACCTTCACAATATTAAATTTACATGTTGTGCCTCCTCCGGCTGCACTAAATTGGGACCTAACATATATCATTAGACGTAGATGGTTTGCGCCCCGTTGGAAAGATAAAATAGTTTGCACTAGGAATAGAGTAAACGACCAAAGTGTGAATGAGGGTTATTGTGAGCGAGCTGGAGACTCCTGAATGCAACAAGTGTGAGACAAACTTCTGCTGGATAGAACTGCAATTCGTTGACTGTTTAAGCCTTGTGTTAATATTATTGCACCTCTTTATTTTGTGGTTGTGTGTTAAAATGGTGAAAGACCAGAGTAAAGACTATCCAATCGCCAAACTGATTTAATTGGAATCTGGAATTCCAATACCTAACTGATTTAATTGAAATCCAGGATTCTTGACTAACAGGTTAGGGACTTATCTGGAAAGTTTCTACTAGGCTGTCGGGAATGACTCTGCCCACCTGGGATGGTGAATCAAGAACTCTGCCCATCTGGGATGGTGTTCTAAGAACTCTCAAGGCCTCTGCATGATAGACACCAGACAAACACAAAATGGCAATGAATAGGACCCTTGTTCTTATGGTGTTTGCTCTGTCTGCTGTCTTGAGATAGGTACAATCCTCTATTTCTATATCACTTGCCAAATTATCAATCAGTGTACTCAGTGTACTTTGTGTGAATGAACAGACAATGTCCATTCTGCCGTTGTAGTGTTTGTCTGTTATACTAGCAGGATCAAAAGATTCTTAGTTAGGGCCCATTTACACTGAAAGATGATTGCTCAAAAATTGCTTAAATGACAGCTTGAGTGACGGTTTTGAGCGATCATTGATGCATAACTCTAAGTATCTAATTAGCTACTAAAGAGTTAATGCAGGCAGATCAGTATACCACTGCGATCTCTACAAGAACAATACAGCTGTTTTGCATATGCAAACAGCTGTATTGTTCTCCAAACTTTCAGATGGTGTCCCGCTGAGAACTGCCAGTGGGATACCAGATGAGAGAATCTTATCAGCACCGCCGGCTGAGATATCAGCCTGCGCTACTGATAAGAGTCATTGCTCATTTCTAGAAAACTTGATTTGAGCAATGAACGAACAGTGCACGAAAAGCGCACATGGGCAGGCGTTTAGACACAACAGTTATCGCTCAAAAGATGGCTTTTGTGCAAATTTTAAGCGATAATCATTGTGTCTAAATGGGCCTTTATATATATAAGGGCCAAATATTTCCTCATGATGATGTAATTACAGAATTTAGCGACACTTTTACAATTTTAAATGTACATGTTGAGTTTCTCCCAGCTGCATTAAATTGTGGTTTAACATATATCATTAGATGTAGATGCACCCTGCTAAAAAGATAGAATAATTTGCACAGTGGAATGTCCACTCATTCCCTACCCCCTACCCCTTAGAGCCATAGTGAGCTATATGTGCTGTAAGGAAACTAGAGAAGTCCCTGCTTGGAAAGATCTGAGATGTAGAAATTAAAGAGGAAAATCATTGAAATATGTTATACAGTTACCACAGTTTACTTATCTACAGAGAGTTTCTTTTTCCTTTTACATTGCATTCCAAAGGGGCAGGGGATGGCTTGTGTGAGGTGTGTCATTTGGTAATGACTGTGTTATAGATGCATAAGAGAATTAGGATGTAATTTTTGCTGAATCTGATCTTGTTGCTTGATCATAAATAATGTGAATTTGCGTGAGTGGGAAGAGCCCCTGTATAAGTTATATTGTGTTATTTGGAATGTGCCTTGTTGGGCGGCTTGACATGGATTGAGAGAGACATGCCCAAACAGTTAGTCAGATGACAATGGGTGGAGCTAGGTGATGTAAGGGGAGGGGATGAGAAAGATTTCTCTAATGTAATAGTTTTGCCCCTTAATACAGGTCAACCTAGAGAGAAGACGTGTATCTCCATTAGAGTAGAATATATATCACATTCTATTATAATGTATACAATATTATTGAAGCGTGCACAACATAAGTGCATAGTATATTCAATATGTATTGAGTTTTACTTATTTGAATAATGTTGAATTATGATGCTAAAACAGTGCTTGATAAGTCTGCTAAGTACATTACAAACAGAATCAAGTTAAAGTGTATTACATTTTTAATGTGGATACATTTTTGGTGTCAGAGACCTGCTCAGTCAACTTAATAGGGACAGACATGCTTACAGCGATACCAGCAACAATTGAGTATACCCCAAATGATAAAAAGTAACTAGCCCCTTAACTATCCAACAGTTAACTACCATTTTGTGCACTGCTTGCTGTTACAGACTCTCAGAAAAAATGTCTTTATATGCAAGAAGTTCTTGCATTGGTACCAGAAGTACTGTGGACCAAAGACAAAATGAATATTGGACAACTGCCTGTCTCTCCAGTGGATGTTAAAGTCAAACCTAGCATACAGTCACCCAACATCAGGCAATACTCTTTTGTGAGGGTATATGTGTATATTGCCATATGTTTTTTATGCTTTTATACCTGTATGCAAGTTCTATGCAATGCTATAGTGCAAAAAACTTAATATGTAGCCTTACAAATCATATCAGATATTCCAAGGCTTTGCAAGGCAGAGAGAGATGTGTCCAGGGACTGGGTGAAGGTACATGAAAAAAAGCCTGGAGCCTAGAGTTGACGCACCATACTAGATACAGTTCATAACTACTACTTCAGTCAAACTGGAAGAAAAGACACCTGGATACATGCCAGTCATTGGAAGAAAGTGTTGACCTCCCAAACCTGAGCAATGTTCACAAGTCTGTTCTTACTGTTCTGCATAATTCCTAATATCAAAGGGCTCAACGACATGTTGAAAGATTATTGGGATGATAAGTTTGTGAAACACCATAAAGTTATTGTTGATGGGTTTGGACAGATCAAATCCCAGGAGCTGTTGGATATGTACACATAGCCCTATAGACTCAAAGACCATACCGTATGTGGCTATACCCCTGAATCAAGGGGTACTCTATCAATTAGCTAAGCATGCACCTGACTTTACTAAAGCTAATGGTAGGAACCAAAGTAAGGCATATATGGCGCATGGTTACAGGACCCCTGCTTAATACTCAACCGCTCACTTCCAAACAAGCAGGCTGAGCATTGTAAAATTCCCTTCAGTTTAACTGCTATCCAGAAGTCCTGTTATCTATCAGTAAATAACTATCCATATGTAGACATTAGGGCAAAGGGTAACATGCCAAGGCGCATAACTGAAGAGCAGTGATGACCCTCCCTCAGTGCTGCATATCACCAACTTGTTTAACCCCTTAGTAACCACCCCATATACTTTTTACATCCGGGCTGGCTAGGCTTTAATCCCCAAGACCCTAAAAACACGCTTTCCCTGGGGATTAAAGCCATGTGGGCTGTGGACATGAACGCCCCCTGCAGTCGGTTACTGGAGGTAGCCGACATGCTGGAGCTGCCATAGGGGGAACGGCCCCCCTGGTTATGCGATCGCATTAAACTCAATGCAAAGTAAAATAAAGTTAAAGTTTCAGCTTCCCTTACGGATACTCATCCCCGTCCACTACAATGTCCCGCGGCATTCTGGTCCTCCAGACGTCATTACATCACGCGCAAGCACGGAAGCCCGGGAGGCGTGGGAAATTTTAAAACTCCATACACCCGGCTAGTATGAGTAGCCGAGAGCAGAGGGAAATCACCGGGAGCTGCAGCATGCAGTTCCCGGTCACATGATCGCTGTTATCCAATGGATAACAGCAACCATATAAAAGTTAAAAAAAAAGTGTAGAAAAAAAAGTTTGTTTCATCTTCCCTCACAGATCATATCTATGAGGGAAGATGAATCAAGTTTAAAAAAAAAGTTAAAGTTTCTGCCCCCGTCACAGATCCGATCCGTGAGGGGAGGTGAAATTACTTACCTAAGGCCTCCGGCGATGTCCACTGATGGAATCCTTATTCACAGAACTTTCCCCAGCTTTGGCACATGCACCTGTTGCCAAAATGGCGAACGCAAGTGCAGAAACTGGGAAGAGCCTGGGAAGTTTAAAATCTCCTGGCTACTAAAAGTAGCCAAGAGCCTGGAGCAGTGACCAAGGGCCACGGGGAGCAGTCTCCGGTCACGTGATCGTCGTTATCCAATGGATAATGGCGATCAGGTAAAACTTTAAAGACTGTTGAAGTTCGATGCTCCTTTTGGTTTGGACCCCATTGTGCATACAGATAGAAGATTAGGGCCACAATGGGTATGTTTCTGAACCCCTGGACAAACAGGGGTATCTATTTATGGGTGAAAGTCTTAATTGATATGTATGCTGTACAAAAAAAACTGTTTTTAAAATGACACAATTTCCAAAAATCTGAAAATCATAATTTTTGCGTTCTGCTTTGCTTAGATGCATTCAAAAACTATGCGGTCAAAATACGCAGTACACCCCTAGATGAATTCGTTAAGGGGTTTAGTTTTCTAAATGATGTCATTTGTGGGGGTTCTCCATCGTTTTGGCTGCTCAAGGGCTCTACAAGTGGGCAATGGGGTCTAAATCACCTTCAAGCAAAATGTCTGTTCTGAAAGCCACCGGCTGCTCCTTTCGTTTTAGACCCCATTGCGCATCCAGGCATAAGATTAGAGCCACAATGTGTATGTCTCTGAACACAGGACAAACAGGGGGATCCATTTTGGGGTGCAATCCTCATTTTCATGTGCACTACAGAAAAAAAACTGTCTTTAAAATGAAAAACGAAAATACAAAATTGTATTTTTTCTCCTCTTTTTTCTCTGCATTAACTCCTGAAAAGAAACTGTGGGGTCAAAATCCTCCTGACCCCCTCAGTGAATACATTAAGGGGTGTATTTTTGAAAATGGGGTCATTCTGACACCTGTGAGCCTTTGCAATCTTGGCTTGGTGAAGGAGAACAAAGTGTTCCTCAAAATGTTGATAAGTGATGTTAAATTTTGTACGTCTCCTAAATGGTTAAAAAAAACTAAAGTTTTGCAATGTGCATCCAGAATAAAATAAGCAAATGGAAATGTTTATCTCATCAAAAATGTGTGCAGTATTTTTGCACATAATTGAGATATTGCGGTTGAAAATATGAAAAAATGACATTTGAGCCATGAACCAACTCAGCAGTCAAAGGAAGTAATGTTTGGTGTAGTGTCTCTTATTTGGATTGCCTCAAGATTTAACAATGCTGCGACCAGGTTTGTGCAGGGATGCATGAGCTGCACCTGAGTCAACCCATTCCAGAGACTGCAGATTGACTACATACAACTGCCTAAGGTAGGTGTGTGGGAGTTTGTCTTGGTTTACATAAACCTTTTCTCAGCTTAGAGAGCCCTGTGTGGCATAGAGTGTTAGAGCCTCAGAAATGCGGTCCTAAGCACTTGCTTACAACCTGAAGCATTGAATGGCTGTGATTGGTTCATCGATCGTTACAGTGATTGGCTGAGCTGTTGCACTCGAAAACCAATCAGTGCAATCACTTGTCGGAGGCGGGTTTACAAACCCTGTTACCATCAAGTTGTTGGCGGCTGAGAACTGCAAGAAAGCCTGGTGGAATTTTGAAGACCAGCGGGGGGGACCCGGACAGGTAAGAACTGCTCTTTCTTTTTTCATGTAGTGTAGCTAGGGCTTATTTTTGGGTAGGGCCTATATTTCACCCTCCCCCCTCAAAAAACAGGGTAGGGCTTAATTTAGGGGTAGGGCTTATTTTCAGGGAAACACCTTGGTTATATTCTTGTACATAGGGGGCAGTATTATGCTAGTATGTGTATAAGTGTATCAGGGAATTCCAGCCCTGTGATAATAATAATAACCAGTGATCTCCGAATTGAATGATTGAATCCCAGTAATGTCTGGTACGTTTCTCCTTGTTTGCCTCCAGCTATATATAATGCAATGGTTAATTATTTTTTTCACTCTGTTATCAGAAAAGCTGTCAGATAAATGGAAATATAAACTGACAATTTGGAGAAAAGCGTGAGATAAGTTTATGCAGCGGCACATATTGTATTCTAAATTGAGACGGGTAATTTGTCCTCCCACATATTTTCTCCGTGATTTACGGCTATGTAATACCTTCGGAGTCACATGTGGAGCAGATGCTGCTTATGCTAATGTTCCGTGTTAATAACAATATCAATCGGAGAATTACAATTTCCTTGATGAGACAATAGTGAGACAGTATTAGGACCGCTCCCGTCGGCTGCCGTGAGAAGTTAATTTACTTGTTGCTGATAAATATGAATCGCGCATCTCGGCGCCTCATGAGGGAATTGTGGATATTAATTGCTCCATTGTATTCCCTGCAGAACGTATCATGTGACCATCGGCGGCGCCAATTTACTTGTTTTATATGGTACAAATTTGAAAGGTAGAACAGATTAAAAAAAAAAAAAGGTGGTCTTGTCACTGAAGTCATCAGACATAAGTCCACATTTACACGGTACAGCTGTGGTCTCCATTGGGTACTTCGTTCTGCTAACAAATGAGGCCTCCACTTTTGAGACATTCGGAGACATCCGATGAATATGTTAAAACCCTTTCTAGTGAATCTGCCTCACTGAATATTGTTCCTTCGTCACAGTCTGATGACGCTCTCTTTTGCGGTGATTCACGTCTCTATGATCCAAAGCCACTGTCCAACCCCCAGCCCAAAGCTTCCCGCTCTTCCTTCTCTTTCTGTTTGACCATGCCAACTGGTAAAAACCTCACCTCAACCTCAGGTTATTGATTACTGTCTATTTGCATTTTTTCCATTGTGTTGATTCTGATTTATAAACCAGACCAGATCCCTAAATAAAGATGCAGACCCCAGGCCAGATTCCCTAAATGAACTGGAGTGTCAGGGCTCAAACCCACAACCTTCTGCACTCCAGTCGGCAGCTCTCTTCACTAGGCCATCCAGCCCTTGGATAGCTCTTTTGCTAAAGCATAGCAATGATCCTGTGTTCCCTGGCCTGGTCCCTTTTTCTAGTTCGCCCAGTTCCCAACTAGGCTAACTATAAAAGCCTGACCCTGCACCTGCTCACGTGCGTGATTATTGTGCTTCACAAGCTTGAAACTAGCGCCACTGCTGCCTGCTCCTCTGCTATCTAAACTGAGACCTTCTGATACTGACTTCTGGCTTCCCTTCTGACAATGCTACCCACCTCCTTCATTTGTACCGTGACACGAGACCTCTCGTTGCTGACCCTGCTTCTTTCCTGGCTACTCTCAAGACCTGCGACTGCTACACCTGAGGCTCCAACTCAGTGCCTGAATGCTATAGGGACATGCAGACCTCAGATGAGACCCCTAAATGAATTTCAGACCCCGGACCAGGCCCCTAAATTAATTGACAGAACCCACACCAGACCCCTAATAAATTGCAGACTCTAGACCAGACCTCTAAATGAATTCCAGATCCCAGTTCAGACCCCTAAATAAAAATGCAGACCCCAGACCAGACCCTGAAATAAATTGCAGACACCACACCAGACCGCCAAATGAATTTCAGACCCCTAAATGAGCTACAGAATCCAGGGTATGCCCCCAAATTGAATCTCAGCCCCCAGACCACTAAATTCATTGCAGACCAGGCCTATAAATTAATTTTAGACCCCAGACCAGACCCCTCCGAATCAGATCACTAAATAAGATCTGTTACTGTCCAATGGATAATACCCCAATAGATGGCAAGAGCAAAGATTCTGCAGTGCCCCTCCACAGTTAGGGCTTGGTTAATCCGGACTCTTGCTTCCATTTTATGTATATCCCATATTTGGCTACAAAGCAGCAACAATGTATGAAATGTTTGTAAATCAAGATAATCTCCAATGGAGCGAAGAAATCCCAGTAGACAAATACAAGATAGCAGCATAGGTCTGCCGACAGGAATAAGGGGTAGTTTACATCCGCTGATTAAATGTCAGTGGGCAGCCGCCATCTAGAAATAATAGAAATAGTGGAATCTCGATGAAACTGCAGCCAATAAAAATGGAAAAATCGTAAAACAATACAAATAATGTTATTAAAGCTGAGGAAAATGCACCTCTTCAAGGGCAGCAGAGGAAGAGTCATTACCGGCTGACAGCGATCTGCGCCGACGGAAGAGTTACAGTCCAAACTGTGCATTAAGACTGGCGGAAAATCACTGCTCAAGGACACTGGTTAAAGGGAACCGCAAATGAAAAGTGCAATGAAATATTACAGTTCAGTAACGAGATCAAAGACTTCAAATGGAAAAAATCCTTCTGGAAACGACATTCGCACCGTTCATTCAGTATTCCCGGCTCTTGTGTACACAGCAGCACCCTGTGAAAGAGGCAGCATAGTGGCATCAGGAGGCCTCTGTGCCCGCGAGGATTCCCTGCGCCCCCGTATGGCGCTCTGGGCGGGAGCATTATTGGGATATGTTGTACTGAAGAAGCATCTAGGAGAGAATGCCTGCATACAGGGGCCGCCAGTCCATGAGGCCACAAGAGCCTCTACAAGACCTCAGAAGGGCGGCACTACGGTTGCCCCCTGGACAGTATTTATTTTTCACTTGCCATAAGAAATGGCTGCTAAAAAATAATTTTCAGCTGTGAGCCGGAACCTCACAAGCAGTGCATTCACTTTGTCTTCAGCTCCGTTGCAGGCGGTCACCATGCTGTAATCAGTCTGTGACCCCTGACCTCCCCCCAGTGTCTGCATTCCTGCATGCAGACACCGGCTTATATGCAGTGCAGACTCCAGGGGAAGAGGTCAGGGGTCACAGACTGATTACAGCATGATGGTTGCCTGACCAGAGCTGTGACAGAGTTTGTGCTCTGCTTGTGGGGTTGTGTCGCAGCTACAGGTCCAGTACGGGGGGGGGGGGACTATTACTACTGGGACCACTATGGGGCACACTTACTACTGGGGCCTCTATGGGGGTCACTTTTACGAATGGGGCCTCTATGGGGGTCACTTTTACTAATGGGGCCCTTACCAAGGTTAATATTACTGATGGGGAAATTAATGGGGTCACTATGACTACTGGGACCATTATGAGGGTTGCTATATATTATTGGGGTCACTATTACTGTGTCACTTCAGACAAGTCTCAATGCTTCAGATGTGTTGGGTATCCTGTGTATTGGTACTTTCAATGTCTGTATAATCAGTGTTTTTCTTGCTGTGGGAGGGGAGTTTCACACTTTGCCTCAAGCAGCATAAAGGCTTGTGGCACCGCTGCCGTATATTAGCACATGACTTCTTCTAAAGCCTTATGTATGAAACTGCAGGCATGTGGAGGTATAATAATGCCCCATAGAGGTCTGCGGGCGTCAGGGACATGGTGTGACATTCCTCGGCCCCAAATCTGTAGAGTGTCACCTCCCCTTTAATGTGTCATTCATAATATTGGTTTCTTCCTATGTAGTGAAGAATGTAGCCTCTATACAGCGTGGATCTGAAGTCTGCCTGCGGCATATAAAGTAGTGATGTGTTAGTTCTGTCGGATTCATGTGGAACCCATGGTGTAAAGTCCACAGTCAGATTTGCCCATTGAAAAGGGCTAAATTTACCGGCCGACCACAGGTATACCCGTGCATGGCCGCCGCCGAAATCCATGGCTGTAGGTTTCCACTGCATTTTTTAGGCGCAATCCATGCAGAAAAATCTGATGCAGGTTTTGCAATGTCCACCTAGACTAAAGGAAAACTACGCAATTGCTAGCTGGCAAGTCGTTAAAAGAAAAAAAAAAAACATTCATGCTCAAACTTGAAGGCAATTCTTTTCTTGCATTAGGTCACAAGCCTTTTATTAAAGCAACAGAACAGCCTTTGTGTGACCCCCTTACAGTAATAGCACCACTTAGTCACCTCTCAGTAATAGTGCCCTTTAGTAATCTCCTCACTGTAATAGCACCTCTGCGTGACCCTTAATGTCCCCCTCCAAACAATAGTGCCTCTAAGTGACCACTGCACAGTAAAAGTGCCTGCTAGTGACCCCCTTACAGTAATAGTGCCTCTAAGTGATGCCCTCACATTAATAGTGCTCCATAGTGACCCCCTCACAGTAATAGTCCTTCCAAGTGAAACTCTCATAGTGATAGTTCTCCTTAGTTCCCCCCTCACAATGATAGTGCCTCTAAGTAACCCTCTCACAGTAAAAGTGCCCCTTAGTTTTCCCATCACTGTAATAGTACCCCATAATGATGCACCCATACGGCACACATAGTAATAGTGCCTCTAAGTGATGCCCTCACATTAATAGTGCTCCATAGTGACCCCCTTACAGTAATAGTGCCTCTAAGTGATGCCCTCACATTAATAGTGCTCCATAGTGACCCCCTCACAGTAATAGTCCTTCCAAGTGAAACTCTCATAGTGATAGTTCTCCTTAGTTCCCCCCTCACAATGATAGTGCCTCTAAGTAACCCTCTCACAGTAAAAGTGCCCCTTAGTTTTCCCATCACTGTAATAGTACCCCATAATGATGCACCCATACGGCACACATAGTAATAGTGCCTCTAAGTGATGCCCTCACATTAATAGTGCTCCATAGTGACCCCCTTACAGTAATAGTGCCTCTAAGTGATGCCCTCACATTAATAGTGCTCCATAGTGACCCCCTCACAGTAATAGTCCTTCCAAGTGAAACTCTCATAGTGATAGTTCTCCTTAGTTCCCCCCTCACAATGATAGTGCCTCTAAGTAACCCTCTCACAGTAAAAGTGCCCCTTAGTTTTCCCATCACTGTAATAGTACCCCATAATGATGCACCCATATGGCACACATAGTAATAGTGCCTCTAAGTGATGCCCTCACATTAATAGTGTCCCTTAGTGACCCCCTCACAGTAATAGTGTCCCTTAGTGACCCCCTCACAGTAATAGTGTCCCTTAGTGACCTCCCTCACAGTAATAGTGTCCCTTAGTGACCCCCTCACAGTAATAGTGTCCCTTAGTGACCTCCCTCACAGTAATAGTGTCCCTTAGTGACCCCCTCACAGTAATAGTGTCCCTTAGTGACCTCCCTCACAGTAATAGTGTCCCTTAGTGACCTCCCTCACAGTAATAGTGCCCCTCAGTGCCTCCCTCACAATGATAGTGTCCCTTAGTGACCTCCCTCACAGTAAGTGTCCCTTAGTGACCTCCCTCACAATGATAGTGCCTCTTAGTGACCCCCTCACAGTAATAGTGTCCCTTAGTGACCTCCCTCACAGTAATAGTGTCCCTTAGTGACCTCCCTCACAGTAATAGTGTCCCTTAGTGACCTCCCTCACAGTAAGTGTCCCTTAGTGACCTCCCTCACAATGATAGTGCCTCTTAGTGACCCCCTCACAGTAATAGTGTCCCTTAGTGACCCCCTCACAGTAATAGTGTCCCTTAGTGACCCCCTCACAGTAATAGTGTCCCTTAGTGACCTCCCTCACAGTAATAGTGCCCCTTAGTGACCTCCCTCACAGTAAGTGTCCCTTAGTGACCTCCCTCACAATGATAGTGCCTCTTAGTGACCCCCTCACAGTAATAGTGTCCCTTAGTGACCTCCCTCACAGTAAGTGTCCCTTAGTGACCTCCCTCACAATGATAGTGCCTCTTAGTGACCCCCTCACAGTAATAGTGTCCCTTAGTGACCTCCCTCACAGTAAGTGTCCCTTAGTGACCTCCCTCACAGTAATAGTGCCTCTAAGTAACCCTCTCACAGTAAAAGTGCCCCTTAGTTTTCCCATCACTGTACTAGTACCCCATAATGATGCACCCATAAGGCACACATAGTAATAGTGCCAATTAATGACCCTTTCAAAGTAAAAGTGCCCCCACACAACCTTGCTCAGTAAACAATACTCTTGCATGCCCCCCTCAGTACTAGTGACCCAACATGTCCCCCGTCACTTATAATAACCTCTCATTCCTGCTGAGCAACGGGGGGAACAAAAGTGAGTATAGGCTACTTTTATTTTACTCAGTTCCTGGCCAACCCTGCACACCTAACCCCTGACTCCTGGGATGGTGGGCTGTCTGGACTGTCCTAACAAATCCAGGAGAGCTGGGAGACCCGGAGCCTCCAACCCCTCATTCCTCTTACAGGATGCGAAAAACAGTCCAAAATATGTATAGAAAAAAAAAAGTTACCAAAAAAAGCCGGTAAAGTTCTTTCTTCTGAAATCTGCATTTTTATAATAGAAAATGTACGCAGCTTAGAAAAATAATAGATGACTGTTAAGTGAAATCTAATCATAGTTCAGTCATCCATAAGAATTGAATTACTTTTTCCTTTAACTCTAATTTGATTTCAGCCTTCACTTAATCACAAATTCCATGAATATAAGTGCCTGAAACTAAATGCTGGTGTGAGACAATGTATTAGAAAAGGTTAGTATTGTCCAAATGTGAGCGATCGGCCGCATTAAAAGGGAAACACCACTTTGTTATGTTAAGGTCCAACATTCTGTACTGATTCTTCCTAACAGCGCACCATGTGGCCAGGCAGGGTATAGCAAGCAAAACATGACAGTCATCGTACCCCTCGGACAAAGCTAAGGGCGAAACATGTATGATAATAGCACCACCGTGTCAGGGTCAGGGATTTCCAGATCCCCATTACATGGTAACACTCTACTATATGCATGACACTGAGATTGGTTGTGCCTTTTGTAGGTTGATGTATGCATGATTTTGGAAACTTCTTATATGTGTGACCGGAGGTATTTTTCTTGGATTATTGCTGCATTTCCTTTATCTTCAGTTTTCAAAATGCCTTTATTATTTTTGTGATCCTCAATAAACAATTTGTTAATGATCGACTTCTGCAGTCCTGTCTTGGACATTTATTTTGGGGTTTGTTATATCGGTTGATGTATGGGACTGACATGTAGGGTGGGACTATAGTTGTCTTCATATAGGATTCTCTTCCTCTCAACAGCACACCATGTGGTCAGGCAGGGTATAGCAAACAAAACATAACAGTCATTGTAATGTAAAACTTTGTGGATCGGTCATTAATCCATCCATCACAGCAGCCTGACGGCATAGAAGAAGAGTCCAGAGGCTGAACGCCTGCAGTCCAGAGCCTTTACTAATAGAAAACATATGGAGCCTTATGAAACGAAGGACTGTGGAGCAGCTAGACTCCTGCATCAGACAAGAACGGGACAATAGTCCTCTCCCAAAACTCCAGCATTTACAGACTATTCTAAACAAGAAGAGGGGATGCTATACAACGGTAGACAAGGCCCTGGCCCAACTTTTGGCCGGCCGTCACACAGCGACCTGTGATTATGTGTCATCACCCACTGCCGGTGCGTCATGCGCTGTACTACATATACACGCCGGCTTGCCAGACGGGATCCGAGTGGCGGATCCGGAGAGCTGAGTATGGGGTCTTTGGGGGGCGCCGTGACGGACTCTGCTGCGATATTCCGTTGGCAGAGTCCGTCACGGCCGTGGGCAAGAGGCCTCATGAGAAGACCCAGATCATAGGAGAAGACAATTCTATCTAGTAATGTTGACAAACAAAGAGTAATAGGACTGGATGGGGACAACAGCAGCAGTCCTGGATGTTTGCTTCTTTTCTATAATTTTCAGTCCTGGATGTTTTTGACAAACCTGAAGATCCAAAACAGAAGATAAGACAATCCATGAGGTCACCAAGAGTCACCGTCCGCGCGATGACAATGAGAACTGTTAGTAACCCACATGTAACCATTTCCTTTAATGGTCCGGTCGAAAATAGACACAAAACTGGAGAGATCCTTTACATTGTTGCATTGTTCCAGATGACTCCAAGCAGACAGATTGTCGCAGCATCTCCCATCCACGGGTACAGTGTCAGCAGAAGAGTCCCGCTGGGTTCAGGTTCCTCTCTTCACCCCCTTTGCCTGTAAAGACAGATTGTTCCACAGATGTGCTGGAGTCGCTTGTCTCGGATCTCGGCAGGAGCGGCCCTGCAGGGGCGGCTCGTGTACACGCTGAGTTTTGAGCTGTCCAGCTGCTGATATTCTAACCTTACATGTTTAGCAGAGACGTTCTCCATCTATTATACAGAGCGGCATTATTAGGATTTGGACGGATATTATTGTGCTTTCCGTGAGTCTATTAAAGTGAAACACCAGCGGTATATAATGTCGGCACCAGCGGTATATAATGTCGGCCCTTCAGTTAGTAAATGTCCAATCCACAACGTCCCTGTAATACACTGTGTTGACAGAAGTACTAGGATGCATGTAGAAGGTGAGGAAGTTTCATTTAATTCACATTTTTCAATATGGCTTTGGGCTGCCTTTGGCCCCAATGACTGCGGTAACCCTCCGCCGCCGCTTTCCCATAGATGTGTGTAGGGATTTGCCTCCATTTCTTGGGGAGAGCTTCAGATAGTGATGGGGGGATGGAGGATGGGCGTGTTGGGCGTGCTAGGATTTGGCATTCTGGTTTGGATTGAGATCCGGACTTTGGATTTCTCAAAGCAAGCCTCAACACTGTGTACTGTATGACATGGCGCTCGGTCATGTTGGTAGAGACATGGAGCTGTACCAGAGTATTAACACATGGTAGGTGATGCTACATTGTCCGGGATGTCTCTGTACACTGATGTGTTGACGGTGGACTTCACTATAACCAATGGTCCTAGTCCTTCCTAGCAACCACGCACCCCACCACCACCATAACAGAACCTCCTCCAAACTTCACTGTTGGGATGATACAGTCACATAGAAACTGCTCTTCAGGCAACCACCACACCCAAGCAGCATCCCCCACCAAACCCCATTGTCAGCCCTACACGTGGTGTAATCCCCCCACCAGACGCCATTGTCAGCTCTAGACCTGGTTACATCTCACCACCAGACCACGTTGTCAGCTCTACACCTGGTGACATCCCCCCACCGGACCCCATTGTCAGCTCTATACCTGGTGACATCCCACCACCAGACCCCGTTGTCAGCTCTACACCTGGTGACATCCCACCACCAGACCCCATTGTCAGCTCTATACCTGGTGACATCCCACCACAAGACCCCATTGTGAGCTCTACACCTGGTGACATCCCCCCACCGGACCCCATTGTCAGCTCTATACCTGGTGACATCCCACCACCAGACCCCGTTGTCAGCTCTACACCTGGTGACATCTCCCCACCAGACCCCGTTGTCAGCTCTACACCTGGTGACATCCCACCACCAGACCCCGTTGTCAGCTCTACACCTGGTGACATCCCACCACCAGACCCCGTTGTCAGCTCTACACCTGGTGACATCCCACCACCAGACCCCGTTGTCGGCTCTACACCTGGTGACATCTCCCCACCAGACCCCGTTGTCAGCTCTACACCTGGTGACATCCCACCACCAGACCCAGTTGTCAGCTCTACACCTGGTGACATCCCACCACCAGACCCCGTTGTCAGCTCTACACTTGGTGACATCTCACCACCAGACCCCGTTGTCAGCTCTACACCTGGTGACATCTCACCACTAGACCACGTTGTCAGCTCTACACCTGGTGACATCCCACCACCAGACCCTGTTGTCAGCTCTACACTTGGTGACATCTCACCACCAGACCCCGTTGTCAGCTCTACACCTGGTGACATCTCACCACTAGACCACGTTGTCAGCTCTACACCTGGTGACATCCCACCACCAGACCCTGTTGTCAGCTCTACACCTGGTAACATCCCACCACCAGACCCCGTTGTCAGCTCTACACTTGGTGACATCTCACCACTAGACCTCGTTGTCAGCTCTACACCTGGTGACATCTCACCACTAGACCACGTTGTCAGCTCTACACCTGGTTTGCATATTTCCTTCTCCTGACAGCACAGGATTGGTGGGGGCCCAATACATTTGTGAATATAGTGTATATATGCACTCAGTAATGCATACACATTACAAAGTTTTTAAAAGAGCACTTTAGAGAGCCTAGTGGTCACCAACGGTAGTGCAGCTATTATTCTGCTTTCTTTAGGGGTTTGTCTGGGATAGCTCAGCCATGTACTCTGTGTTATGGTATATTTTTGCTTGGTGCAGAATTTTAAAGCCCAATGACTTCGTTAAAGAGAAATAATAAGATCCTGCATCTGGAATAAGAGTAAATATTCCATTAAAACGCAAATGTTGTTTACGTCTTGGAGTCGCTGAGCTCCTGGTATTTATCTCTGGAGACGCTGCTATTTATATTGATTTCTGTTCTCATCTTCAGCTAATTGTTGAAAAATTCCAGCGAATGAAATGAGACAGCTCAATAGGAAATGTCAGCGCCTCCTTTCATGAATCGCTGCAACCTTCAGCCCGACTGTCATCTCCGCGCAGCTTTTTGGCTGTTGCGGTGCGTGTTTTAATTAGTGGCATTTCAGATGATAACCTGCGATGTCACTCTGCAGAAGCAACACTGTGATGGGGATTTACAGAGCGCATCGCCATGTGTGAACGAGCGACACCTTCCCGTCACAGGATTTATCTTACCTCCTGATCGTTCGCAGAAGCGTGGATCGAGCCTCATTGTGAAAGGTAATAATGATGCTTGTAGGTGGAAGGTTTGATGGGTAGTGCAACTCTGTACATCTGAAAAACAGAACGATTACCCAATAAGAGGATACATCAAAATAGAAACAAAATCTATATTCACAACTCGTGGAAATCCCATTTATCCAACAGTCCGAGGATTCTAGGATTCTTTCATGCTGATTCTTGTTAAAGCATATACTCAAGACTACTGGCGTAACTATAGGGGATGCAGCTGCACCCGGGCCCAGGAGCCTTATGGGGCCCAAAAGGCCTCTCTCTCCATATAGGGAACCCAATACTATGAATAAAGCATTATAGTTGGGGGCCCAGTGACAGGTTTTGCATTGGTGCCCAGAAGCTTCAAGTTACGCCTCTGCTCAAGACTTCAGTATTATATTAAAGTTGAGCAACACAATGTATACATTACATCCTGTATTATACTCCAGAGCTGCACTCACTGTTCTGCTGGTGGAGTCACTGTGTACATACATTACTTATCCTGTACTGATCCTGAGTTACATCCTGTATTATACTCCAGAGCTGTGCTCAATACTCTACTGGTGGAGTCACTGTGTACATACATTACTTATCCTGTACTGATCCTGAGTTACATCCTGTATTATACTCCAGAGCTGCACTCACTGTTCTGCTGGTGGAGTCACTGTGTACATACATTACTTATCTTATACTGCTCCTGATATACATCCTGTATTATACTCCAGAGCTGCACTCACTATTCTGCTGGTGGAGTCACTGTGTACATACATTACTTATCCTGTACTGCTGCTGAGTTATATCCTGTATTATACTCCAGGGCTGCACTCAGTATTCTGCTGCTGGAGTCACTGTGTATATACATTACTTATCCTGTGCTGTTCCTGAGTTACATCCTGTATTATACTCCAGAGCTGTACTCACTATTCTGCTGGTGGAATCACTGTGTACATACATTACTTATCCTGTACTGATCCCGAATTACATGCTGTATTATACTCCAGAGCTGCGCTCACTATTCTGTTGGCGGAGTCACTGTGTACATACATTACTTATCCTGTACTGATCCTGAATTATATCCTGTACTATACCCCAGAGCTGCACTCACTATTCTGCTGGTGGAGTCCCTGTGTACATACATTACTTATCCAGTACTGCTTCTGAGTTACATCCTGTATTATACTCCAGAGCTGCGCTCAATACTCTACTGGTGGAGTCACTGTGTACATACATTACTTATCCTGTACTGATCCTGAATTACATGCTGTATTATACTTCAGAGCTGTACTCACTATTCTGTTGGTGGAGTCACTGTGTACATACATTACTTATCCTGTACTGCTCCTCAGTTACATCCTGTATTATACTCCAGAGCTGCACTCAGTATTCTGCTGCTGGAGTCACTGTGTACATACATTACTTATCCTGTACTGCTCCTGAGTTACATCCTGTATTATACTCCAGAGCTGCACTCACTATTCTGCTGGTGGAGTCACTGTATACATACATTACTTATCCTGTACTGAGGCCTCAGTCACACGGGCGCATCGGCATCCGTACACCGGCACCGATGTGCCCGTGTGACTGCAGGAAGGAGACGGACGTACCTGAACACGGCCGTCTCTCTGCAGCGCCAGAGGAAAGAACATATGACCGGCAATGAAGCCGGTCACATGTTCTTTCCTCCGGCGCTGCAGAGAGACGGCCGTCTTCAGGTACGTCCGTCTGCTGGTGTCAGTCACACGGGCGCATCGGTGCCGGTGTACGCGTGCCAATGTGCCCGTGTGACTGAGGACTGATCCTGAGTTACATCCTGTACTATACCCCAGAGCTGCACTCACTATTCTGCTGGTGGAGTCCCTGTGTACATACATTACTTATCCAGTACTGCTTCTGAGTTACATCCTGTATTATACTCCAGAGCTGCGCTCAATACTCTACTGGTGGAGTCACTGTGTACATACATTACTTATCCTGTACTGATCCTGAATTACATGCTGTATTATACTTCAGAGCTGTACTCACTATTCTGTTGGTGGAGTCACTGTGTACATACATTACTTATCCTGTACTGCTCCTCAGTTACATCCTGTATTATACTCCAGAGCTGCACTCACTATTCTGCTGGTGGAGTCACTGTGTACATACATTACTTATCCTGTACTGATGCTGAGTTGCATCCTGTATTATACTCCAGAGCTGCACTCACTATTCTGCTGGTGCAGTCACTGTGTACATACATTACTAATCCTGTACTGCTCCTGAGTTACATCCTGTATTATACTCCAGAGCTGCACTCACTATTCTGCTGGTGGAGTCACTGTGTACATACATTACTTATCCTGTACTGACCTGAGTTACATCCTGTATTATACTCCAGAGCTGCACTCACTATTCTGCTGGTGGAGTCACTGTGTATATATACATTACTTATCCTGTACTGATCCTGAGTTATATCCTGTATTATACCCCAGAGCTGCACTCACTATTCTGCTGGTGGAGTCACTGTGTACATATATTACTTATCCTGTACTGCCCCTGAGTTACATCCTGTATTATACTGCAGAGCTGCACTCACTATTCTGCTGGTGGAGTCACTGTGTATATATACATTACTTATCCTGTACTGATCCTGAGTTATATCCTGTATTATACCCCAGAGCTGCACTCACTATTCTGCTGGTGGAGTCACTGTGTACATATATTACTTATCCTGTACTGCCCCTGAGTTACATCCTGTATTATACTCCAGAGCTGCACTCACTATTCTGCTGGTGGAGTCACTGTGTACATACATTACTTATCCTATACTGATCCTGAGTTACATCGTGTATTATACCCCAGAGCTGCACTCACTATTCTGCTGGTGGAGTCACTGTGTACATACATTACTTATCCTGTACTGATCCTGAGTTACATCGTGTATTATACCCCGGAGCTGCACTCACTATTCTGCTGGTGGAGTCACTGTGTACATACATTACTTATCCTGTACTGATCCTGAGTTACATCCTGTATTATCCTCCAGAGCTGCACTCACTATTCTGCTGGTGAAGTCACTGTGTACATACATTACTTATCCTGTACTGCTCCTGAGTTACATCCTGTATTATACTCCAGAGCTGCACTCACTATTCTGCTGGTGGAGTCACTGTGTACATACAGTACTTATCCTGTACTGATCCTGAGTTACATCCTGCATTATACCCCAGAGCTGCACTCACTATTCTGCTGGTGGAGTCACTGTGTACATACATTACTTATCCTGTACTGACCCTGAGTTACATCCTGTATTATCCTCCAGAGCTGCACTCACTATTCTGCTGGTGGAGTCACTGTGTACATACATTACTTATCCTGTACTGATCCTGAGTTACATCCTGTATTATACTCCAGAGCTGCACTCACTATTCTGCTGGTGGAGTCACTGTGTACATACATTACTTATCCTGTACTGATCCTGAGTTACATCCTGTATTATACTCCAGAGCTGCACTCACTATTCTGCTGGTGGAGTCACTGTTACATAGATCTGGGTTGTTATGACGTAATTGCATTTGCACTTTTTGTGACTTTTGCTCTTTCTTAGTACATCTTATAGAGAAAAATGCTCTTCTGCGCAGAATATCCAGCTCTATTAAAATGTTAAATTGTGACCTTTCCGACAAAGACCTCAACGAGCCCCCAAATCGTCATCAGTTCTGATAATAAGGTGCAACTAAGGGCCAAACGAAGACAAACACTAAAGGTTGAAATTAATTGGATCTAATGTGATAGAAAATAAACCTCACCGAGGAGATCTGAAGGCGGAGCCTAGTCACAGGTGCTGAGAGAGATGACTCTCTATGTTGGACTATCGGCACCCCCACCTACTGATTCCCTATCCTGAGGACAATTCTAAATTCCCAGGAAACCCCTTTAAACCATCTGGTAATGTACGATATGATGGCGGCGCTGCTCCCTCCCCCAAACACAAAAATAAAAACTGAATTGTATTCAACTGGTCCTACAAAAAACAAGTCCTCATACAGCTACAAGAGGAAAAGGTTATTGTGATGGCCGCTGGACATGGCGCATCATTGTTCCTGCCTATGCTCGTATCCATAGGGTACGTTCCATGCTCAGCCTACCCTCTTAAAGTGACAGCGCATGCACCCAACATTCCTGTCCCCAGCCTATCACAATCCTTCCTAGGATAATTACGTCGCCCCTCTTGGAAAGTTCCTGAGTAGAGAGGAGCGAATATACTCGTTTCGAGAAATTACTCGATTGAGAACCGCGATTTACGAGTACTTCCGTACTCGGGTGAAAAGATTCGGGGGGCACCGGGGGGGGGGGGCCCAGGCGTGGCGGAGCGGGGGTAGCAGCGGGGAACAGGGGGGAGCCCTCTCTCTCTCCCTCTCCCCCCCACTCCCCGCTGCAACCCCCCACTCACCCACGGTGCCCCCTGAATCTTTTCGCCCGAGTACGGAAGTACTCGAAAATCGCGGCGCTCGGGCGAAAAAGGGGCGTGGCAGAGTAGGTTCGCTCATCTCTATTCCTGAGCAATACACAGCGATGAGCAAACTTTCAAAAAGTTTGGTTTGGCCGGTTTCACGAATTTCGACTAAAAGTTTAGTTAGGTCTGAGTTAGTTTGAATGAAATGAAACTTCGCCAATAGGAGCCATAGGAGCCATAGGAGCCCTATATAACACTTGGGTCACTTAGGAGGGGATCTATGGACTTCTAAGCTGTTAAGGCAACGTTAATGCAGAGAAAGAAAAAGAAGGAAAAGATCATTCTTCCTTCTTCTTTGTCCTTCTTCCTTCTTTTCCTTCTACTTTAGCAGGTTCAGTCAAGGCGGACTGTCCGAGGTTCGGGTTCCCCCGAAAAAGCATTTTAAGAGTTTGACCCAAAAAAAGATTGGACTGTTTTGGTTCACTCAACACTTGCAGTAAAGTTCCTACTGTTCCAGTGAAAGCATTTCTTTAACCCCTTAATGACGCGGCCCCATTATTTTCCCATTTTCGCCCCCCCCCCCTCCCATTTATAAAATCGTAACTCCTCTATATATCCATCGCCGTCGCTGTATGAGGGCTTGTTTTTTGCGGGCCGAGTTGTATTTTTAATGGTGCCATTTACTATACCATAAAATGTGCTGAAAAATGTAAAAAAAATTCCAAGTGGAGTAAAATGAAAAAAAACAAAACGACTTTCCGACATCTTCCGCTGCGTCTTGTTTCTACGGCGCATAAACTGCAACAAACATGACCTGATAACTTTATTCTACGGGTCGGTACGATTACTGCGATACCAAACTTGTAGAGTTTTTTTTTCTTGTAGTACTTTAATTTCTTTTCAAAGACATTAATTTTTTTTAAATTATATTCTGCCGCCATCTTCTGTGCGCAATAACTTTTTTATTTTTTGCATCAACATTATTCTGCGATGGCTCATTTCTTGCGGGATGTCCTGTAGTTTACGTTGGTTCCAATTCGGAATACATATGACTTTTTGATAGCTTTTTATTGCATTTATTCTGGGAGACAGGGTGACTGAAGAAGTGCATTTCTGGCGTTCTTTCTTTCTTTTTTTGGACGACGTTCACCATACGGGGTAAATAATGCACTACTTTGATAGACCAGACTTTTACGGATGCGGCAATACCAAACATGTATGTTTCTTTTATGATTTAGATTTTTTAATTATAGATATGGCAAAAGAGGGGTGATTTAAACTTTTATTACTTTTTTTTTTTACAATTACTAAAACTTTATTGATCTTTTTACTTTTTTTTAGCCCTCCTGGGGGACCACAGCTAGCGATGCTTTGATCGCTCCTGCAGTATAACGTAATGCTATAGCATTACGCCAAACTACGATTTGACAGGCAGTGTATCAAGCCACCCCACAGGGACGGCTTGATAGGCAGTCTGCTAAGGTAGCACTGGGTCTTTCAGAAGGACCCCGGCTGCCATGACACCTGTACGGCTCCCTGAGATCTCACGTGGAGGGGCCGTACGGGACCCCCGAACAGAATTGTCAGCGGCATTTAAAAGGTTGACACTCGCGATCGGCCGCACAGCCGATTGCAGCTATTTCCCGTGAGTGACAGCTGTAATAAACAACTGACGCCCACGCTGTATGAAGAGAGGTCGCCCCATGATCTCTCTTCATACATACCCCGATGCTGCAGGACATAAATGTACGTCCTGGAGCAAGAAGGGGGTAAGCTGTTTATTTCTCAGTTCAACTCTCTGCTGGAATGCCCAGCTTTCCCGAACTCTGCCTGTCCTGGCCTCTATGTGTGGTGAACCGGAGGTTCCACTCAAGACACGAGTCCTACGTAGAGGAGCTGGGAGGGCAAAGCAGTCACTCGTCACGGTGGCACTTACCAGGCTCCTTCCTGGAGGGGTACACATGACCTCGGCCCGAGCACCACTAGGCCTCCTCCTATCCTAGGATAGGGATGGCCAATAAACATTTAAATAGATAGCAGGGTTGTCACTCGTGACGCCACCATTGCTTTTCAACCGGTATGAGCCGTTGGCAGTAAAGAATAGAGTCCACACATGAAGTAATGATTAAGTACCTCAGTCTCTGAGAACAGTCAGAGCCTGGCAAACTTTACTGTAGTTAACTGAAGACAGGGCACACAAGTATTAGGATACACGATGCAGGTCACACGTAAACAAGTAGATCTGGGAGGAACTCAGGATGACACTGACCCTAGAATCTTGAGATTTGTACAGGACTACTCCAGGAAGGGCAGACTCAGGATGACACCGGCCCAACAGTCCTGGTTATCTGTCTGGGACCGCTCCTGGAAGGGGGAAGGGATTGACTCTCCGAAGATTAAAAGCTAACAAGAGTACCTCTGCATGCTACACGCTGTCTCTCTTTCTCCTCACTTGTTATTGGCTCTTGGCATTGGCACACTCAGGAAACCACTCTTCTTCCTCCATTACTTCACCAGATGAGGGTTGAAGGTACCCCCATGTGGCCGGCACTCACTCCTTCCACTACCGTCGAAGATCAGAGACTCAGGAACTCTCTTACTCTCACTGTGATGGACTCCTTTCACCACACCCAAATCACTCATACTTATTTTCTCCAGCATACCACATAGATTGATACATTTACAGGTATATCCCAGTCTCATGCAAACATTAACCGTTCACTTGCTGCAGCTGTGCAATATACATAACAGGTGACCAGACAATTTCTGCACACTACATAGAATACACTTATGGAGGGGGCCAGGAATGCATGTTCTGGGCCACTACATACGTGTTTACTGATCATGTCTTGCCCGAACGTTACCTGTCCTGACTTCCTGCCTGTTTACTGTATTGCACAAATTCGGCCTGTGCCAACCTTGTATACTGACCACCTCTTGGCTGAACACCACCTGCCCTAACTTCCTGCCTATTTGCCACAATGCACAAACTCTACCTGTCCCAACATCTGCCTGTTTACTGACCACATATCACCTGAGCTCTGCCTGTCCTGACCTCCTACTTGTCTACCATATGGCACAAACTCTGCCTGTCCCAATCTCAGGCTGGTACCTCTATCGGAGCCTGATCCCTGTGTTACCACGGCCTGGGTTAGCTATCACTGTACTGAGACAACTCCTGAGGCAATGTCCAAGATGTTCCCTGATCTCTCAAAAAAGGATTGAAGGGGGAAGACTAGGAACCTATCAGAGTTGCCCTTGGGTGCCGCCCTAAGTCAATTCATGCAGTGACACTATGGGTCCATGCCCAGGGCATGACAGTTATGTCAGAATGTTAGGATCCAAAAATGAAAAAAAAAAAATACTGTATCCCGAAGGCCTATAAAAGGCCGAGTCTTTAAGGTCCACAGAAATTTTTGAATTTTCTAAATTTTTGAATTTTCTAAATTTTTGTTTTTAATAAATAATTCCAATCATTTTTTCATCGCCTTCATCTCTATAGTGTTTGAAATATTGTTATTCTCCCCATATTGTACATGATACAGGGTGCACTTACTTTTTTCCCATGGCTTTATTACTATGTAGCAAAGGAAGCAGATGAACCGCAGCGAGCGTCCCTGGCTAACTGTGATTGACACACTGGATAGCGAGCGGTGGCAGAGTCGTCTGTGTCTGGCGGGCAGGTGATGAAATGTACTTGCACCCTCTTCTACAGCTGTGATACTACTGATCCCTCAAGGCTTTTATGTAGAGAAACGAAATGCAAAACCCTAATGACAAGTGAACGGTTGTAAGACAATTTGCCTGCATCGGCGGGTCGTCTGCGGCTGACGATCCTATCTGTTGTATAAACCATCAAAGATTTTTCTCAATCCTTTGTAGTCTCGGCTCATAAAATCCCCCCCCCCCCCCCACATCAAAGACGTTTCACGCAGAAGAGAAATTAATCTTTTTTGTTCAAAGCCAAATTCTTGAAATACTTTATTCTCCTCCTAACATCCGTGAATTCCTACAAACAGCGGCTTATTAATTACGGCGTCCGTCGCTTTAATGGATTCGGTCAATATTACTGGTAAATGTCAATGGCGTTAACAGCGGCGCCGCGAGAAACTTCATCACCGCCGCGTTATGAGGACGGAATTATGTACACAGATTAAACCGAGTGGAAGCGGTCCCATATATTAGACGGGTAATGGGAAACGGAGCCATGGGAGTACAGAACTGATGGGATATATATGGAGGGTATATAGTGTCGCCTGATAGGTGCCGGGCATTGGCCACATACCCTACAGAGGGCACACGCCATTGCCCGGTGTCATACAGTTTTCTCCTCTTCTCTCAACTCAACTCTACAGACTCTTCCTATATTGCCGCTACAGCAAGCGATCCTCTCAGTGGCCCCCCTGCGGCTGCACAAAAGTAAAAATGTGTCCTGTTTGCCCCATGAGGTAATGCACGGTCTGAGCCCCACAAAATAATAGTGTTTCCTTTGTGGTACCACTTACTAAAAGTGCCCCCTTCTGTAGCCCAACTTACTAAAAGTGCCCCATTCGTAGCCCCACTTAGTTATAGTTCTCCTCTCTATGGCCCCATTTAGTTATAATGTTCCCTGTATGGACCCACTTAGCTATAGTGCACCCTTTATGGCCCTGTTAAGTTATAGTGCCCCCTCCATGTTCTGAATTAGTTATGGCGCCTCCTTCATGGCCACACTTATTGATAGTACCCAATCGGTGACTCCACCTATGTCCTCTATGGCCCCGCTTAGCTATAGTGCCCCCACTTAGTTACAGTTCTCCTTAATGACCACACTTATTTATAGTGCCCAATCTGTGGCCCCATGTATGTCCTCTCTGGCCCCACCTAGCTATAGTGCCCCCTCTCTGCCCCAAAGACATGTGGCATGGCTCCTGAGATGGTGTGAAAGACCCCAAAATCTGAGATTTTCCTGCTTGAGTATTGGAAGATATGTGTAAGAGGTGCAGCAGCAGCTAAGATATGGTAGGAGGTTGTGGAGCCACTGCTGTGTATTATGAGGTTTTACAACAACTGAAGAGTGCACTATGGTGTTCTGCAGCAGCTAAGATGTGTACTATGGTGTTCTGCAGCAGCTGAGGTGTACACTATGATGTTCTGCAGCAGCTAAGGTGTGAACTATGGTGTTCTGCAGCAGCTGAGGTGTGCACTATGGTGTTCGGCAGCAGCCGAGGTGTGCACTATGGTGTTCTGCAGCAGCTGAGGTGTGCACTATGGTGTTCTGCAGCAGCTGAGGTGTGCACTATGATGATCTGCAGCAGCCGAGGTGTGCACTAAGATGATCTGGAGCAGCTGAGGTGTGTACTATGGTGTTCTGCAGCAGCCGAGGTGTGTGCTATGGTGTTCTGCAGCAGCTGAGGTGTGTACTATGGTGTTCTGCAGCAGCCGAGGTGTGTACTATGATGTTCTGCAGCAGCTGAGGTGTGCACTATGGTGTTCTGCCGGAGTCGAGTTGTGTAATATGGTGTTCTGCAGCAGCTGAGGTGTGTACTATGGTGTTCTGCAGCAGCCGAGGTGTGTGCTATGGTGTTCTGCAGCAGCTGAGGTGTGTACTATGATGTTCTGCAGCAGCCGAGGTGTGTACTATGATGTTCTGCAGCAGCTGAGGTGTGCACTATGGTGTTCTGCCGGAGTCGAGTTGTGTAATATGGTGTTCTGCAGCAGCTGAGGTGTGTACTATGGTGTTCTGCAGCAGCCGAGGTGTGCACTATGATGTTCTGCAGCAGCTGAGGTGTGCACTATGGTGTTCTGCAGCAGCCGAGATGTGTACTATGGTGTTCTGCAGCAGCTGAGGTGTGTACTATGGTGTTCTGCAGCAGCCGAGGTGTGCACTATGATGTTCTGCAGCAGCTGAGGTGTGTACTATAGTGTTCTGCAGCAGCTGAGGTGTGCACTATGGTGTTCTGCAGCAGCCAAGGTGTTTACTATGCGGTTCTGCAGCAGCTGAAGTGTACACTATGATGTTCTGCAGCAGCTGAGGTGTGTACTATGGAGTTCTGCAGCAGCTGAGGTGTGCACTATGGTGTTCTGCAGCAGCTGAGATATGCACTATGATGTTCTGCAGCAGCTGAGGTGTGTACTATGAGGTTCTGCAGCAGGTGAGGTGTGTCTTTGTGTCTTCTCCTACCCTTATAATTAAGGGGTCTTCTATAGACATCTGGTGTAGTATAACCCTCATTCTCCATCCTTTAACCCTTCGATGTTCATTCATACAATTCTCCTACGTTCCTGCTGGGAGTTGTAGTTCCCGCTGATCGCTCTACCAGCGTCTCAGGGCATATAATTAGATAAGTGCCTCATTACTATTATGTCATTGCCTCCGTTTCCCGTGATGGCGGTATATTCCCGCTGTCGCCGTCCTCCGGGCTGTGACTTCCCATATTCCGGTATGATCCATAGATTATCGCACGTCACTGTCAGCTTGTTACATATTAGTCGCCGGCTAAATGATGGCTGTGCGTTATAATGTCATGTTTCATAATCAGTCGCAGGGACGGCGCCACCTGAACATGAATAATGGCAGACATTGCGGGTTTTCCTTATCGTTGGGCGGCGTTTCTTCCAGCGTTCCTCGCAGTGTGACACCGCTGTCCATTACACTCATTTTACGGGTCGGGTAATGAAGATGAAGCGGCTCTTGGCAGGAGCTTTAAATAACGGAGGTTCCCAGATCCCATACATTAATAGGGTGGGGGAGGCTGAACCGCCGCCAACG
Organism: Eleutherodactylus coqui; assembly: GCA_035609135.1. Taxonomy (NCBI): domain Eukaryota; kingdom Metazoa; phylum Chordata; class Amphibia; order Anura; family Eleutherodactylidae; genus Eleutherodactylus; species Eleutherodactylus coqui. The sequence continues at coordinate 11,756,194 of CM069407.1, forward strand.
ATGACTGCATTACAGCCGCTTATTAAAGCGGATGACATCATTATTAGACTTATGGATAGCGAAATAATAGATATATGGCTGCAAAACGCATTAGTGGCCGCGACAACATTATTAACCTCTTAGTGACGCGGCCTGCTTTGGCCACAAGGACGTAACAATTTGGATTTTGGACTTTCATCTCCACTTTTCAAAAGCCGTAACTTTTTTGATTTTCCCGCCACCACGGCCGTAGGAGCGCTTGTTTTTTTTGTGGTGAGATGCAGTTTTTATAGGTATAATTTTGGGGGTAAATATAATGTATTGTATAACTTTTATTAATTTTTTTTGGGGGGGGGGGGCAGAAAGAAAAACACATCAGTTCTGCCATTGCTATTTCTTTTGTCCAGGTTTAAGCCCTGACGAGGTCCTTACATGTTATCAGTTGGGCCATTCGTTACAGTAACACTCCACTGCCACAACAATGTAACAATGTTGCATCTCGGGACCCACTGCTCACCTTGTGTCTGTTTGTGTCATTTCTTCCCTGGTTCTGCAGCTCCTCTATCAGGGTCTCACTTCAACGCTCAAGAATCTTAGTCTCTGACGCTTCTGTCACGTACCTACCGATCACCAATTACTCACGAATCGACTGTTCCAAGCTACCACCCATCACGGCAGATCCTCGATCGATCACTCTAGAATACAGGTGGATCTGTACCCAGCTTTCCCAGGCTTCTGCATGCATGCAGACCAGAAGCTTAGACCCGATCTAGCGACTCAGCACTTTGCAACACCCACACAAATACACGCCGCCACCACCAGTTTGTTAGAGGTAAACTGGAACCCAGACTTATGAGTTATGAACGCAACCTTCTGAGTTTATGAGTCGTTTTAAAACAGACAGATTGTAACTGATAAATTGTAGATTTATTCTAGAAAAGTTCTAGCAGTGCAAAACATAGAAATGTACGAAGATATACAAAAAAGGTGTTTAAAAAGGTTGAGACGCTCCAATGGGGAAAGATATGACCGTCACGTTTAATATCTGGAATGTACCAATCCACAGATACTAAGCGTGATACATATATTAGGCCCAGGTATGAAGAAATGCCATTCGGGGTGTTCTGGGCCTCAGGCCTCAATGTGTGCGGATGCCTTTTATTCAGGCTGGGCCCTTCAGATGACCCAATAACCTTTATTAAAAGATTTGTCTATTTGAAGCAGCCTGGGTCACACAATATCTTGGTGGGGGTCATTTAGCACTTTTGTGTTTATGGCTAGTTTTATTGCCAGTGGAACAGGATTCCCTGGCCTCTTGTACATCAAAAGACCTGGCAGTTGCAAGGGAGGAGGGAGTGAGATTAGAACACTGAACTCATTTTTCCCAGTATCTGAGCGGCAAGTTGCTATGGATAGTCGGGGGTACTTTATCAATATCTCTATATCACAGCTTTGTAGCACATGATAAGGCATACTCACCCTGCCACCTGGTGCCAGCTAACCCTCCTATGGGTTCAGTAAGCTAAACGTCTGAAACTGACTGCTGGCAAACTTAATCACCCAATCTGGCTCTTGTTAGACATGGTGCCCAGGGTCACCCTTCATTGGCACCATTCTGACGGGAACCAAGGGGGGAAATCATGGCAGGAAAACCACCAATGGACAACAAGGGCACAGAGAAATATATCGCTGTCTTTGTACAGTACGCTCACAGTACACAGATAAGGTCCGGCACACATATAACACAAGGCAATAAACAGCATCCCAACCTCACAGTCACCATCACTGTTGGAGTCTATTGCTGAAACAAAAATGGGTTAAAGTTGGCATGTAGAGAGCTCTTGCCTGTCGACGTGAAGACAGTGGGCCATGGGTTGGGCAAAGGAGAAAGAGGTCAATGGCTTGTCTGTCGATGGGGTGGGAGCGGATGGAGATAAGCAGAATGCCCACAAACCAGGGAGGAGAGATAAGCTTGTCTATGCACAGGGAGATGGTGGAGATCAGGGGTCTATGGACTGGGCTCACCATCTTACATAGACATCCGTGCTATACACCATGTCTCTGCAGAGTACCTGACACCAATCATGACTACCCTAGGGGCTACAACCCAGCGATCCAACTAGCAAACTATGGACATTTTCCTGTAACTTGTAGCTCTTGGGCCACAATTACATTGGTAATATTTTGGGGTATTTGTGGATTTTTTGATCACATTTTTGCGTTTTGTTTTGGGAAACAAAGTGAAGAAACGAGGCATTTGGGCTCCGTTATGTTACTTTACAGCATTTGTTGTGCAGAATAATAAGTGCATTCAGTTTGCAGTACGGGTTATTATGGATGTGGTGATACTTAACATGTGGGGTTTAAATTTTTTTTAAACAAAGAGCGGAAAAGTAGTCAAAAAGGGTGTTTTTTAACAATTTTTTTGTGTGTTTCTTTTTATAAATGTAATTTTTGAACATTCGATGCTATGATAAAATGTTGCAAACTTCTGTAATGCAGTGTAATATCGCTAATCATAGTGATCACAGGTCTTGGCAGACCTGGATGTCGTTGTCCGGCACCCAGTTGCCACGGCAACCCATCGGCCCTCTGCGATTGCATGCTGGATGGCTGGTGACCTCACAGAGGAAGCGCTCTCCCTCTGTGAACCCTTTGCATGCTGCGATCAATGTTGATCATGGCATGTTAGGGGTTAGCAGGAGGGATCAGTTTTTTTCACCGATCCCCACTGTTGCAGCGGGAGGCTGGATGTCAATAACTGCCAACTCCTCCTGCAGATGGCACAAGGTCAACTTCTGAGCCCGCACCATCCATGGGACCAAAAAGGAATGTCCATTTGCTGGAAGGGCTTCCCAACCAGGGTGTACATTTACGTCTTAAGGCAGGAAGGGAATAATACTGGGGTCTTCCCGTGTGGCAGAGGGGCCTTTGGCCTGTTTGGACACCAGGGCCCAGGTGCATCTACTACCCCCCAGCCCCTCTAGTTACACCCCTGATCTCTAAGACTCAGCTACTGTTCTACTGGTTGCGACATAGACGTTCCACTATCCTTGCTGATAACTACTGTATCGCCTCACCTTTATACTTCGGACATGTCAGACATTCCATTCAGCTGGCAGATGGCACTGCCAGGTCTCGAAAGTATGAAGGGAGCACAGTGACCCATTGTTTGCAAGTTGGCAGAGCAATACAAGAATACATTTGAAGAGGTTCTTCAGCAGATAGCACACATTCTTCTGTGAAACAAATACAGCGGGTTATCATTGCTGCCAGGCTGAGAAAACAGTGAGGAGGCGGAGGGGGGGGGGGGGGGAATCTTATATTTCTTATACTTCTTCCTATTCACCTACAGCAAGCAGTGATGGGGAATTGATAAAGTATATTAAAAAATTGCAAAACTTTTCTTTAGAACATCTGGATTAAAGGGATATTCCACTTGACTGTCTGCCAGAACGCCAACAAGGCCAACACTAAAGGGCCCAGTGCTCTGTGATGCCCCCAAACCATTTTGGCACTGCTTAGCGTGCTGGCCCATAACAGGATGGCACTGGTGGGAACAATGCCCTATGACAAGCTTTGTTTTTAAGATTGGTGAGAATCATCACATTTTATACTGCTGTCTAGTCTTTACATGCAAAGTCCAACCATTCCTGTACCCAGGGGTGTAAGTATAGGGGGTGCAGAGGGTGCGGTCGCACATGGGCCCAGGAGCCCTAGGGGGCCCATAAAGTCTGTCTTCCCTTATATTGCAAACTAATACTATCAATTAAGCTTTATAGTTGGGGGGAAATTCCAGATTTTGCACTGGGGCCCAGCAACTTCAAGTTACGCCTCTGCCTGTACCACAAGTTACCCTCAGCAAACCAGAGCCTAAACTGTGTGTTCACCATCCTAACATAGTAACATAGTATGTAAGGACAAAAAAAGCCCTATGTCCATTCATCTCAGCCTATTACCCCCCCCCCCCCCCAATGTTAATCTGGAGGACGGCAAAAAAAAAACAACAAATGAGATAGTAGCCAATTTTCTCCATTTAAGAGAGAAGATTCCTTCCTGACTCCAATCTGGCATTCGGAATAATCCCCGGATCACCGACCCATGTAGTACTGGTGGGGTTTGCAACTAATTGCCCCAAACTGTAAAGTCAATGACAACAGGAACTGTCATAGCCAGTGTAGTGGCCCGAAGTACATATATCTGACCCGTTCATAATTGTCTATAACTGCTGTAAATGTCATGTCCTTAGTGTGGACGCTCTGTGCAAATTGTCTTGTCACTAGTTATGTGTTATTGCACAGCTGCAGCATGTAAGAGGTTAATGTCTGTGAATGTCTGGGATATGTCTGGAAAATGTAACAATTTGTATTGTTACGTGCGCATGCAAGATATACGAGAGTGCAAGGTGCAAGTAAAGGGAGTTCCATTCTAGTCAGTCAGAGAGTGAGTGCCAGCCACACGGGGGTACCTTCAACCCTCATGTGGTGAAGAATGGAAACAGAGGAGCGGTACCCTGGAGGTTCATGCCCAGGACCCTGTCCTTAAAGACAGAGAGAAAGTGAGTGTGGAGAAGAAAAGAAGGAGAGTGAGTCTGCCATGCAGTGTCTAGAAGCTTCCCAAAAGTGAGTGTTCAGTGGAGTGTTCTGCTTCTTCAAGTCTACTACACCATTTATTCAGGTAACCGCTACCCTAGCGTGCCCCTCAGGGGAGGAGTTGGTAGTGCCACCTTGATGACCCCGTCATCTCCTCAGTGGTGTGCCTTGCACCTCGGTCGCTGCACCAGGGCAAAGCTGCTGAATGATGATGTCCTATACTAATCAGGGGAGTGATGGCTTCGGCCCCTTTGTTATTTTGTCTGCATGGTGCTGTTTGGGGAGCAGAGGCAAAAAAGTCTGGAGAATGGCACTGCCCAGTTGGCAGGGATACGGTGCAAGGAAGAAATGCCAAACGAGGCCCTTCATACTATGAGGATCCCAGAGGTCGGACCCTCAGCAAGTAATGGGGAAAGGGGAACAAAAAGCTGAAAAGTAAGTAAAGTAAACCACATACTGCATCCATCACAACAGCGGGGCGTCTCAGAAGAAGAGTCCAGAGGCTGAACCGGCCGCCTGCAGTCCAGACCGTTCACTATTTGACGCATTATGAAACGAAAAATCTGGCAAAGACAACCGAGGACTGCGGAGCCGCAGAACCCAACATCAGACCAGAACGGGACAACACTCCTCTCCCAAAACTCCAGCAATTGGTCTCCTTACTTCCCAAACATTTACAGACTGTAGTGGAAAGGGGAGATGCCACACAACGGTCCGGCCCGCCCCAACTTTTGTGAGATGTGTTGCTGCCATCAATTTCTAAGTTATTTATTAACCCTTTCCAATCCAATTTGTATTCTGGTTTTCCTAGGGGGCTTACTCTTTTTCTGCCATTATACAATGGCGCTATCTGCTGGCTAAAGCCAGTACTGCATGAGGTGACACATGGGATAGGCTCCGACAGCAGAGCGACTGGCAATATACAGTAAGAGAACCCCAGCGGATGTCTACCAACATCGGAGCTGTACAGCCTTAAATCATAATGTGTTTAGACGTCAGACAGTGGATTGGAAAGGGTTAAATGCAATAGAAACTGTCTCCCCTCCCCCTTCTGATATGTTCTATTGTGAATAAAATATGGTTACATGAGATTTCCAAATCATTGCATTCTTCATTTCTTTACACTTTACAGCACCCCAACTTTTTTGTAAATGCGGTTGATCCTCGCCGTGGGAAATATTAGCCAAAAGGACCCTTCTGTACGCTGTGAACATCAAACAAAATAAAGTGCAGAGTGTGTTAGTAGTAGTGTCCCACAAGGCCTAAATACATGCCGCCATACGGTGCTCAAATAATACCAACATACATGTCCAGCCCCTCATCTAGTGCCACATTGGATCTTCGTTGCCTTCAGAACCGCAGCAGTTCCTCATGGTGTCCATCTATGGGTATCAGAGGACCCAACGGTGCCGTGAGAGGGTTTCTTTTGGTGGGATCCGTTGTGCCATTTGTTGATTGCTTTCCATTCTGGTTTTTGCACTAATTGTTATCTCTGGGTCGTTACGAACCCAGCGATACCAGATTTGTGATTTTTTATTTTTCTATCTTATTTTGCATAGTAATGGGGAAGGGGCGGGGTTTGGATGGGTTTTTTTCCACAATTTTTTAAATACTTTTTAAACTTTACAAGGGGACTTGAATATCACCAACTTTTCTCATTCTTCAGTATTATAAAGCCTATGAAGCTCAGCCAGAGGCCGTAGCTGGCAGACCTGGAGACCATATTCAAGCCTCCAGATGCCATAGCAAACCATCGGGACGCTGCGATCACATCACAAGGGGTCCGATGGACAATAAAGGAAGCCCCCTTCCTTCTTACAGCCTTTTACATGCTGAGATTGCGTTGACAGCAGCATGAAAAGGGTTAAACAGCAGGGATCGGAGAATCGGTTTCTCCGATCCCCACTGTTTGAACAAGCACCAGGCAGTTGTCCAACAGCCGAGCACCGGCTTCCCCTGGCATAGGAGTCCCTTGCCGGGCTTGTAATTTGTAAAAAGACGATTGCATCAGAATACGGCCCCGTATCGACGGCCGTAAAAAAGGTGTATGGCCGGGCTTAAGGGGTTAAATTTCTGTTACTTTGTACCATTGCACCTGAGTAATATCCCATAATGCAATCTTTTATTCATCCCATCTAATATTAATGGGCAGTGCAGCGGGTCCGGGGGGGAGCAGCATCGCTGGTGATTACCGGATGATATTAAACTGGGTCACGCCGTACACACGGTCGGAATCGGCGAGATGTAACTTGTGGACTAAAATGCTGTTTCAGTCATTTTCATCTTTTTTCTCTTGGTTAATGGCACATTTTATATTCCACTGTAATTTCTCCTGGGACGCGGCGCTGACTGAGGTATTTACATGGAAATTGGCTTTTCCCCGCGCGTTCGCTTTGCGGTCAGATATTAGTGAAGTGATTGCGTTAATTGATGCAATATTTATTAATTACACCAATCAGGAAAATATTCAGACGCGGAAATAATAAGCGAAATGAGCCGCTTCGTAGAATGTCGAGCGTCAGCTGTGAAGACCGCGCACACACCGCCCCCTGAGATCGCGTCGCAGAATTATACGGTGGGTTCAGACAAACAAGTTATGCAAATTGATACCGTTTCGGGAAATCACATGACCTGGGAGCGCCATCTAAGGGAAAGGCAGTCTGCGAAGAAAATTCTGTCGACGCTGTCGCGCCGTAGAAAATGCTTTGTGTCGCTGTTTTTGTGTCTGGTTGGAAATGAAGGAGTGAAGATGTTTTTAAGGCGCCGCCATCATATGGGCAAGTTTACTAGATGGCAGGACTGCGCCAGTGTGAGCGGACCCAACAGCGCAGAAAAGTACATGAAAAAGTGCCGATGCGGGTGCTATAGCATGTGATCATGCGCCCTGCAGAGTTCATATACGTTACATGGAGTCTGGCGTGGCATAGGCTTACGTGGTCTGGCGTGGCGTAGGCTGGTGTGCCTGGCAGATCCCGAGGCCTTAATCGGGGCTTCAGCTGCCATGGGAACCCCTGTCAGCCGCTATTGATCATGGCATGTAAGGGGTTAAACGGCGAGGAGCGGAGATTTCTCGTACTGGCCTTAGGCTGGACTTACACGAACGGGTCAGATTCCGTATGTGGATTTCCGCAGTGGAGGTCCAGCGATCATTCGTGGAAGTTGCGAGCGTCTCCGCCGCTCGTACGCAATCTTAAGTGTGTGTGAACGATGAAACACTCACATCCGTTGAAGTCAATGGGGACCGTCCGCGTGGAATCTGCGCTAAAATAGAGCATGCTGCAATTTTTCTTCCGCTTGTGGAATACGCAATTCATATCTGCGACTGTGAATGAGAAAAAATTGAAAACGCGCGCCTTTCAGTGCCCGCATTTTACGCTGGATCTTTCGTGCGGACGCCAATCGCGCCCATGTGAGCCCGGCCTTAGATTAGGCGGCCATAAACACCGAAGACGCCGTAAGAAACAGCATGGCTGGGCACTTAGGGGTTAAACGAGGGGATACAACAATAAACATCATAGAAAAGTCCTGCGCACAATTAGCCAGCGCCTCCCCCTCCGTCCAGCAGAGTGTGACTCCGCGTCAGCGATTGCTATTTCCGTACCTGGCTGAGAGCACCGCGGTCCGCGGCCGCTTCCAGTTTTGTTTTACGGATAAAACTTCGGCGTCGACGAGCATTTCATTCGGCGCGTTCATAATTATTCCGCGTGACAATTACATCCAGAGTAATTGCGATTTAATACCTCTCCACAAGCGAAAATTGCCGCTTTTAGCTGGAAAAGTGCTATAATAATGAAGCAAATCCCCTAAGTGATGAGTTCTCAGCACCTCCGGCGACGGCTGCTTAAATGGCTGACTCTGCACTAAGTGCAATTGTAAAGGCCAAGCGGCTGCCGAACAATCGTGCCGAACAGTAACTGCCTACTAAACAGAACGCTGCGGCGCGCGGCTGCCAGAACCCGGGGAAAGGGTCAAGAATCCAGGATGATGTAATAGCTGAGACCGCAGACGGCGGCGAGAGCAATGCGGCACCTGCCAAACCGGCGCCGATCCCCCAGAGGACGCAATTAACCTGTAGGACCCCTTGTCCCACGATTTGGGTCCAGATGGACAAGGATAACGAGCGTGTTACGTGGTTGAGTTGGAAGCGGAGGACATGCCGCCGGTGATTACGGGTGATTTCACGGGGCGGAATTCCAAACCGGGAGTATTGCGCTAATAGGTTCACCCGTGGGAATTAGGCCTTGGGGTCGCCGAGGGTCATGAATGACTAAATGGCTAACAACAACAACAACCACCTCAAAAGTGATATGGAAAAGGATCTGGGGGTACTAGTGGACTGTAGACTAAACTGGAGCAACCAATGCCAGTCAGCTGCTGCAAAAGCTAATAAAGTCTTGGGGTGCATTAAGAGGTATAGGGGCGAAGGATGAGAACATTTACCTTCCACTATATAAGGGACTTGTCAGGCCTCACATGGAATACTGCGTACAGTTCTGGTCACCGGTGCTCAGGAAAGATGTTACAGTGCTGGAGGGGGTTCAAAGAAGGGCAACTAAACCAATAAACGGAATATGAGGACTGGAATACCCAGAGAGGCACCAAAACTGGGATTATTCACCCCGGAAAAAAGACGGCTAAGGGGCGACCAAATAACTATGTATAAATACATGAGGGGACGATACAAGGATCATAATCTCATCATAGGGGGGCCGTTTGGGACCCCTGAACTCCAATCAGGGCATTTAAATGCTCTCAATTCTGCTCCATACAAGCTCCGACCCTGGAGGGAATACATGTACGCCCAAAAGCATCAAGGTGTTAAAGGGTATTCCTAAAATCTGAAGTTATTTCCTATCCATAGAATAGGGAATAACTTTATGATCGGTGGGGGTCTGCTGAGACCCCACCGATCAAGAGAATGGGTATCCCTTGTCCTGCTCTGCTCCTCAATATCAGATCACTGCACCCCCCAGAGAGGCGGAGACTGAATGGAGTGATAGTCAAGCATGCGCGGTTGCGCTCCATCCACTTTTTCAGCATATGAGCGCTTGGTATTTTTCGTCAGCCCCACTAAAATACATTGAGTGGCGGATGCAAACGCCCAATCATCACTACAATTAATGGGACCTCAGTGCTGGTGGTAAACGGGAACCCCCATTCTCGGGATCGGTGGGGTTCTCAGTGGTGAGACGCCCACCAATCATAAAGTTGTCCGCTGTGCTGTGCATATCCTGTGGATAGAGGAGAACTTTAAATTTTGGGACCCCTGTAATATCTATGGATCCAGGAAGCGGATCCAATGGGCAAGCAAGGTCAGTAAGCTGACTGGGGACAGAGTTCGCATGGACAGTGTACGGACCCATATTACATTGACTGCGTGAAAACTCATCACTTGCAATATTCTGATCCGTCTTACAGACGAGACTCGCCCATTCAAGTCAATGAAGATAGAAACAAACGGACAACAGACGGATGCCACCTTTGTGCAGGCGGTGTGCTGTCCACTTTTCAAAAAGATGCAGAAAAAAAAGGAATTGGGCTTCATTTTTTTCCTTTGCAGACGTGAAAAACAGATGGCGCAGGGCGTTCAAAAACTGACGCATGGACTGAACACGGAGGCCACGCAGAGCTGCACGCGGATGGAAAGATGTCTGTCCTTTGCAGACGTAAAACGGACATTTTTTTAACACAATGGTGAACCTGGCCTTAGAGAATAAGGCAGGCCTGGGGGGGGGGGGGGGCAGAGCTGACTTGGCTGGGAATGATTTGGGGGAGCAGAGCTAATTTAGAATGGTAAGGCATGGAGTAGCAGACTTAGAATAATAATCGTAGACATAGCAGAGTAAGGGGGAATTCACACAAGCAAGTTTCACAATGCGGTTCATCCCCTCCCGCGCGCTTACAGCCATTTCTGAAGAAGGGGCTGCATCTCCGAAACGTGTTTAGGCTGTCTGGTTTGAAAAAAGTTAATAAAAAAGAACAGGGTAATTCCCTTGTTTGATCATTTATCGACTATAAGTATTATGCCCCCAGACTTCTTCTCAAACTAAACCTGTATAGTATAAATGGCATGAGAATGATATAATAGGTCATTCTCATATTATGAATGGTGTGAGAATGACCTGAGGGTAATCTATGTTGTTCTTGTATTATATAAATAGTGTGATAGTGGCCTGGGGTTATTACAAGTTAGTCTCATAGTATAAATGGCATAAGAATGATATAATAGGTCATTCTCATATTGTGAATGGTGTGAGAATGACCTGGAACAAACAGAAGGACACAATTGTTAGCCTAGATCTGAGTTACCAAGAGAAATGACTCAACTGGACTGAATGCTTCATCTGTAGCACCCTATGACTTTGTTTATGGTCTTGGTACTCTGTTGGCCCATAGACTCCAGTGCACATTATCTAATGGCTGATTCTCTGCATAGCGCAGACCAAAAACCAGACTGGGCAGTCACCTCACCAATCAGGGTCAACATTGTACAGACAGACACCAGTATAAAACAACCCTGTGGTCCTGGGACAGAATTCTGTCCAGAGACCGGGGAAGGAGCAATATTAGCTGCCATCTGTCATCATCCCTCAGATAAGCCAATTCCTGGGCCCCATTTTTGGTCTTCCGAGATGGCTACCACAATCTTCTAACTACCTAATATACAATGTACATTGGTAGTGTATGAGACTACCCATGCCCTTTACCTGCTCTCTGATTGGCTAGCGATGCTTACATGGTGGGTAATCAGGGAGCTGCATAAAGTGTCTTAGATTACTAAAGCACAGTATGCAGGAGATAGAAGACTGCTATGGCAATGCCGGAAGACCAAAAATGAGTCCTGGGAATCCATGGAGCGCAGGAACAAGGGCGCAGAGGATGGCAGGACATATAGTGTCCCCTGAACAGAATTTGGAAGAAATGCTCTGAACGTAAAATTCCCTTGAGTGTTGCCTTTTACATCTTGGCTACAGCAATACCAAGAACAGCCTGTAGACAAGGGTGGCACTGTTTCTCCCCCCCAAAAAGACCAATTTTCTTACCTCTCACAACTTTCTGTGCTCATTTTCATGCTCTGAATTAAATTTGCTGTAGATGTTCGTAATTCCTCATTTTCGTGGCAGCCAACGCAATAACCATTTGAGATATTTGGCTCGTGTGAGCAGACATTTCTAGCTGTTACATCTTTCTAACATATCCTGCAAACTTGTTAGTTCCTAATTGCGGCGCAGCAAGTCTCTCCCGAATAATTAGACTTCACCAAACAGGTGCGACCAGAGGAGGGAAACTATTCCTCCAGCCTTCAGTTATCTTCAGGTTTCATCTAAAACAGCCCTTGCTGTGTGGAAAAATCCTTAGAAAACAGTCAAAAGGGCTCATAAATGAATCTCTGCAGATGTAACAAGCGTAAGAATTCTCATTCCAGATAAGAAGTTACATTTATTTTCTGCATTATGACACATTAAGAAAACATGCAGAGTAGAAAGCGTGAATTACTGCAGTAAATGTTTCTACCACTAGGCGGAGCTGTAGAATATTGTACATATGCAGGGGCCTAACTAAAGGTTCAGGGGCCTGGGTGCAAAAGTTCAGCTTGCCCCCTCACCCTCACCCCTGTACCCATACCCATACCTAAACCGTGCGGCATACAGCTGTTAAGCGAATTTACATACATGATCTGCCCACTGGCATAGGCTTTCCAAACATGACTCATTCCCTGGACTACGTGAAAATGTACTTGCAGCCCCTTAGGCTGTGCTCATGTTTTTTGTTGCATTTTTGAACCACAATTAAAAAAAACACATTAAAAAACGACATGCGTTTTTTTAGAAACTGCACACACTATTAAAAACTGCATGTGGAGTTGAACAATATGTGCAGGATTTGATGTATTTTTTTTATTTGTGTGTTAAGTGTGCAATCATAACAGGAGATACCCAGGTTATACCAGCATGCTCCATCAAAGTACTAATGACCACTTGTCCGTGAGTGAGTTACATGCTACACCCCTGATCACATGACGGTGATGTTATCAAAGGTCCTGTAAGCACACAGCTGCTGTCAGGCTAGGTGTTCTTTGGTATTCCATAACAACTGAGGCCGCAAAGGGGTTGTAGGGGATGGAATACTAATGAACACCTACAGCAGCCGTGGGCTTACAGGACCTGTGATAATGTCACATTCATATAATTAGTCATCTGTGTGGGAGGAGTCTGGGATCACATGACCGGGGGTGATCGGTGTGTGCAGGACTCTGCTGCTTTTCATCCCTGTTGTATGAAGAATGTAGTAAAGCTGTATGTTTATGATGTGCATGTAGCAGAGCTGTGTGGCGCATTGCGCCACCAGAAACACTGGTACTAGTTAATTTCCTAATAATTACTAGTATCACTATACTGTATACAGGAGATGTATAGCTTATACCAGCTGTACATATATAATTATATACCGGAGATGCCCAGATTATACCAGCATGCTCCATATCTCTATATACAGGAGATGTATAACTTATACCAGCTGTACATATATAATTATATACAGGAGATACCCAGGTTATACCAGCATGCTCCATATCACTATATACAGGAGATGTATAGCTTATACCAGCTGTACATATATATTTACAGGAGATACCCAGGTTATACCAGCATGCTCCATATCACTATATACAGGAGATGTATAACTTATACCAGCTGTACATATATAATTATATACAGGAGATACCCAGGTTATACCAGCATGCTCCATATCACTATATACAGAGAGATGTATAACTTATACCAGCTGTACATATATAATTACATACAGGAGATACCCAGGTTATATCAGCATGCCCCATATCACTATATACAGGAGATGTATAACTTATACCAGCTGTACATATATAATTATATACAGGAGATACCCAGGTTATACCAGCATGCTCCATATCACTATATACAGGAGATGTATAACTTATAACAGCTGTATATATATATATATATATATATATATATATATATATATATATATAATTATATACAGGAGATACTCAGGTTATACCAGCATAGTCTATATCACTATATACAATAGATGTATAACTTATACCAGCTGTATATATATATATAATTATACACAGGAGATACTCAGGTTATACCAGCATAGTCTATATCACTATATACAGGAGATGTATACCTTATACCAGCTGTACATATATAGCTATATACAGGAGATACCCAGGTTATACCAGCATGCTCCATATCACTATATACAGGAGATGTATAACTTATACCAGCTGTACATATATAATTATATACAGGAGATCCCCAGGTTATACCAGCATGGTCCATATCATTATATACAGGAGATGTATAACTTATACCAGCTGTACATATATAATTATATACAGGAGATACCCAGGTTATACCAGCATGCTCCATATAACTATATACAGGATGTATAACTTATACCAGCTGTACATATATAATTATATACAGAAGATGCCCAGGTTATACCAGCATGCTCCATATCACTATATACAGGAAATATATAACTGATACCAGCTGTACATATATAATTATATACAGGAGATCCCCAGGTTATACCAGCATGGTCCATATCATTATATACAGGAGATGTATAACTTATACCAGCTGTACATATATAATTATATACAGGAGATACCCAGGTTATACCAGCATGCTCCATATAACTATATACAGGATGTATAACTTATACCAGCTGTACATATATAATTATATACAGGAGATACCCAGGTTATACCAGCATGTTCCATATCACTATATACAGGAGATGTATAACTTATACCAGCTGTACATATATAATTATATACAGGAGATACCCAGGTTATACCAGCATGGTACATCAAAGTAGCATCTCTGTGAGTGTGTGCTTCACATGCTCACCCTTCTGATCACATGACAATGACATCATCGCAGGTCCTAAAGCATATATAAAACACAGAGCCTGACTGTCATGTGATCAGTTGCATGGTATCTTAGCTCTGCCCCTGATCACATGGCAGTAACGTCATCACAGGTCCTTCATCCTTGTCCCCTCACTGAGTGCCACCCAAAGCTGGTCCCCGGCTGGTACGGTTAAACGGCATATGACGGGGGCCCGCGGGCCACAGTTTGCTAAGGGGCCGGATCATAATTATGACCCCTAGCGGTACGCTAGTGTACATATGCCTACCGAAACATGAATTCTTTTCACTGCACATCCTGTGGCCATCAAGGGTACTACACATATAAATGCCAATTGCCAAGCAGACGAATGTGGCTAAGAGGGGGTACAGGCTATTAGCCATGGCAGGCAGCAGACAAAGCAGAGTCCCAAATACAGAGCCAATGTCAGGGAGCACAGAAGTCAGCATAGTCAGAACCAGGAACACATGAACTGCGGCTTTGTCACTGTGGTTGGAGACCAATTCTTTAGGCATCCACAGTCATAGCGAATGTCAGTTGGTGATTGGTGTTGGGATGGAATTAGGGTGCGCATGCTAGCCCTTCAAGAGAGTGGCGGGGTCACGAGCGAGTTCTACAAGCAGAGATCTGAGGAGGACCATGCACCACGTGGCAGGTGGTGACTGACTGCAAACGTAGCAGCTCTATGGGTGCATCTGTGTAACACCAAACATAGCCCAAGGACCCCTGGCAGCGGCACCAATGTGAACTGACTCCACAACTTTAGGACACAGATACAGAAGAAAAGTATTGAGGGGGATAAAAAATAATACAAAGCTATACTCTATTATACTTATTGCATGTCTGTCCGCTGCTCCACTCACTTCAGGATCCAGTAGTCACATACCCATTGAAGCACGTGACCACTGTGGCCAATCACTGGTCTCAGCACCCATTGGGGCCGTAGATTGGCCACAGGGTTCACATGCTTAGATGGTCATGTGACTGCTGGACCCCGAGGCGAGCGTAGATCATAGAAAAGCCTGCAGTCTGCTGGGCCTGAGTTAGGTGAGCATGAGTGAAGGGAAAGAGGGGTTGCCAAAAAAAGGTTAGGGATGGAGGGGCGGACAACAGTAGAGGGAACAGGGAGAGAGTGGAGGGGGGATCTGTATTAATACTCTGCACTGAACCCGCTGAGATATTGAAATGGCCCTATGAGCGTTAGACCCTACTCTATGATGTTCATGTGCCCTACCAGAGCATATAACCAGGGGCTGAGCTTTTGGCACACATTTCTTAAATGCAAATGCAGTGTCCTGTAGGCTGACACATGGCATGCGCTGAGGCGCTGGGAGGGCAGGATGCTGGCTTGTCACGGCGCACTTACCATGCGCCCTCCTGGAGGGATGCACGCAGCCAAGGCCAGTCGCAATGCTGGGCCTCTTCCGGCATCGTTAGGATAGGTGACGGGGTTGTCACGGGTGACGCCACTGTTCTGGCAGTCACCGGTATGCACTTTGGTGGGGAAATAACTGAGCCACAGACAAGGTTATAGTACCTCAGGTCCCTGGGAATGGTCAGGGCCTGGAATGACTTTACTGAATAATAACTTCAAACGGTAGAAGGCAGAAATCAGCAGTATTCCGAGTGCAGGCAAAAATGAGATATCTATATATACAGACTTGATGATAAGTACCTCCACACAGTGATCCGGACCTCAGGACGCCTGTGTGTGTGACAACTGGAGATGAGTACCTCCACCACAGCGGTCCCAGATTTCAGGACATCTGGGTGTGAACAGTTGAAGAAGAAGAAGAAGAAAGAGTACCTCTGCACTGGGCCTCGAGAAAGACCTACTCACTGACCGCTCACTCTCTCTCGGATGGGTTCACTTACAATTCATGCTGGTCCTTGTGCTCAGGAAACCTCTCCTCCTCCTCCATGCTTCACTACATGAGGGCTGAAGGTGCCTCCATGTAGCTAGACCTCCCGACTACCATTCCTGAAGACATGGACCCTTTCCTGCTCCCAATCACTCACATTTATAGCTTCACTCATCCCACATGACAGGACAGAATTGTTACATTTGCAGACAGTCTCCATGCTTTGCAGACATTAACCCATCACACGCTGCAGCTGTGCAATACACATAACAGAATGGTGACAGTTTTGCACAAAATACCAACACAAGACAAACATGTATGACATTGTGGAGGGGGCCAGGAAAGCATGTACTGGGCCACAACACAAAATCTAGAACAGGTCTTCTTACTAGTATTTTGTGTCACATGTTTTACTGCTGTCCTCACATGGGGTAAAGGAACCTTTGGGCTATCTCAAGTACCAGGCCCCTGGTGCAGCTCTGCATCGCCTATAGTTATATCCCTGAAAATGGGGAAAGTTTCTTCTTAAAGGGGTATTCTGGGACTTTTATTATTGATAAGCTATGCTCCTCCGCTCAGTTGTGACTACTGTTGCCTTGCAGCGCTGGGGTCCAAGTTTCAAATCTGGCCAAGGACAACATCTGCTGAAATTTGTATGTTCTCCATGTGTTTGTTTCTTCCAACTTATTCATACATTAGTGCAGATGTTGTCCTTGGCCATAGTCCATCCTAGGACCCCAGCCCTGCAAGACAACAGTGCTAACCGTTGAGGAGAGGGGAGGAGGAAGAGGTCTTCTCAGGAAGAAAAACACGGTGGCTCAGTAGTTAATACTAGGTTCAAATCTGATTAAGGCCGCCTGCACACGAGCGGAAATCCCGCGGCGGGATTTCCCGCGGGATTTCCGCCACTGAAAGCCTGCATAGGAGTGCATTACAATACGCACTCCTATGCAGACGGCCGCGGTTTGGCTGCGCAAAATCTCGCGCGGCAAACAAACCGCGACATGTCCTATTTTTGTGCGGGGCTCGCAGAGCCTCGCACAGAAACGTCACTCACCCGGCCGCCGGCTCCGGTCTGCGCATGCGCCGGCTGCCCAGCAGCCGGCACATGACAGAGCCGGGGCCGCCGGGCGCGGGTGAGTACGCGCTCGTCTCTGCAGGCGCTCGGGTCAGGTCCTCGCCGCCGGATCCGACCCGCTCGTCTGCAGGCGGCCTAAGGACAACATCTGCATAGTGCTTGTATGTTCTTCCCGTGTTTGTGTGGGTTTCTTCATAATAATAATCACCTTATTTAGCGCATACCTTTGTTGTGAAAAAAACTGAGAGAACATATAACCTCCATGCAAATGTTGTCCTTAGTCAGATTTGAACTTGGGACCCCAGTGCTGCCCAGGTAACAATACTTACCAGTGAGCTACCATGCTTCTTCTTCCTCCAGAGGAGAAGTAGAGGAAGAATGTGAAAGAAGAAGGAGAAGGAAGCAGGAGAAGGGAAGTGGAAGGAAAAGGAAGGAGGAGGAAGGAGAAAGGCGGTCGCAGGAAAAGGAGAAGGAAAAGGGAAGGAGGAGAAGAAAGCAAGAGGACGAAGTGGAAGGGAAAGGAAGCAGGAGGAGGAAGGAGAAAGAAACAGGATGTCACGTCCATGCAGCACACAAGCACCACGCTCAGCACGGATGCAGGGTGACGTTCACAACCACTGCAGTTGATAATATATATGCACTGAAGAACAGTGCACACCACAACAGGAGTACGAAAACCAGTGTGTGAAGCATGTGAGGCACAAGAGTACTACGCTCAGCATGGCATCAGAGACGTACACACTGCTGGAAAGAATTGCACACCACGTTATGCTGAACAGTAGCACCACTCCAGGGAGAAGGAAGCCTGGCCCTAACTTAGCAGGGGCTGAAGGGTCCCTGCCTAGAAGCGGAGTAATCGCCTCGATAGAGGCGGCCCCACGATCTTCTTTCTGGGCCCTGGTTTTCCCTATGGAGTCCCCTGGAGAGACAAACTGAACAGCAAAGCAAAACAGAAATCAATACAGAAAATACAACTGAAAAGTAAACCACAGCAACATATCTGGAAGTAGCAGTACACCCAGCACAGACGAGCTACACTCTCCACTACTCCTCTATGGAGCTGAATAAGCAGCATTGAGCAAAGGGACGACGACTAGCAGAGCAATTAGAGAAGCACACCTCCAACCCGTTCCCAGAGATGACTAATCCAGCATGCATCCATGCAGCAAAAAGAGAGACAGCACCAGCAGTCTCTGCACATGGAGCATTAACCCTTGTCCTGCATAACAAGGTGACAGGTCTTGACCTGTATCGAGGCCACTATGCCATGACGTTGTCATGATCAACAAGCCGTGACAGAGTAGAAGGAAATAGAAGGAAAATGAAGGAGGAGGAGGAAGAAGAAAGAAGCAGGAGGAGGAAGTGGAAAAAAAGGAAGGAGGGGGAGAAAGGTGGAGGCAGGAAAAGGAGGAGGAGGAATACAGAAGGAGAAAAGGAAGCAGGAGAAAGAGGACAAAAAAGAAAGAGGAGGAGGAAGAAGAAGATAACATTAGTGGGTTTGACTGAGACGAAATGCCTGAGGTACGAGTTTGAACCAAACTTTTAGTAAAGTTCAACCTGAAGCTTTACTAAAAGTTTCGGTTTGCTCAACCCTTTTCATCAATAGTGAAAGTCCCAAAATAGCCCTTTAATTAAACTCCATATGCTGCTTGTGATTGAGTCCTTCAAAAAAAACAAAACACTGTTGAATGTCTGAACTGAGAAAAGGCACTTTTTGAAAATTTTGGTTGATCTATCCCTTTACTTTTCTGTCTTTCGGCTGACTCTTTCCCCCGAGTTCTCCTGATAATTAGTCAGTAAATTACAGTTTCTTTGTGCTGTTGGCACGCTGACCCCTCATTGCTTACAAGCAGGAACTACACTTTTTCTGCTCTCTTTACACATCGTGTTTATCCTGATAAAATATAATTTTCTAATTAGCACCAACACATCCGGCGCGCCGTTAGAAGACCCTGTAATTAGCCCCGTCTCTAACGCCTTATTTTCTTCATTACGCGGTTCACAGTTCTGTTCTCTTTGTGTCGTTGATACGCGGTGACAGGGAGTTTTCGACGTTGATTTCTTCTAAAACCGCCAGATGTGTAATGTTAGCGGATGGAAGTTTATAATTTCTCATTCTCAGATTACATGTCACATAATTGTGCTGTTTTCAGCTGGTTCATTTTTTCTTTTACTGCGGCAGGTCGTGATTTGATCATTTTTATAATTTTTTTCCCCAAAATTTACGTCGAAACACAAAAATGTGTCAAAATGTCTTTTTTTTTTTTTAGGTTTCATTTCTTATTCTTTCACCTCTAAATAGAACATGTGCTGACAAAATTGATGCTTTGCGTGGCACTTCATGGTCATTCTGCACTATGTTGGTTATCTATGGCACTCTCTGGGCACAGTGAGGCATATCTATTAAGTTCTGTACACTGCATAGTTATTACGCTCACCTTCTCTCCTTTGATGTTCAATCACTACTACACATGCCACAGAGGAGGCCAACTACATTCTACAGCAAAATTCACTGTCAGGGTTGCTTTCATGCAGGTGTGAGTAGCGACAGAATGAGAAGAGTGTACAGAGAGGAGTTGTGGTGGGAAGAAATCGTCATGGTGGTCTGGACCAGGATGCAGAGGAAGAGTGAAAGTGAATGACTCCAATCAGAGAAGACGTCACCTATGATCTCTAGAATGTAACTGCACTGTCATTAGAATAGGACACTTTCACAATACTTGCTGGGAGGTTGCCCACCTTCGATGGAACATTGCCCAAGTCACGAACCTCTACTGGGAGTGAAAGTAGAAGAAACATTGGATCGGACTAATGGTGAGTGAAGTTTTCAAATGTTTGCTTTAGCTGGAACAACATGTATCAGCAAAAAGTTTAGTTTGGTCTGAATTACTTCAAACCAAACTGGAAGTTCACCAATAAGCCTGAAACTGGAAGAGGGGGGGGCAGATTTTAGTGGGTTCGGCTGAGAGGAACTCCCCAAGGTTTGTGTTTGCACCAAACTGAACCTTTAGCAAAGATTGACTCGAGACGGGGTTCGACTGTTTCTGTTCACCACAACACTCGATTGGGACTAACCGAATTCGGACCCCCCAGCAGTCACATGATCTGCCTGTATGGTAAGCATGTCCTTGTCTGTATCATTCAGCCGAATGGTTAATATAGGACATTCACGTTTTGCTGCAGAGGAGAGATCTTTACTACAAAACGTCTGCAAAACAAAATGCAACTGGAAATTGGATAGAACCAATAAAAACAGGATCAATACGCGTCTCAGAAAACAAAGCTGAACATCTCCTTTGGCCAAGAGGATAATTTCTTTTACTGTACTTCTGTACTTGAGGGATTGCAGCCAGCGAACGATCCGGCTATCTATAGCGCTCGCTTGTTTTACTGCTGGTTGTAAAGGGGGAAAAAAAGAACATTTTTGTTTTGTTGTATAAAAGCAAAAAGTTGTACTTTTCATGGAATCAGCATGTTGGAAGTTTTAGTTTTCCGACAGCTGCCCCCCCAGCCCGGCTGGAGACCACCGCTCTAGGACCTCCGTGAGTTCTCCATATGACAAAACTAGATGACAAAGACCATGGGGTTCACTGACTTAGATCAATATTTCTTACTATGTTCTTAGTCAAATTTGCGCCAGAGTGCGACAAACGTACTGAGATGTGCAAGCCTATTAACCCCTTAGTGACACGGCCTACTTCGGACCTAAGGGCACAAAACTTTTGGGGGGATTTTCATCTCTAAATTGCAAAAGCCATAACTCTTATTTTTCCATCGGCAGGGCCGTACGAGGGCCGGAATTTTGCGTGGTGAGTTGTAGTTTTTATTGTTGCCGTTTCTTGAGTACATAGAATGTATTGTATAACTTTTTTTTTTGGTAGGGCAGGAAGAGAAAACTCCTCAATTCTGCCATTGTTCTCTCATAGAGTGCGGTCTGTCTCACAGAGGCGAATTGGCGTGCATCTTTGTACACGGAAGCTTTGCACACGCAATCCGCAGAAAATGGAACCCACTGATTTCAATGGGTTTGGTTACAAGCACTATTTTCCTGCACATTTGTGGCCGCCTTCAGAACAGGCGCTGCGGGGGAGGGGGGAGGTACAGTAAGTAGGACTCTTTTTTTTTAATGTTTTTATACAGTGCTGAGTAGATTTCAATTCCCTATTTTCTCCCCAGACCGCCCTTTTAAGTATGGCGGCGTTCACATCAGCACTTCGTTTTACATAGTTCCATCCTAACAGCAGAAAGACGGGAAGAAAAACGGATGCAGTAAAATCCCCTTTGCTGTCAATGGGATTTATTCGGTTTCAATTCATTTGGTTTCAGTTTCTTTTTGGAAGGAAACGCTGAAGTGCTGGACTTTTTTTTCCTTCCAAAAACTGAAAACCGAAAGGAAACAGACCGTTTTTTTTTTTATTATTTTTTTTTTACATTGTGCTCAATGGGAAACTATTCCATTCGTATTCATTTGCGCTTCCATTTAATGGATCTGTTAAATCCCACTGCGCGTGTGCAGCTGTAAACTAGAGCGAGGGGTCCGTCTGCACAGGACAAATATAGGGTATTTAAGCACCCAGCGGTCGTCCCAGAGACGTCCTGTAGTTTCTATTGGCACCATTGTGGAGTACATTGACTTTGGTATTACTTTTTGTTACATTTTGACTTGGAGTCGGGGTGACCACTGGCGGTGGGTATTTTTTTTTTCTGATGATGTTGACTGTATGGGATAAATGATGTGTTACTTTGATAGATCAGGCTTTTATGGATGTTTTTGTATGTTTTTGGTTTTTTTAGTTTTGAATTTTTATTATAAATATGGGGAAAGGGGTTTCATCTTTTATTACCATTTATTTATTCTAATAAAACTATTTTTTTTACTTATTTTTACATTTGTTTAGTCTCCATAGGGGGCTTCAACTTGTGATTGTTTAATCCATCATACAGTATTATGTAATACCATGGGATTTCATTATACTATGTCCTAAAATACAGTCTATCAAGACGTGCCACAGGCATGGCTAGGTAGGCAAGCAGCCTCGGGGTGTCTTTAAGGTAAAGGTCAAGTCCCCTGGTGCACTGACTACTTGGGTGATTTTCGTGGCAGACTGTTTTTGCGGGGTGGTTTGCCATTGTCTTCTCCAATCATCTTTTACTCCCCAGCAAGCTGGGTCCCCTTTTTACTGACCTCAGAAGGATGGCAGGCTGAGTCAACCTTGAGCCTGCTACCTGAACCAGGTGGGGATTGAACCCGCGACCTTCAGGTCCTTAGATGGCCCCAAGGTGCCATGGAAACCATACAGCATCTTACAATCTCATTGTGCAGGGCTGTTGAGGACTCCCGAATGCCTATTGAAACGTTTAAATGCCACTGCTAGAATTGACAGTGGCATTGAAGGAAGCCGCCTCGGCTACGGATGGATCCAATTCCAAAACACAGGATTTCTTCCAGCACTCATATGAAGGTAAAGGGGTTGTCCCGCAAAAGCAAGTGGGGGTATACACTTCTGTATGGCCATATTAATGCACTTTGTAATATACATCGTGCATTAATTATGAGCCATACAGAAGTTATTCACTTACCTGTTCCGTTGCTAGCGCCCCCGTCGCCATGGTGCCGTCTAATTTCAGCGTCTAATCGCCCAATTAGACGCGCTTGCGCAGTCCGGTCTTCTCCCTTCCGAACGGGGCCGCTCGTGCCGGAGAGCTGCTCCTTGTAGCTCCGCCCCGTCACGTGTGCCGATTCCAGCCAATCAGGAGGCTGGAATCGGCAATGGAACGCACAGAGCCCACGGTGCACCATGGGAGAAGACCTGTGGTCCACCGTGGGTGAAGATCCCGGCGGCCATCTTAGCAAGGTAAGTAAGAAGTCGCGGGAGCGCGGGGATTCGGGTAAGTACTGGACGTTTTTTTTTTTTTAACACATGCATCGGGTTTGTCTCGCGCCGAACGGGGGGTCTATTGAATTAAAAAAAAACCCGTTTCGGCGCGGGACAACCCCTTTAAAACAAAACTTTTACTATAACATTCCTAAAAACATTCTCATAGAAGCAGACGGACAAAAGGGGAATTATTTACATGTTTCAAGCCTCACAAACTTGGCTCTTCCAGCTTGTAAGGCTTGAAACATGTAAATCTGCTTCAATGTGAATGTTTTTAAGGAGGCTATAATAAAAGTTTTGTCTTAACTTCATATGAGTGCTGGAAGAAATCTCATGTTTTGGAATTGGATCCATCCGTATCCGAGGCGGCTTCTTTCCCTGCACCATGCTACTTAGATTCCAGGATATTGTCCGGTGTGGGTGAGCTGATTTCACTTTTTCTAAAGACAGCCGGCATCCACCGTGTATGGAGCAGGAGGGTCACATGATACCCCTGTGATGTAGATATACCTCCTGAGGAGTGAAGGGGTTAAAAGAAAGGATCTATTTTGGTTCAGTCTTTTGAACTGGAAGTAAAAGTGCAGACCGCTGTGGTTTCGCTTCAGATTAAAAAACGGAATGGCAATGGAGAATTGGCAAACAGATCGAAACTGAAGGCCTTCAATGCAGGTCTATGGGCACATAAACTGAAGCGCTCTCTTCCCCGACGGAACAGCTAAATGGAAACACTAGTGTGTACTGAGCCTTAGGGCGGTCCCACATGAGCGCATTTGCGGGCGGCAATTGTGGCGACAAAATCTGCGCATGCAATACGCAGCATATAGAGCCCATTGACTTCAATGGTTTCCATTACATTTTTTTCCCCCCCCGCATTCGAAAAAAAATGCGACATGCTCTATTTTTGGCCACAATTGCGCACAAAACTGCTATAGAATAGCACCTGGGCCTACTAGGTCAGCTGAACCGCCTACTTAAAAATGGCGCTACCGGTGCCCCGCTAATGTGAGCGGTCCCAGCAGAGCAATAAAGTACAGTAAAATACCCCGATCCATGCACAATAGCCCGCGAACCTGCACCCTGCGTAGCGCATATATGCCTCGCGATAGCAAGTGTATTTCGCTTACGCCCGTGTGAGGCCGTCCCAGGACATCCGCTTTAAACATTTTGAAAAACAGAAAAAAACGGATCTGTTAAAAATGGATGAAAGAACGCAGATGTGAACAGTTGTTTCCGTTCAATGACAGCAATGATTGGTCAGGAATTGGAATTTTGAGGGGCTATTTTTTTTTTGTACTTTAGCAGTTTTGTTGGTGGATTTACAAAGTGTGATAAGCCGCAGAGCGCCAGGGATTACAGTGACAGGACGAGGCAGAGGAGATGAATCGCACGTCCTCGTCAGGACGCTCCGCGTTGGATGTTTTTGCAGTTTAATTCCCATCCTCCCATCCCTTTTGTAAATTGAACTGACACCGGACGCCGGTTGGGCCTCGGCACATAAATCACCTCCTGGTGCCTCTGGTAACCGGCCGTGGAATTGAAGTCATTTTGTTTCGTGCTTGCTTCCCCTAAAAGAAAGCCTGAGAGCGTTTCTGTAATGACGCTCTTCATAGACCGCGCTGTCCAATCTCCACGCCGTTCCGATAATAAAACTTCTGTGTGAAGGGTGAAAAACAGAAATGGCGAAGCTTCAATCCTGCTGTCAGCACATTCTGGGACCGCGGGCTAGTCACATTCATTGACCTGCGGATTGTTGCCGTCTTTCCAAGACTATACAGTAAAGTTTGGGGTTAAAGGGGCACACACGGCTTATGAGGTGACGGCGCATTGCGAGGGTCTGCTAATTGTTGAGTAATGACACATTTTTCTGGTGCTGATACATGATAACGAGCTGCTGTGGTGCGAGCAGAATGAGGGGAGGATGTGATTTCAGCTTTTGAAGGTTAACAATGAATGTTTTTATTCACTGACACTGTGCAAAGCCTCTTTTTCCAAAAGAAGGTGGGGTTTCAGATTAGGAGGCGGGGCCACAAAATACACATCTGCTGTAATCTATGCCAGAAACCTCTGTACATTGTAGCAGAAACCTCACCAGACTCATAGTGGGCGCAGGTATTCATATGACGCACGGAGATGCCACCATCTATCTATCTCATATCTATCTGCAACATGCAACAAGCAGCAAGAGGCTTGCACTCTCTGAGTGGCTTCTAAGATGTGCCTGAGGAGCCGTGTCATGGTGGCGATGAGTGCAGCACGCTCGTTTTAATCTTGCGCACCGTTGAAGGCATACAACAAGAATTAGGTGATCGTGACACCAGTGCCTGGATTAAAAGCTTTTGGTAGCAAAATAAGACTAACATACGTTTGTAAGTGAACTACAGGCACACCATTTACTTTCAGGCACGTGGTTGTCTGCAATAATATTAAACTCCAGCAACTGCATATACAACTTGCATATACACAGTTCAACACGTTATACATGGATAAACAAACCTTGGGGAGGCAGCATCTGAGATAAAGGGGAGTTATAGAGAGAGAACAGTTGAAATCTGAAAACCCCTTTCTTCTGACTAACAGTAAATGGCCCACTATGAAACACTGTGCTCAAGTTTTCTCCAGTACTCATGAACTGCCTATGAAGATTCTCAGCTGCTTGTCTGAAGCTTGTATCTGTGTTGCTGTCCAATAAAAAAACAGAGCAGAAAGGTTTTGAAGAACCAATAGTTTTTCTCAGTGGCGGGGTGATTTATTAGCTGCTGCACACAGGATTGCTTGAACGTTTATATAACGCATCTCTAATTACAGCAGGACAAAGAAAAGGGCAGCAAGGCTGTGGCTATTCTCCATCCCTCCTTGCTTCTCACTGTCTATCTCTCTCCACTCCGACTGAACTCCTCACCAACTCATTCCATACTCCCCCCTGACTTCCGCCTCCTAACACTGTTATAAATTCTAACTGCACAACACAAAATGAGCTGGAAACACCCTCCCTCTGGGGCTTGTCACAGCTCAGCTTCAGCTACATGATTTATGACCGTGAATTGCCTAATCACAATTAACTATTTAGTTCCCTATCTTGACTCCCTCTTCTTATTAAATAAAGTCCAGCATAATTAACCTTTGTTAAATGAACTGGTAGTTAGAACAGTTGCTCTTAACTTGCAGGTCCAGTCCAGATCACTACATATCTATCTATCTATCTATCTATCTATCTATCTATCTATCTATCTATCTATCTATCTATCTATCTATCTATCTATCTATCTATCTGTCATTGTTTTAATCCCCTTCACCTACAGATATAAGGTGCAGTTGGGGTTGTTGCACTGTGGAGCAGAAAACTGCGCTGCCCATAAAACTCGCTCTCCACCTGGCAGGAAGGTTCTTATATCAAGCACTTGTATTAGCCATTTATATTGTGGGGAATTGAAGCTGTCCCTATGAATTCTGCTCTCCCGGTAGGATCGTTCTCATCTTTAAGCTCTATTTTATTAGGCATGACAAAAAAGAATCTTAAACACTCCATAAAACCGCGCTGATTCACACCGTGTGATGGCTGATATGTTTGCCATTTGTACATAATTATCCTGCCAAACCCCAGAGCCGCGCATCACAGGGCCCACGTTCTGCGCGCATCAGCTTCTTGTCTGGAGATCTGAAAAGTCATCTAGAAGTCAGAACGTGGTGATAAAATCCGTCAGGTACAGTGCTCATAAAACGCAGCAGCCTTATTGCCTCGCCGTAGTAATAAAAATACAGAATGCAGGAAGATGTCAAGCTAAATCTCATCCTTTTTGTTTTGAGGTGCGAAATTCTGTGCTTATTCATGTCCTAATCTACGTTTGTAAAGGTTGGAACTGTCTGCCTATTACAGAGCATCAAATCTGATTTCCTTCACACAATCGAATAACATGCTCGGTGCTTGCAGCCACCACTAGAGGGAGCTCAGCGCATACAGCTCCCAAAATTGAGTGCAAATGTATGAAGATCCTAAATGCCACCTAGTGGGAATTTTAGCATGTAACACTGGTTTTATGAAGCGGAGAATTTTGAGCTCTGCAACAGGAACACAGAGTTCCTACCCCTTTAAAGGGATATTATGAAATGTACTAGAGCAGGGCTGCGGACCTAACAAAAGGGTCTTCACAACCAGATACTATGACACTACATGAGGCTGTTTTGATGCGGAGAGATAGTATAAGGTTATGTTCACACTGCAGATTTTCTTGCGGAATCTTCCTGTAAAACCGTGGCTAGACCATGTGAACAAAGTCTTAGGGTGCGATAACATGTAGTGAATTTGTAACAGTGGAAAATCCACACCAAAAGTCATCTCAAAATATTGGTGCCGACTTTGACTCATATTTTGACATGCCCCCGCAGCAGACTTTTCAATTGCTCCAGATCCGCACCAAAATCTGCACGTGTGAACGCACCCTCAAACATGTCACATATGTAAAAAAAAACATACGTGTGTATACTAGCTCTTGGCACTAAAGGCTTCATATTTTGTTCCTTGGTGCTCTCCCATCTTGTAAAGTGATGACCTATCAAGATGTTTGCGGCCCTCCATTCTCTGGTATGCCCGCATATCATAAGAATAATCTGGTCTGGTCATTGGTGCTAGACTAGCTGGAGTCTCACTGCCAACTGCGGGGGGATTTTTCACAGCCAACAGCGAAAGGGGATCCTGTGGACAGAAATAACTCATCACTGGAAGGGGTCGGAGGAGGATGTCAGGAATCGTTCTGGCCAACAGGCTTCACAGTCAGCTGAATACAACGCTGGAGCTCCAACTAAGTACAACTCGCCGTTCCTCCGCACGGATGGTATAACAGCAGACGACTAGTTCCAGCACCATTGTGTCTAAGAGAAACGGAAAGACGAGACTCCAGCGGGCAAAAGAGCGCAAAACTTGTATCACTGAGCAGTGGAAAAACATCTCCTGTCAGATGGGTCCAGATTACTGTTGCTGATGGGAGGCCAGAATTTGGCGCAAGCAGCATGGATCGCTGACCCCTTCTCTTCAGCCAGTCAGAACATGTCAGCACCGCCATCTAATCTGTGGCAACTACAAGAAGCTTCCTGTCCGCAGGGGCCGAGATTCCTGCAGAACCATTTCATCGCCAAGTGGGATCTACGCCACGATGAATTGCTGCGGTTCTAAAGGCGAAAGGATATCCAAGGCGCTACTAGATGGGGATTCTCTAATAAAGTGACCATTCAGCGTACAACTCCTTGATAGTGAATGTGACAAGGCTCCGGTATGGGAGACTCGAGATGTGAAATGATTTATCCTCGTCGAGCGTCTTAGATCGCACCCTCTTGCATGTGCCGGGCACATACCGTCCAACCGCTCAACAGCCTCTGGTAAAAATCAATTCTCGCGGAAGTCAATCTCCATCAGTCTGCGTGAGCGATAGGAAGTCTACCGTGACAGCTCTGATACAAACTATCTCCGTTCCGTTCTACCTCACTCTGTAATAATCTTTCTTTTCCCTTGATCCAAGGTCAATGATAGTTTAAATCTCTATCAGGGTATAATGGATACGGTATATATAAAGCAATCCCTCTGCCACTGATCCACCGATAGAGAAAGGGCACAGAATGGGATTGATAGAGGTTCCTTGCTTGTAAGTCATAACTTCGTCAATCATCATTGGCTTCAAAAAGTTCTAGAAAGTCTAAAAACTTTTCTCATGTATTGACTCCGCCATCTTCTCAGTTGTTTGGCAAAGGTTACAGATGTAGCTGAGTTTAACTTGACAGTGATAACTTTCTGCGGCAAGTTATCTCGTCTTAAGCTATTGAAAAGCTATTGAAATGGCAAACACACTGCAGCACAGAAAGTCTTAATCCCTTAGCCACGAGCCTAGTTTGTGTCTTAAGGACTAAGCAATTTTCATTGCTGCATTGCAAGAGCCGTAACTCGTTGCCTTAGCTGTATGAGGGCTTGTTTTTTTGGGACAAGTTGTGTATTTTAATGGCCACTCTCTGGGGTACATATAAAGTGTTGTAAAACCTTTATTACATTTTTGGGAGGAGATGGACCCCCCCCCCATCCCCCGCTAAAAATCCACTATTGTTTTGTTTTTGTTTTTTTAAGCGTTGACCATTTAGTAAAAATACCCTGATCATTTTCTCATCTGATCGGCACGATTACGGCAACGCCAAGTTTATAGAGATTTTTCTATTTTTTTACTACTTCAGAGCAATAAAAATGCATTTTTAAAGAAAAACAGCTGAATCTGCATCCCTGCATTTTAAGACCCAGGACACTTTTATTTTCTGGCAGCGGAGCTCCGTGAGGTCTTGTTTTCTCTTATTGGTCATTTTGAAGTTCCTGTGACCTCTTGAATTGCTTTTAATTGCGTTGTTTGGGGGTGAATTAAAGAAAAATAGCAATTCTGGCATAAATTTTTTAAATTATTTTTACGGCGTTTACCATGCGAAATATCTGCATTGTCAGGGTCGTTACAAACGTGGTAATACCGAATACATGTTGCTTTTATAACTTTTTTTTGTATTTTATCCACTTGAAAAAGTTTTTTTGCGGGGAAAAATGTGCATTTTTTAAAACTGGGTTTAAAAATTTTTAAACTTTATTGAACTTTTTTAACACTATATTTAGTCCCTGAAGGGGGTTTGAAGATGCAATTGCTCGATTGCTAGGATAGTACAACTTAGTGCATTCTACTAAGCCTATGACAGCAGCCTATTTGACCTTACAGGAGGCGGGGCCTAATAGGCTGAGTTACAGGGCAGACATGGAGGACTTTGTCAGGCTTCTGGCTGCCATGTGAGCCCATTGAAACCTTGAGATCGCACTGCGGGGTGCCGATGGGTGACAGAAGGAACCACACACCCTGTCATCTGCTTACATGCTACAGTTGCTGTTGATTGTGGCATGTAAGAGGTTAAACTTCCAGAATCCGCAGTTTCTTTACTCCTGGCAGTTGGAACAGGAGCCTGGCCATCAGTAGCCAGCCAAGCCACAATGTTAGAAAGATGCATGTGCAGGTTTAAAGCCTATTACTGAGGTCAGAAGACATATTGGTGGTCACTAAGAGGTTAATGTGTTCGGAGTCAAGTTAAACTTTGCTACGTCCGTATTCCACAGAGGAATGAATTGGCAAGTTGAAAGATGTCATCCAAAACTTTGGTAACACTTCAATGAGATTTCACTCTAAAAGGATCCCTAATATTGGTGCAGACTTTGACTGTTTTTGGTTTCTTCGTCGCAGTTTCCTCACCCTGTTCAGGACTTGAATGGCACTGAGCTGATCACAGGTCACATGACGAATACAGCCTCTTCAAAACAGCTGATTGGTGAGGGTTGCAAGTGGCGGACCCACCAAACTGACCTTGATGACTTATCCTGATGGCTGGAGACCCCATTTAAGGCACCAAGCAGAGGGGTACATTGGTTATATTCTGAGTTGGGTAGTTGGGGGTAAGCTGATCTGGAGGGCAAGGGTGGCATTAATAAAAACTTGGTATTAGACCCACCAATCTGCCAAAACAGCCTTGGTACCAATGAAGGGGGATCTTGGCATTTTCCTCCACTCCGGAGTTACATGGACTTTGATGACGGCTTATAAACTAGATTTTGGCAGTGACGGCTGGAGCTAAATTAAACAAAACCCCCATTTTAATTAGATGCCCTTAATATTTATGCCCCTGAGCCGGCGCTAGGCTGACAACGTTCCAATCTGTCTTGTCTCTCTCTCTCGATTAACATGAATTCCCAAGCTGAACGCTCTCATGTAAAATACAATCTGGTAAAATAGTTTGAGTAATTGCAACACTTATCGGCTCGGCTTCCCTCGTATGCAGAAAACATACACAGATTGGGGAAGTAAATGAGTCCTGCACTATGGAGCAGCCGTGTTAACGAACGGCGTGGAAGGTTTCTTATCCCGGAGCCACAGAACTTGGATCGTCTGAAAAAAAATAATACTGCGGTTTAAGCGCCGAGAGTCACATTAAAATTGGGGAAAACTTTCCGAAAAAGTCACTTATTTATTGTAGATTTTGAATACGTGTCTGATAGAACTGCAACCCCAATGCCCAAAAAGTTGGGGCGCTGTAAATGTAAAGAGTAAAAGAATGAAATGATTTGGAAGTCTCATCGCACCGTATTTTATTCACAATAGAACATATCAAAAGGGAAAAGGAAACATTGTTTCATTTCATTTAAAAGAAACTCCTTTAGGCCTCATGTCCACGGGGAAAATCAGGCCCGCTACGGATTCTCCATGGAGAATCCGTAGCGGGTCCCTCCTGCCCCGCGGACATGAGGCATTAAAATAAGAATAAACTCACCTGCTGCGGATGGTGCGGGTCTTCCCTTCTTTGCGGCCGGAACTTTTTTCTTCGGCCTGGCGGATGTGCTCGGCACGCTGGCTGCGTATCGCACGCATGCACCGGGCCGAAGAAAGAAGATCTGGCCGCGAAGAGGAAAGATCAGGCCGTGAAGAAGGGAAGACCCGTACCGTCCGGAGCAGGTGAGTTTAATTCAGGCGCGAGTCTCCCGCAGATCCAGACGGCTTCCATAGGCTTCAATAGAAGCCTGCGGGAGACCAGCACTAAAATGGAGCATGTCCGGATTTTTTCCTGCACGCAGGACCCGCGCCTGCAGGGAAAAATGACATCCACAGGTATTTAACTACCTGCGGGTGTCTAATGCATCCCTATGGGTGGGATCCGCGTGCGGGAAAATTATTTCTTAATTTCCCAGTGGACATGAGGCCTAAGAAATGGCAGCAACACATCTCACAAAAGTTGGGACTGCTGAAATCTCCACCACGCAGACTTTCATTACCTATCCTTTAATTTTTGTACGACCCCTTTAAAAGCATTCAATACACACCAATATGACGCAAACAAGTAAGCAGCCCTGGGGGTCTTCAGAAGGACCTGGCTACCTTGACATCCAAACGGCACCCTTGGCTGTTCAAGACGTCTCAATCCCAACTGGATGTTTTAATTGTTGCTGTGTTGTAGGAGCGCTGAAGAGCTGAAGAGTGGCACCTCGAAATATCAGAAGGGTAATGTTAGGGTTTCTGCTTGGATCTGTTGTACTACATGGGTTTCCAGCTACTCAGCCCCACAGGCAGGGGTTGATTGAGCTGGCTGGGTATGGATTGCTCAAGCCAGTCAATTCCCAAGGTCTGTTGCTCATATATATCAGCTCCCCTTCTAGAGGCTGCTGATCTTTTCTCTGTTTGTTCAGTGTGAACAACATACTGTTCCTGCGTGTCTCGTTAGTGTAGGGACCTGCAATACAATGAGGACCCGTGAAGTGGGCTCGCGGGCTTAATACAACCCAAAATCTGAACTAACAACTCGTACATTCTATAGTTATTCCATCTGGCTATGTATGAGTGCAGGTAAGTGTTTTGAGCGTTTGTCAGTCAGTGTGTTATGTCTGTCCGTGAGTTATATCCACTTTTTCCGAGTCCCGCGGCTCGTTTCTTGTCCAGCCTGCAGTTCTGCAGTTCACATGCCGGTAAGACTCTGCAGAGTGTTCACATCCAAGAGTGATGTTACAGGTAAAGCAAGAGCCAGGAGTATGATGACTCATGTAGCTCGACAAGACGCTGCTGTACAGAAACAGAAGTTCATCTGGCTGGGTGGACCTAAGGAAGGCGGTCGCCCCTAGCCTACATCTGCCTGGTGCTCCTCCACAAGCTGGTGGCACAACCGCACAAGTAGCACACTATAGGGACGGTCATATAAGGAAGCGACAGAATTTTGGTGCCCATGATTGTTATACCAGAATGTTTATGCTTCGTTGTTATTTGTCTATCACTACCCATAATCCTAGTTCTGCGCTACAAAACCGGAGAACATAAAAAAAATCAAATATCGACAGATGGCTTTAACAGCAAGACTAAAACAAAGCCATTAAAAATCAGATAACCACCAAAATTCCTCCCCACGCAGAAAAATCAATGGAGCTGACATTACGGCATGTTTCTGCTATTACGATTTTTACAGATAATTTGTAATAAAAATGTATAACTCTCGGCGAGCGCACTTAAAGCCGCGGCGCAGGTTTGGTTTGCAGGCGGTGCCCAGAGTACTTCAAAGCCGCAGTCTGCTTGAGTGCTTAGCTAAATTGCTAATTTAATGACAAAATCCTTCAGAGAGCTCGAATTCCTAGTAAACACTTATATTTCTGAGGTCCCCACCAACAAACGTCCCCCAGCAACTCCATATATTAAAAATAATCGGCCATTTGCATCTCCAACTCAAGTTTCTTAACTCAATGTTTCTTCACGCTACATAAACTTTACTGTCTGACCAACACTGCAGCGCAAAATACAGGTCATATACAAAAGAAGAATTTCTGTCATGTATAGCATATCTGTTACATACAGAAGATATCATCAGACAAAGCTGCAAATACTCGTTATATATAAGTAGCAGTATTATAGTAGTTATATTCTTGTACATAGGGGGCAGTATTATAGTAGTTATATTCCTGTACATAGGAGGCAGTATTATAATAGTTATATTCTTGTACATAGGGGGCAGTATTATAGTAGTTATATTCTTGTACATAGGGGACAGTATTATAGTAGTTATATTCTTGCACATAGGGGGCAGTATTATAGTAGTTATATTCTTGTACATAGGGGCAGTATTATAGTAGTTATATTCTTGTACATAGGGGCAGTATTATAGTAGTTATATTCTTGTAAATAGGGGGGCAGTATTATAGTAGTTATATTCTTGTACATAGGGGGCAGTATTATAGTAGTTATATTCCTGTACATAGGAGGCAGTATTATAGTAGTTATATTCTTGTACATAGGGGGCAGTATTATAGTAGTTATATTATTGTACATAGTAGCAGTATTATAGTAGTTATATTCTTGTACATAGGAGGCAGTATTATAGTAGTTATATTCTTGTACATAGGGGGCAGTATTATAGTAGTTATATTATTGTACATAGTAGCAGTATTATAGTAGTTATATTCTTGTACATAGGGGGCAGTATTATAGTAGTTATATTCTTGTACATAGGGGGCAGTATTATAGTAGTTATATTCTTGTACATAGGGGGCAGTATTATAGTAGTTATATTCTTGTACATAGGGGCAGTATTATAGTAGTTATATTCTTGTACATAGGGGGCAGTATTATAGTAGTTATATTCTTGTACATAGGGGGCAGTATTATAGTAGTTATATTCTTGTACATAGGAGCAGTATTATAGCATTTATATTCTTGTACATAGGGGGCAGTATTATAGTAGTTATATTCTTGTACATAGGGGACAGTATTATAGTAGTTATATTCTTGTACATAGGGGGCAGTATTATAGTAGTTATATTCTTGTACCCAGGGGGCAGTATTATAGTAGTTATATTCCATTACATAGGGAGCAGTATTATAGTAGTTATATTCTTGTACATAGGAGGCAGTATTATAGTAGTTATATTCTTGTACATAGGAGGCAGTATTATAGTAGTTATATTCTTGTACATAGGGGGCAGTATTATAGTAGTTATATTCTTGTACATAGCAGCAGTATTATAGTAGTTATATTCTTGTACATAGGAGCAGTATTATAGTAGTCATATTCTTGTACATAGGAGAGGGTATTATAGTAGTTATATTCTTGTACATAGGGGGCAGTATTATAGCAATTATATTCTTGTACATAGGAGGCAGTATTATAGTAGTTATATTCTTGTACATAGAGGGCAGTATTATACTAGTTATATTCTTGTACATAGGGGGCAGTATTATAGTAGTTATATTCTTGTACATAGGAGGCAGTATTATAGTAGTTATATTCTTGTACATAGGGGGCAGTATTATAGTAGTTATATTCTTGTGCATAGGAGGGCAGTATTAAAGTAGTTATATTCTTATACATAGGGAGTAGTATTATAGTAGTTATATTCTTGTACATAGGGGGCAGTATTATAGCAGTTATATTCTTGTACATAGGGAGCAGTATTATAGTAGTTATATTCTAGTACATAGGGGGCAGTATTATAGTAGTTATATTCTTGTACATAGGAGGCAGTATTATAGTAGTTATATTCTTGTACATAGGGGGCAGTATTATAGTAGTTATATTCTTGTACATAGGGAGCAGTATTATAGTAGTTATATTCTTGTACATAGGGGCAGTATTATAGTAGATATATTCTTGTACATAGGGGGCAGTATTATAGTAGTTATATTCTTGTACATAGGGGGCAGTATTATAGTAGATATATTCTTGTACATAGGGAGCAGTATTATAGTAGTTATATTCTTGTACATAGGGGGCAGTATTATAGTAGATATATTCTTGTACATAGGGGCAGTATTATAGTAGTTATATTCTTGTACATAGGGGCAGTATTATAGTAGTTATATTCTTGTACATAGGGGGCAGTATTATAGTAGTTATATTCTTGTACATAGGGGGCAGTATTATAGTAGTTATATTCTTGTACATAGGGGGCAGTATTATAGTAGTTATATTTTTGTACATAGGGGGCAGTATTATAGTAGTTATATTCTTGTACATAGGGGGCAGTATTGTAGTAGTTATATTCTTGTACATAGGGAGCAGTATTATAGTAGTTATATTCTTGTACATAGGGGGCAGTATTATAGTAGTTATATTTTTGTACATAGGGGGCAGTATTATAGTAGTTATATTCTTGTACATAGGGGGCAGTATTATAGTAGTTATATTCTTGTACATAGGGGGCAGTATTATAGTAGTTATATTCTTGTACACAGACGGCAGTATTATAGTAGTTATATTTTTGTACATAGGGGGCAGTATTATAGTAGTTATATTCTTGTACATAGGGGGCAGTATTATAGTAGCTATATTCTTGTACATAGGGGCAGTATTATAGTAGTTATATTCTTGTACATTGGGGGCAGTATTATAGTAGTTATATTCTTGTACATAGGGGGCAGTATTATAGTAGTTATATTCTTGTACATAGGGGGCAGTATTATAGTAGTTATATTCTTGTACATAGGGGGCAGTATTATAGTAGTTATATTCTTGTACATAGGGAGCAGTATTATAGTAGTTATATTCTTGTACATAGGGGGCAGTATTATAGTAGTTATATTCTTGTACATAGGGGGCAGTATTATAATAGTTATATTCTTGTACATAGGGGGCAGTATTATAGTAGTTATATTCTTGTACATAGGGAGCAGTATTATAGTAGTTATATTCTTGTACATAGGGGGCAGTATTATAGTAGTTATATTCTTGTATATTGGTTTGGTATTAGTATTAGTAGAACTCATCAACCATATTACAAATGGTTAAATCACAGACAAATATGCTCAATAACAGAGCAATCTGTATTTACTCTATGATAGATCGCAATCGCACATAAATTCACTAATGATTACAGGACTCTGCTGGAATTAGTTCGCAATATCTCTTCTGTATCTGTAAATTGATGGCAGGTAATGATTTGGGATGTCACATTCTGTCCAATGTACGACTATTCCAGTCTTGGCTTTAATCAATAACTAATTCCAATGGAAATACATACAATACTTAGTAATGACTCCGAGTAAACACCAGCCAGTGATTTGTAGGGGCTTTTTACATGATTATTGTGCTGAATATCTCTTAGAAGAACAGGGTTTGGGGTATTAACCCATGAATGTGGGGAGGGGTGTGATTATGTGTTATCATACAACATAGACCACCACGGCTTTTATAATCACAACAAAAGCTTTTGAAAAATTGGAACCCGGGGGTCTGGCTGCATTGTCTACTAATATGGCTGTGATGTGGCAGTGACAGGTCACAGATTAAAGCAAAGTTATTAGCAGAAAATTACCTCTTGTATAAATTAGGTTTTTATGCTAAATGCTTTTTTAAGAACTTTTTATGCTTTTTTCATTTTTGTTGTCACAATCTGCATTTTATCAATTCCTGATATCATGGAGTTCTCACATCGACCACTAGGCCCTATTACTTCTGGGGCCACTATTGCTACTATGGCCAATTATGGGGCCATTATTTCTGCTAAGGGCACCATTACTAATGGGATGTCCACTTAATGCTGGGAGCACTAGTGGGGGCTGTTACTACTGGGGCCATAAAGAGAACCACTAATAATAATAATAATAATCTTTATTTGTATAGCGCCAACATATTCCGTAGCGCTTACATAGACAGGGAGGATACAGAAAGACAAAAGTACAAACATTACAGAACCACGGTTACATAGTAATCAATTGATGGAAACAATAGGGGTGAGGGTCCTGCTCCAACAAGCTTACATACTACAAGTAATGGGGTGATACAGAAGGTAAAGGGGCTGGAGATGTGCAGGTATGGAGAGGTGGAGAGTGAGCAATGTTATGGACATAGACAATGGTCAGACATTTGGCCGTTTGATGGCAGAATCGGTACGACTGCAGGAGTGGTTTATGACAGCTGGCAGGGATTGCAGTCAGTAGGTCAGGGAGCATGTTATCAGGAGGCATACACAGGGGTTTGTTTAGGGAATGCGGTATGCCTCCCTGAAGAGGTGCGTTTTTAGAGCACGCCTGAAGTTCTGCGAGTCCTGGATTGCTCGGGTAGCCTTTGGTAGTGCGTTCCAAAGGACCGGTGCTGCTCTGGAGAAGTCTTGGAGGCGGGAATGAGAAGTTCGAATTAAAGGGGCGCTCAGTCTGGTTTCGTTAGCAGAGCGGAGAGCCCGGGCTGGTTAATGGATTGAGATGAGGGAGGCAATATAGGGGGGCGCTGCGCTGCGGAGGGCTTTGTGGATGAAGGTGGTGAGTTTAAATTGAATTCTGTATTTGCCGGGCAGCCAGTGCAGTGACTGGCACAGGGCAGAGGCGTCCGAGTAGCGGCTGGACAGGAAGATGAGCCTGGCCGCCGCATTCAGGATGGATTGGAGGGGGTAGAGTCTGATGCAGGGGAGGCCGATCAGCAACGAGTTGCAATAATCGAGCCGGGAGTGGATGAGGGCAACAGTGAGCGTTTTTAACGTGTCCACAGTGAGAAAAGAGCGGATTCTTGCGATGTTCTTGAGGTGCAGCTGAGATGTTTGGGCCAGAGATTGGATGTAGGGGGTAAAGGAGAGATCAGAATTGAATATGACCCCAAGGCAGCGGGCATGTTGTCTAGGAGTTATGGTGGCGCCACACACTGAGATGGAGATATTAGTATGAGGTTGGTTATTGGAGGGTGGAAATACCAGTAAGTCAGTTTTAGAGAGGTTTAGTTTTAGGTAGAGAGAGGACATGGTGTTAGAGACAGCGGACAGACAGGCGGTGATGTTTTGGAGGAAAGGTGCAGAGATGTCACGGGAAGAGGTGTATAGCTGGGTGTCATCAGCATAGAGGGGGTATTGGAGGCCCAAACTCCTGATGGTTTGTCCAATAGGGGCTGTGTAGATAGAGAAAAGAAGGGGGCCGAGGACTGAGCCCTGGGGGACCCCAACAGCAAGGGGA
The DNA here is from genome assembly GCA_035609135.1 of Eleutherodactylus coqui. Classification (NCBI taxonomy): domain Eukaryota; kingdom Metazoa; phylum Chordata; class Amphibia; order Anura; family Eleutherodactylidae; genus Eleutherodactylus; species Eleutherodactylus coqui. Next base: position 11,794,971 of record CM069407.1, read on the forward strand.
AGAAGAGGGGAGGTAGAGCCAGCAAAGGAGACACTGAAAGAGCGGTCAGATATGTAGGAGGACAACCAGGAGAGGGCAGTGTCCTTTAGGCCAATGGAGCGTAGCATACTGAGGAGGAGTTTGTGGTCAACAGTGTCAAATGCTACGGAGAGGTCGAGGAGGATCAGTAGGGAGTAATCGCCCCTCGATTTGGCTGTCAGTAGGTCATTGGATACCCTTGTAAGGGCACTTTCTGTCGAGTGTTTAGGTCGAAAGCCAGACTGTAGGGGGTCTAGGAGAGAGTGCTCCGATAGGTAGCTTAAAAGGCGGGAGTAAACCAGGCGTTCTAGTAGTTTGGAGATGAAGGGGAGGTTTGAGATGGGGCGGTAGTTGGCAGCATCAGTCGCGTCCAGAGTCGGCTTCTTTAGCAATGGGGATATGATGGCGTGTTTGAAAGAAGAGGGAAAGATGCCAGAGGTCAGAGAGGTTGAATATAGTGGCGAGATGGGAGATGACCACTGGGGAGAGGGATCAGAGGAGGTGTGAGGGGAGAGGGTCGCTAGTGCAGGTGGTGGGGCGAGCAGAGAAGAGCAATTTGGAGACTTCTTCCTCTGTTGCTGGTCTGAGTACAGACAGTGAGCAGGAGCTAGATGCAGTGCTGACAAGACTGGGGTCAGGGCTAGTCTGGGATTGGGAAGTTATTTCCTGACGGATGTCATCTATTTTCTTTTTGCAGTAAGCAGCCAGCTCTTCAGCACTGAGATCCGTCACCGGGGGCTGCGGTTTAGGGCTGAGAAGGAAGTGAAAAGTATCAAAGAGACGTTTAGGGTTGTGCAATAGTGAGGAGACTAGAGAGGTGAAGTAGACTTGTTTAGCATGGTGGAGGGCGAGGTTGTAGGTTCTGAGCATGAATTTGTAGTGGAGGAAGTCTGCGGACGTTTGCGATTTCCTCCACAGCCGTTCAGCACTTCTAGAGCACCGCCGGATAAAGCGCATTTGAGGCGTGAGCCAGTGTTGCCGCATTCTACATCGGATGGCTCGGGTCCTGGTCCTGGGTCCTCGGGCGCTGCTTTATCCAGGGCATGTTTGAGAACGGTGTTGTAGTGATCGGCAGCCAGGTTGGGGCAGGAGAGGAGAGAGATAGGGGACAGAGAGGACTGTAGGGATTCAGCAAAGTTCTGGGTGTGAATGGCCTTAAGGTTCCTGTAGGTACAGTAGGTAGGTGGGTCTGGAGAGATGTTAGGGAGCGTGACAGAGAAAGAGAGGAGGTTATGATCTGAGAGTGGGAGAGGGGAGTAAGTGAAGTTGGAAGCAGAGCAGAGACGGAGGAAGACCAGATCAAGAGTGTTGCCATCCCTGTGAGTGGGAGAGGCTGTGAGTTGAGAGAGACCAAGGGAGGAGGTGAGCGAAAGAAGCTGAGAGGCAGATGGGGAGTTGGGGTCATTAGTGGGGATGTTAAAATCACCTAAGATGAGGGTTGGAATTTTACAGGATAGGAAGTGGGGGAGCCAGGCAGCAAAGTGGTCCAAAAACAGGCGAGGAGCACCTGGGGGGCAATAGATAACTGCTACTCGAATGGACAGCGGGCGGAAAAGCCGTAGCATATGTACTTCAAATGATGGAAAAGTGAGTGAGGGTACAGAGGGGATGGCCTGGAAGGTGCATTTCGGGGAGAGAAGAGCACCTACTCCTCCGCCACGCCTGTCATCTGGTCTTGGGGTATGAGACAACTACAGGCCATTGTAGGACAGTGCAGCAGGGGAGGCCGTGTCAGACTGCTGTATCCACGTTTCTGTGAGAGCGAGCAGACTTAAAGATTGAGCAGTAAAAAAGTCGTGGATGGTGGGGAGTTTGTTACATGCTGACTATTACTACTATCACTATTACAGCTGGGGACACTATTACTACTGGAAGGCTTATTATTACTGGGGGCAATAAAGAGGGGTACTAGTACTGCTGGGGGCAGTATTACTGCATGGAAGGATATTACTACAGGGACCACTAAATAGGCACTATGACTGTCAAGGACCTATTACTATTGTGGCCACTATTACTGCTGGGTTTACTAAAGTGACTACTATTACCATTGGGGGCACTATTCCTACTGGGAACCCTATTACTACTGGTTCCACTAAAGATAGCCACTAGAACTGCTGGGGGCGCTATTACTGCTGGGAAAATTCATACTACTGGGGCCACTAAGAGGGCCACTATTACTACTGGTTCTACTAAAGGGAGCACTAATATTACTGGGGCCACTGGAATAATGGAAGTAAAAACATACAATGTGATAATTCATGCCCCCTAATGACACTCCTAAACTACGCCAACTGTTACCTTGGCTGGTATTTTTTGGGGATCGGGTGACAATCCTAGCTGGAGGTACCGAGGCAGATAGTGCTGTTTGCACTAACAGCTGACCTGGCGATGAACTGATCAGCGGGGATCCCGAGCGGCAGAGTCCCGCCGATCAACTATTGATGACCGACCCTGAGGATAAATCATCTGTAGTGGATATGCGCCATATCTATATTTTTCGGGAGAATGGACATACATTTCATGTGCAATGGACCTGTTTTTATAAATGTAGGCATTCTGTATACCAATGACAGTATTATTCCATTTTGTTTGCTCTTCTACAAATATAGATATATTCTCTGTGTATCCAATATATTCACTTCCTCATATGTAAATATAATGAAACTTTCCATTCTCTAAACTCCAACAGATGCAAGCAGAAGCTAGCATTTAACATTTAGCAAGAACGCTCTATTTCCCGATTCTTAGTAACTTTAGCAGGGGTAAAATCAGACACAAGTACCCACAGTCTGGAGCAATACCGCTTTTAGCTACCGCAATAATAACCCAGGCAGTTTTACTGGAAACTTATGCAAATAACATGGGAAATTTATGCAATTGATAGTGCAAGCTGTAACCTCCAATCATATCGGAGGAACCACGCGTGGGTCCAAGACAACCCACTCGTCTCGTCCTGCCCTCTCCGGACTGCTACCACGTGACGGGCAATAATAGATGACCGGATGAAGGAAGATGCTTATCCAATAATTAAACAATACTTTGTATCTATGTAATCTTTGGCCTGCCCAAATGGGCAGATATGTTAAACTCTATAAAAGAACCTGCGCGCCCACAAATAAAGCAGAATTGAGGAAGCTTATACATGCTGAACCTGTGTCAGTGTGAAATCTTCTTATGCACATAACCAATTCATAATTAATCTGGAAGGGTGCAACCATTTCCCATTGAGTAGGCTGTGGACCCAAAAAGGATATCACCATGACACATCTACAGTAAAAAGTTCTGGACAAACTCTTTAAAGGGGTTGTCCCGCGCCGAAACGGGTTTTTTTTTTTTTCAACCCCCCCCCCGTTCGGCGCGAGACAACCCCGATGCAGGGAGGTAAAGAAAGCTCACCGGAGCGCTTACCTTAATCCCCGCGCTCCGGTGACTTCTCTACTCACCGCTGAAGATGGCCTCTTCCTCCGTGGACCGCAGCTCTTCTGTGCGGTCCACTGCCGATTCCAGCCTCCTGATTGGCTGGAATCGGCACGTGACGGGGCGGAGCTACACGGAGCTACACGGAGCCCCATAGAAGACTGCAGAAGACCCGGACTGCGCAAGCGCGGCTAATTTGGCCATCGGAGGCCAAAAATTAGTCGGCTCCATGGAGACGAGGACGCTAGCAACGGAGCAGGTAAGTATAAAACTTTTTATAACTTCTGTATGGCTCATATTTAATGCACAATGTACATTACAAAGTGCATTATTATGGCCATACAGAAGTGTATAGACCCACTTGCTGCCTCGGGACATCTCCTTTAAGCTGAGTAATTTAAATTGGATTGGTTGCTTACAGTGATGGGGCTAGCAGAGAACGTGCCCACTTTAGTTGGGTACTATGAGGAGGGTACAAAGAAGGGATCCTATTTCTACTGGGCACTATTACCATTGGGGCGACTGTTGGGGGCACTATTACTACAGGGACCACTATAGGGGTTTCTATTGCTACAGGGGCCACTGTGGAGGTCACTTACCACTGGAGTCACTACTGGGGGCATTATTACTGCTGGGGCCACTACTGGGGGCATTATTACTATCAGGGACACTTATGGAGGCACATTAACTACTGAGGCCACTACTAAGGGAATTTTAACCATTGGGGCACTGCTGGGGGCACTATTTCAATGGGGGACACTATGGAGGTCACTATTGGAACCACTATAAGGCTCACTGACCACTGGGACACTATTACTATTGTGGCCAGTACTGTGGGTACTATTACAAACGGGGCCACTATTGGGAGTACTATTACAATTCGGGTCACTACTGCGGCCACTACTAGGAACGCTATTACTATTGGAGCCACTGAGGAGCGCACAATTACTGGTTGCAGCCACTAGAATAATGACGGTAAAATTACCCATCGTGGTAAACCACGCCCCCTTTTACTTTGTTGGGTATTTTTTTGCGACAAAGGTGGCAACCCAACATAGACTGCGGCTGTTAGGCAATATATCGCGAGCAACCGGTCTGTCCCTAATGACTCGCCGCTGCACTGGCACTGAGCAGTATCCACGCCGCTACTATATTGCTCTATGTTATTAAACAGATTGTGCTAAAAAGATACATTTAGTTGCAGAACATCTCTATTAATTCCACCTGAAATCCAGCCTCTTGTAGCAGCCGTTCGGCGGAGTCTATATATCTGTGCTATACAAACCGCACACAAAAGAGCAGATTGCTTTCCGCAGCGTGGGACTCCATTGTCAGACAATGCCTTTAACATGTGCGCTCCCAGCAACAAAGACGGATGGAATAATGCAGCGAGCGCAGCGGCGGAATTTTTTTTTTTTTCCTTTTGCAACCACAAGTCGTTCCTGGAAATATCGGAACACTGTTGAAGTGCTGCCAAGTGGCATCCTACCCCCAAGGGCACCTTTCTCGAAAAGACAGGAGCATGACTTGGAGATTTTGTCTATAGAACGAAACCGAGTCTGCATTTGTAATTAGCGAGCGAGGAAGATTAAGTCTAGTGCCGCCGCTTTCCAAGCAGTCAACATAGAGTACTGAGGGAAACAATTGTTTTGCCAAGCTGTCTAAGTGCTCGTACCGCTCCAGATGTCCTCGGCTATTTGCAATTATAGCTTCTGATAAAATAAAGCTGCTTTCATGTGTAAATAGCGGCGCTCTCACCATTGAAAACGCAGAACCGTTAAGGCTGAAAAGCAATATTATAGGCCCGCGCGCCGGCGGAATATAATCGCCGTGTCTCATGTAGAGGCATATTGTGAAAACGATCATTTATTTCCAGAGCAACAATGGCATTGTAATGTTTTACAATCACTGACTTGTGCGACGCGGTGACAGTGCAGGCGAGAAAATGACAAGGCGGAGGACAAAGCGCTTAAAGCACGCAAGATACATCATCCGTATGGTCACAAGTCGCTGTGTAGGCACTTGAAGGGAATGCATCGCCCAGATCTCTATTACTAACTAAAAACAGATACATCTATTTTCTAATGTTTTAATTGTATATATATATATATATATATATATATATATATATATATATATATATATATATATATATATATATATATATATATATATATATTACTATAGGGGCAGCCACGTTGGGAGTCTGTTATGGGCATGCTCTGTGCAGGGAGGTGAGCTGTGACATCATCTATAGACTTCTATGGGAGAGTGTTGTAGGCATATGCTGTGTAGGGATGGGGAGGGGGTGAGCTGTGACCACTGACTTCTATGGTAGAATGTTGTGGGTATATGCTGTGTAGGGATGGGGAGGAGGTGAGCTGTGACCACTGACTTCTATGGAACAGTATTGTGAGCACGTTCTGTGTAAGGATGAAGGGAGGTGAGCTGTGACCATTGACTTCTATGGGAGAGTGTTGTGGGCATGCTCTGTGCTAGGAGAGGGAGGAGGTGAGCTGTGACATCACCTATTGTGAATGATGGATCCTGGGTTATCTACATAGGTGTCATCTCTCAGTATAATTCTACCTGTGATGATAATAAGATGAGGGCTGAGAAGTTTTCTCTACAGAATAGAAAGTGTCAGACTATTATTAAGCTTAGTGGTCAGTGTGAGAACTGCAGGATTTGGGATTTTTTTTTTAATTATAGTGAGATTGAAAATAAAAAAAAAATTACCAAAAAAAAAAAAAATCTAAAAAAAAAAGTACTTTTAACATAGACTTGATTTAAACGGAGGAGATCATTTTCTAATGACAACTTACCTTTAAGTCCAAAATGGCACCATGTTTCTTAAACTGGCATGACCCTTAACATTTCTAGAACATCTTGGGAATTCAATAATTTAATAAAACAATAAATTTAAAAAAAAAAAAAAAATCCCTTTAAGCGACCCTCCAGTGCATTGAAAAAAATTATTCCAACACTGGAGGGGACAACTAAAATCACCTGACACTCTTTCTTTGTGCCGTTGTCGCCTGGGTCCACCAGTTCCATCGGCCTCTCTTCTGTCTTCCAAGATGGCCTACTCAATGCACACTGAGCACTGCTGGCGTATTGGTAATCTAAGACACTACATGCTTCTCTGATTGGCCAGCTCTGTGCATGTGAGCAGAGCTGACCAATCAGAGCAGCAATAAGTTCTTGAGTCTACCAATGCACAGTGTGCATCAGGTAATGACAGCTATCTTAAAAGACAGAAGAGGGTACATGTGAAGGGGCAGATCTGGGGAAAACACAACAAAGGACGTGCCAGGTAATATCACTCCCCCTCACCCTGCAGATCTGGGATACATTGTGTCCCCGTACTGCAGGGTCACTTTCACTTCTCCATATCCATTGATTCTACTGTATGCATCCCAGAAGATCGGCCATATCTGCTCTTCTCCTCACAAACCTTAGATCTGACCCGTTTCTGGCTGTAGGGCAAATGGTTGCAGCAGAAACCCTCCCCCAACTGCTCATCCACTACCGGAGACCAGAGATGCAAAACTTCACCCCTTCATCAACATCCCTCCAATTAGAGGGACTCTCCAGTTTGGGGACAAAATCCTGGAAAGGGAGGCGGTAAGTCACCTCCAGTTGTTCTTCTCTGCCATCCCTCCAATCTGCTCTTTTCCAGTCCTGTGGCCGACGCAATCTTCAGACTACAGTATTTACCAAGTCACTATACCTGCCCTCTAATTAGCCTGGGCTGCTCATGTGATCAATTCCGACCAACCAGAGAGCAGTGCACAGTGTGCTTTAGGTAATTAGAAAATTGTGGTGGCCATTTTGGTTGGCTGAAAACAAGGCCAGGAGCCAGACGATCGAAGGGATGACTGAAAAGAACAACTACAAGCAATATACCTCAGAAATGATGACTAGTTCTCCTCCAATCATGGCAATACATCTGTGTGGCTCTGCCGGCACCACATGAGTGCACTGGTCACTAACCCCCACAAGAAAAACACAATCTTCCTCTGCTGCTGTCTTCATTGACATGATCTGATCACACTGTGCTTCAGTGCAACATACATGACCCATACAACATCAGAATGAGCAAGTGATGGGGAGTTAAAAATGAAGACTGCCTTTTTGTTCTTCCCCCACAGTATCAGTACAGTCCTCTACTACTGTTACCTTCATTCCCCTGATCTCATTAGAGTATGCTGCATTTCCACCTACATAATCAATAAGACATCAGATTGGGCAAGTGATGGCGAGATAAGAAAATAAGCCTCCTTGTCTTTATATGAGTATGCGGGTCACTTTCTTCCAAAAGATCAACATGTTCTTCTCCTGCTGTTGTCTTCATTCCCATCATCTTATTACAATGTGTTCCTTCCCCACCTACATAATCCGTAAAACATCAAATTGTACAAGTGATGGCCGGATAAGGAAATAAGCCCCCCTTCTTGTCTTCATATGAGTATGTGGGTCACTTTCCCCCACAAGATCAACATGTTCTTCCTCTGCTGTTGTCTTCACTGGCCTGATCTAACCACAATGTGCTACATCCCCATCTACATGATCTAGAAGACATTGGCCTGATCTAACCACAAGGTGCTACATCCCCATCTACATGATCTAGAAGACATTGGCCTGATCTAACCACAAGGTGCTACATCCCCATCTATATGATCTATAAGACATCTGACTGGTCACTTTCCCCCCCAAATCAGTACAGTCTTCTCCTGCTGCTGTCTGGTTACAGTGGGCTCCTTCCCCACCTACATAATCCGTAAGACCCCAGATAGCACACATGATGGTGGGATAAGCCCCCCTTCTTGCCTTTGGAGTGTGCGGTAAGCAGGTTTCTCCATTTCCAGCCTGTCTGCCTCTCAGGTTATTATAACTCGTGTTCTTGCACAGTGATGGCAGCTCAGACACTTCTGTCATCGTACGCCGCTCCTAATTATTCCCCAGCGCTGACTTGACTTTCATAAGCCAGCTCTGCCGCAGGATTTTCGTCCTCTCGCTGGAGATCCAGGTTTATTCATGCAAGGTCAAGTATTTCACATTCATAATGAGCCCTAATTACGGCACTCTGGATTATTTCACCTCCAGGTTTTAAGGGGGCGTAAAAAATAATCTTCAGACCGTCAAGAACTCCGGAGAGGCGGCGCTGATTGTATGTTTTCTTAAATGTGTGTATAATGAGAGGCTCAGCAAGCTACCTTACAACATCTACAAGTAGGGCTGCCACCCAGCCGGCGAGCCAACGGCCCAGACGGTAATTAAGTCCCAGGGCCGCTCCCGGTATTCATTTCCTATTGGCCAATTAATGATTGGTAAGAAACAGTCATTCGGTGAGAACGTCTGGCCGGGCAGCAAGTACCAGAGTCACCCGAGAAGCTCCGGGTTGTTGTAGGCAAGGACTCGGACTTCATTCCTGGCATCAGTGGGGTATACTGTATGAACGCAGCCGCTGGCACAGGAGTCGGGGTCTCTGCCTACAGCATCCGTGCCGACCAGACCAGAGCTTCTTGAGTTAAGTACTTGCTGCCCACCAGCGATTCAGGGGTGGGGAGGGCACCGAGACGAGGCACTATTACTAAGGCCCTGTGTCCATGGGCAAAATGGAATTGCGGAATCCGATCCACAGTTCAATATGCCCATAGACATTCATTGGGCATCCGCAGGTAATTAAATACCTGCGGATGCCATTTTTTCCCGACGTGCGGATCACACGCACAGGAAACAAGCACTGCTCCATTTTCAGCGGATTCCCGCACGGACAGCTTCCATTGAAGTCAGCTGACACTGCAGAAGTGCTGCGGATCTTGCGGGCAAGCAGGAGTTAAAAAAAAAGATGTACTGCGAATTCGCACAGCACAGCAGTAAAGAAGACAGAAGATCCGGCCTGGAAGGGAGAAGACCCGCACCAGTCCACAGAAGACCAGACAGGTATCCGCCCTTCCCGTGGACATGGGGCCACTAAGGGAACACATAACCAAATCACATTTCACATAACCAGAGGCTCCAATGGACGATGCAGGGAAGATGGAGTACATTAACAGCAGCTATAAGCCCCTTACAGAGAGGGTGACCCACACTGATGGCCACTTTATTAGCTCCCGCCGGCCCTCTCACAGTTGGGGCTTCCCCTGTATGGTAATTCCCCCCGTGACCCCGCAGTGCGGCATAAAATCACGTGACAAGTTTTCCGTGGATCAGTTTCAGTGTGAATCCACATTAGATGGGAAAATACAGCGATCGGAGCGACTTCCAACGAGGCTGGTCATGGGTGCTAGACTAGCTGGGGGCTCACTGCCAACCGCGTTTTTTTTCTCATGTATCAGTGTGGAGAGTATACAGAGAATGGCGCGATCGAGAAAAACATCCAGTTAAAGGGGATTCTGTGGACGGAAACAGCTCATCACTGAAAGGGGTCGGAGGAGGATGTCAGGAATCGTTCTGACCAACAGGCTGCACAGTCAGCTGAATACAACGCTGGAGCTCCAACTAACGTGTCCGAACGCACAACTCGCCGTTCATCCGCACGGATGGGCTATAACAATAGACGGCCGGTTCTAGCGCCAGAGAAAGGAGAGACTCCAGCAAGCAAAAGAGCGCAAAACTTGTATCGCTGAGCAGCGGAAAAACATCTCCTGATCAGATGGATCCGGATTTCTGTTGCACCAGGCTGATGGCAGAATTTGACGCAAGCAGCATGAATCGCTGACCCCTTCCTGCAAGGAATTGTTCTGGCCAACAGGCGCTGCACAGTCCAGAGCAGACCGGATACAACGCTGGAGCTCCAACTAATGTGTCCGATCATACAACTGGGCACATACGAGCGGCGGACCCAGAAAGGCGTTGGGTCTGTGCATATAAACAAGATGATTTTCCTTCATTCACTGACAGCAAGATGTGGAGAACAATGAACAATTGAAACCCGAAGTTTGCCCGAAAGTTGCAGAACTTTTCATTAGGCAGTAAATAACCTTTATGGGCGCGTGGCTCCAGACGGCAGATTGAGCGGCAGGACTCCTGGCATCACACGAGTAATATTCGCCTGGTGTAATAACTCTGCGTTCCCGCGACTTCTGATGGGCGATATTTTTATTTGACGTTCTTATTTGACTGTTTCGCATTTAATAGAAAGATGTTTGAATTTCAACAAGAGTCATAAACATGAATGGTGATGTACGTCGTAAAAGGAATTGTTTCCATTTCGCCTGCGTTCTGTCGCACGCTCGGCGCTCGCATTTTCATTGTTACGGAAGTGATTATAATAAAAATACGCCGTTAATTCGCTTCTAAAAGATGAGGATTTAATAGAAACTTTATGACGTATAATTGCCGGCACAATCTGAAAGCGTTTCCAGCGCCGTTCGGGGCGCCGCAGTTATAACGAGCGTCACACTACATATCGCTATAGACCATAAATACATAAATACAGTATTTCATCTTACGCTTTGTTTGACTTGTCATACAACTTATTTAGTGAACTTTCCTTAACCCCTTCAGTGCTGCGGCCTATTTTGGCCAGAAGGATGTGACGATTTTGGGGGGATTTTCATCTCTTTTTTTCAAATCCCATAACTTGGTTATTTTTCCATCGCCGTGGCCGTATGAGGGCGCGTTTTTTGGAGGCCGAGGAGAAAAAAAACATCAGTTCTGCCATTGTTTTCTTTTTTTTACAGCATTAGGCCTCGGTCACACGAGCGTTTTTAGGTCCGATTTGCAGACGCGCTTGCGATCTGCAGATTTATAGACCCAATGCAAAGCAATGGGATCGGTCACATGTTCGTTTTTGATGCGGATGTGCGATACATTGTAGGACACAACGATTCGCAGAACGCGCCTATCTGCGTTCTGCGAATCGTTGTGTTCTATATATGCGCTCAATGGGGCCGGCGGCAGCCGCGCCAACCCCATTGAGAACATATACTTAAAGATCGTTCTCCCCTGCCACAGCTGTAACAGCTGTGGCAGAGAAGAAAGATGTTTGCCCATTGAATTCAATGGAGCCAGCAATACAGCCGGCTCCATTGAAAGCAATGGGCTGCCAGCAAGCGTTGTATGAATTTTCGGGGAAGGGCTTAAAATATAAGCCCTTCCCTGAAAAGCATCCTGAAAATGTGTAAAAATAAAAAAAAAAGTATACTCACCTTTTTCCTGCAGCCGGAGTTCAGCCGCGTCCGGCGGGCAGTTCTCCTGAACTGCTCTCTGTAGTATGACAGCTGAGAGCTGCCTCTGATTGATCCCTGCGCTCAGCCAATCAGAGGCAGCACTCACTCACCCATTCATGAATTCATGAGTGGGTGAGTGAGAGCTGCCTCTGATTTGTGAGGGCTGTGACCAATCAGAGGCAGCCTATTCAGCAGACGGGGATTTTGCAGTTCAGGAGAACTGCCGGCCGGACGCGGCTGAACTCCGGCTGCAGGAAAAAGGTGAGTATACTTTTTTTTTTATTTTTACACATTTTTAGCCGAATCTTTTCTTTCGAGCGGGCAGGTACTAGCTAAGGGCAATGTTCACTCATCACTAATGACAATACAAAAATTCTAAATATATATATATTTTACGTTTTTTCTTTTTTTGCACAATAAAAGCCCCTTTTTTGCATCAATAAACTTTTTGCATCAATGAAAAATCCCACAACTTTTTAAATTTTTCACCGCTGTCACCAATGTAAACAGAGACTGGCTGGAGGACAGGAAAGGTGATAGGGGAGCAGTGAGCCAAATTGGAAAATCTGTTTAAGGCCTCGTTCACACGAGCGTTGTTTTACACATGCCTATGTGCGTGCAAAACAGCGCTGCACGGATATACAAAAAAAGTGAGTCAACGAAACTGCGTGCCCATTGCGTTCAATAGGGCGGACCGCTGCTGCCAGCAGCCACATTGGAAGCAATGGGATTCCGGCAGCCCCTGCAGTGATTTTCGGGGAAGGGCTTTAAACATAAGCCCTTCCCTAAAAATCATCCCTCACTTGTGTAAAAAAAAATATAAAGATACTCACCTCTCCGGCGCTGTCGGGGCTCGGCGGCACTGTACTGAAGCTCTTTCAGCAGGCAGGGATTTAAAATTCCAGCCTCCTAAAAGGGCTGCATCTGATTGGCTGAGTGCTCAGCCAATCACAGGCAGTGCTTAGCCATTCATTGAATTCAATGCTGAATTCATAGTGCTGTCACAGTGTTCAGTGACAAGGGGCCTCCCCGCAGGATATATTTACGCACAGCACGGACCTATGGTGCACGCATGTCCTATCTTTTTCAGGTGCGCGAATTTGCACACCTGTAAAGCACAGACATGTGAACATACCATAGGAAAACTCTGGTTCTAATACACGCATGGTTTTGTGCGCACATACACGCTCATGTGAACGAGGCCTCATAGAGATATATTAGTCAGTGTATTTACATCCATTAAACAGCTCCTCAAAAAAGGGGCAGAAAAGAAAGCCCTTCCTGCTTCTGTAGAGTGACCTATCCTATCACATGATCCCTGTCATCCAGTCAGCAGCTCTGAAATGGATCATGTGACAAGCATTTCACAACGCAGGAAACAGAAAGCACAAATGGGATCTTTTCAGAGCTTTTGACTGGCTAGGAGGGATCATGTGATACACCATGTGACCCAACAGGACAAAGAGGCGCCACAGGGTCCTGTTTGGCCCATTGGTTGCTGTTTAGTGGATGTCATTGTAGTCACCAGCATAACTCTGGTCTCTAGTATAACTTTACATTAGAAGCCCATGAGAGCTATTTACAGAAAGTTACTAGCACCAGCACATGACATGGCACCTGAACGGCGCACAGGGCAGAGTAAATATGACATGTCAAGGACTTTTTGGTGCCCATCTTGAAAATGGCATTTATTGTATTTTTTTCTTGACTAAAATATTGATGGCCTATGCTCAAGATAGGTTTGATGGCAGATTGGTGGCGGTCCACCGCTCAGGACTCCCGACAATCAGCTGTTTAGAGGGGGTTGTACCAAATGACAAGTCCTCCCCTCTCCACGGGATGGGGGATAACTTGCTGATCAGTAGGAGTCTCACTGCCGAGACTTCCGCCGATCTCCAGAATGGGACTCCCCATTGTCTCATTCTGCCTGACACCGTGCGGGTCACTTCTTCCCCGCAATTACATCAGCATGAAGGTAGCGCTGGCCGAGCATGTGTGGTCAGCTCTCCATCCATTTCAATGGGGTGACAGAAATACTTGAGTGCCACTCGGTTATCTCTGGACTCCCATTCAAAGTGTATGAAGCGCTAGTGTTCTTGTGTCACCAGCGCTCCATTCAGTCTCCTCCTCACTCTGCAGTAACTCCACAGTGAGGGGGACAGGGTACACGAGACCCCCATTCTTGGGATCAGTGGTGGTCTCAGCAGTGAGACCTCCACTGATCAGCAAGTTATCCCCTATCCTATGGATATTCTGTGGATAGGGGATAACTTGTAATTATGTTAAAACCCTTTCAAAGAGGCCATGGCTGTGCTCATTCATCACGTGGCCTGAGTGCGGCTCAGTCCCATTCAAGTGAATAGAACTGCACTACTATACCAGGCACTGCCACTAGGAAGTGTACAGCGCTCTGCGTTGTATACAGTGAAGAGGCTGCAGCCCGATAGCTACAGTCTCTTCAAACTGATCAGCATTGGTCCCAAGTGGCGGACCTCCATCGATTTGATATCCCCAGTATAGGTCATCAATATCCTAGTCCCTGAAAATTCCTTTAAAAGCTCTTGGGTTTTAAAATCTGCAGAATACTCTTATCTACTCATAGGCTGGGAATGGTATGAAATGGGGTGAGAGCAGAACAGCTGTGCCAACACACGGCTTAGACGTAACACTGTGCCATGGCAATAGGTTCCTCCAGTGGGCTCCATCTGTCTCACATGGGCTCCGCCTGACCATATGGAAGGATGATCCCAAAAAGTTGCATTGGTCACTATTGTTGAGCGAACTTTTGAAAAGTGTGTTTCGGCCAGTTCACTGAAACTTGGTAAAACGTTCTGTTCAGTCCAAGTCAGAGTGAACCAAGCGAAAGCTTTATGAATATCCCTAAAATTTATGTATAAAACTGTAAAGAACAGGAAGCAGAAGAGAAAGAAGAAGGAGAAGAGGAAGAAGAGGGAGATAATGAAGGAGAGGGAGAAGAGGAAGGAGAAGAGAAAGAAGAAGAGGGAGAAGAGGAAGAGAAGGAAAAGAGGAAGGAGAAGAGAAAGAAGAAGAGGAAGGAGAGGGAGACAATGAAGGAGAGGGAGAAGACAGAGGAGAAGGAAAAGAGGAAGGAGAAGAGGAAGGAGAGGGAGTAGAAGAAGGGAGGAGAGGGAGAAGAGGAACGAGAGGGAGAAGAGGAACGAGAGGGAGAAGAGGAACGAGAGGGAGAAGAGGAACGAGAGGGAGAAGAGGAACGAGAGGGAGAAGAGGAACGAGAGGGAGAAGAGGAACGAGAGGGAGAAGACAGAGGAGAGAGAGAAGTGGAAGCAGACGGAGTAGAAGGGAGGAGAGGGAGAAGAGGAAGGAGAGGGGGAAGAGGAAGGAGAGGGGGAAAGGGATGAGAGGGGGAAGATAAAGGAGAAGAGAAAGAAGAAGAAGAGGAAGGAGAGGGGAAAGAGGAAAGAGAAGAGGTAGAAGGAGTGGAAGAGAGGAAAGAAGGGTGCGGAGAAGGAGGAGAAAAAAATAATGATTATAGTAGGTTTAGCCAAGATGCACCACTTTAGGTTCATGCCAAAACAAACTTTTACAAAAGTTCCACCCCAAACAGTGTTTAACCGTTTCAGTTTGCCCAACACTATAGGTCACAGTTGTGTTTTCACCACTATCATTGCGTTACCTATAAAAAAGTGACTTCTCTATAAATCAATGCTCAAACGTTCAACAGACCTTGTCAACATGATTAAAGGGATTGTACCAAGATTAGAAGTTATTCCCTAGTGGATAACTTGCTGACCGTGGGGGTCTCACTGCTGAGACCACCGCAGATCTTCAGAATGTAACTCCCATGTCTCGCTCTGCCTTTCGCTGCGGCGGTTGCTTCTCCGCCCACAGTGACATCAGTTTGAATGGAGTGCTGACTGGGCATACAAGGTCGATGCTCCATTCATCTCAATGGGGTTGACAGAAATAGCCGACTGCTTGCCGCTCAGCTATCTCCGCAGTCCCACTGATATTGAATGGAGTGCGCTTGAGCAACAAACTATCCATTCAGTCTCCTCCTCACCATGGGGGATGGTTGCAGTAAAATGGTAGTCTCGTTTTCAAGATTGGCGTGGGTCCCAGTAATGAGACCCCCACCAATCAGCAAGTCATCTGCTATCAACTTCTTATCTTGGTACAACCCCTTTAAAGATATAAGCCCAACCAGCGTCTTCTCCAAAAGGCATAGAGACCCATCTGCAGAAAGGCTGTTTTAGAGAATTCGCCCTTCGTCGGTACGGAGCTTTTCCATGCCCTATTTGCATACTCTTTTCCCATGAAGCATTGCATGACCTATATAAGACTCCCTAAGCCAACTTGGCGCTCTCCACAAGGAGAAACTTTATCCCCCCAGACCCACCACAATCATAAAGTGCCATCGCTGTTCTCTACATATTACAATCGTCTCCTTGGATGTTTTAGTCCTACTAATAAGCCAAAAATAAAATCGCGGATTGATCCAAATGTCACTTTGCTGAGAAATTCGCATTCGCTCATCTCTCGTCTGCCTAATAAGCACAAGGAAACGGTGTCATCGCTTCTAAATGATTCCTACTTTGCTGTAAGCCGTGCATAATACAGTCTGTCTGGAGGATAACTGAGGCAAATGTTATCTCCTGTGTAGCAATCTAATCTGAAGGAATGCCCCTTTAATCTGGGAAGCGGGGGTTTAAAAGACCTGTAAGGCAGAGATATCGTACATCTGAGGAGATCAGCCAATTCCCGGCATTGAAGGTGACAGCTGACGTATATGTGGGAGGCAGGATAGGATATTGCTCTGGAACAGCTTCCAACTGCTGCGGGGATTAAGGAGAAAAGTACAAAGAATGAAAGTTCTACAAGATTTCTCAAAAAAAAAAAACACATCTAGAAAGTCAAGAAAATTCAGTTACTTTGTTTCTTCAATAAACCTTTAAAGGCGTAAAAAATTCTATTTTAGGTTTTTATTAAAAAAATGATGTCGTGAAATCAAATTTACCTCCAAAAAAATCCCCAAATATTCAAAAACATCACTAATCCCCTTCTGTCCTCTGTATGTAATGTCTGGATAGAAACCTGGCATCGAGCCCCATTCACACGGGCAGAGGCAATTTTAGTGTGCGTCCGGGCGCTTTTGGTGAGTATGTAGATAAGGGAGATGGAATAATACCTCCACAGCGCCACCTATTGGAAGGCAGCATTCCTTCAAGCCAAAGTTAGAGTCTTTATACAAGCCTTGTAACAATGACTGGTATCATATTTGGTGAGTATGCGTGTTTTTTACATTCACTGTGTTTTTCATGTCAGAAGGCCCAATTAATGCCACTTTTTTCTCTACTGTCTCCTGGCAACATGTGTAAAAAATGCAGTGAATATGCGTGACATCCGTTTTCACTGCGTTTTTTACACATCCATAGAGTTCCATAGGGGGTTTTCGTGCGTGATACAGACCAAAATATGAAATTCTGTGGTGTTTTTTTGTGTGTGCGTAAAGCTGCGCCTCTGGACACACTAATTCGGGTCCGTTCACACTGCGCAATTTTCCGTGTGAATTCTGCCTCTAAAAACACGTTGCTTCTTGATGTGGAAAAGCCCGTCTCCACGTCGGAATTCCGCATGAGGATTTTGCCCGTTGACAAGAGCTTACAGTCTATGAGGAAATAGGGGGGGGGGGGGGTTAAGAGGCAGCTGGATGAAGGGGGTTGGGTTCTGAGGGAAGATGCAGAAGAATAAATGTAGAAGAGTTAGAAGATGTGATCAGCCTCTCTATGCAGACGTGTTTTTAGGGCTCACCTAAAACTGTGGATATTGGGGATCAACCTGATTGTCTGGGGTAGCGCACGCCAGAGACCCGGTGCAGCACAGAAGAAGTTTCCGATGCGGGAGTTTAGATTACAAAGGAATTGAAGATCATCAGCAGAGTGGTGAACACTGGTAGGGTGGTAGACAGAGATGAGGGAGGAGATACAGGGCAGTGCAGGACGGAGATACAGGGCAGTGCAGGACGGAGATACAGGGCAGTGCAGGACGGAGATACAGGGCGGTGCAGGACGGAGGAAAGCCTTATGGATAAGAGTGTTGAGCATAAATTGTATTGTATAGTAGATGGGCAACCAGTGTGGTGACTGGCACAGGGTGAAGGCATCGGTGTAGTAACCCGCACAGGATGGAGGCATCTGTGTAGTAACTGGCACAGGGTGAAGGCATTGGTGTAGTGACTGACACAGGATGGAGGCATCGTTGTAATGACTGGCACAGGGTGGCGGCATCGGTGTAGTAACTGGCATAGGGTGCAGGCATCAGTGTAGTGACTAGCACAGGGTAGAGGCATCAGTGTAGTGAGTGCCACAGAGTGGAGGCATCGGTGTAACAACTGGCACAAGGTGGAGGGCTTGGCAGAATGACTGGCACAGGATGGGGGCAAAGGTGCAGTGATTGGCACAGAGTACAGACATCAGTACAGTGACTGGGACAAGGTGGAGGCATTGATGCAGTGAGCAACAGAAGTGAAGGCATCGGGGCAGTTACTGGCCGAGGGTAGAGGTATCTGTGCAGCAATAAACACAGAGTGAAGGCGATGGTGTAGTGACTGGCATAGGGTGGAGGCATCTGTGCAGCAACTGGGACAAGGTGGAGGCATTGATGTAGGCACGGGGTGGAGGCATCAGTGTAGTGACTGGCACAGGGTGGAGGCATCAGTGTAGGGACTGGCACAGGGTGGAGGCATTGGTGCAGTGCCTGACAAAGGATGGAAGCATCAGTGTAGTGGCAGGCACAGGGTGGGGGCATAGGTGTAGTGATGGGCACAGGGTGGAGGCATTGATGTAGTGACTGGCACAGGGTGGAGGCATTGATGCAGTGACTGGCACAAGGTGCAGGCATCAGTGTAGTGACTGGTACAGGGTAGAGGCATTGGTGTAGTGACTGGCACAGGGTGGAGGCATCAGTGTAGTGACTGGTACAGGGTAAAGGCATTGGTGTAGTGGCTGGCACAGGGTGGAGGCATCAGTGTGGCAGCTGAACAACAAAATGAGCCTGACTGCTGCATCCTGGATGGATTTGATATAGAGGAGAGTTTAGTGAGGAGGGGACTGATTAGTAGCGAGTTACAATAGTCAAGATGGGAATGGATCGGGGCAAGAATAAGAGTTTATGATGAATCCACAATCAGAAAACTGCTGATTCTGGAGATGTTTTTGAGTTACAGGAGACATGGGCAAAAGTGATTGGATAGAGGGAAACTCAAAAATTCTGAAAAAGACAGACTTTGGAAGAACCTAGTGCAGACCTGGGGGGACTTGTGCATGGGCGCTATACTCTCCGGTGGTTTTAGGGAGAGCTTACTGCAAATGACCTTGGAACCTTCACTTCCAACCCACTTTCCAAACCAAGTCACATGGTATGGACTCTCTCTGTGCCTGTCACATCATCTCAACATAGCCGTGACCGCGAAGGGGGCTGGTTTAGTTATTGAGCTGAGCCAAACAGCCAGCCCTCCGGAGATGACGTCACGGGCAGCAGAAAGGTAAACCCATGTGACCCGGTGAGGATTCTGTCTCCCTGGACAACCCCTTTAAGGAAGCACTTTAATTCTGCCACCTTTTCCACATTCATGTAGTAGATTCTGTATGAAGAGTTAACTTGTGGGAAGGAAACATAATTTCACAGACATAATCTGCCCTAAATAAGTACAAGCATCATTAAAATATCTTCTCCCAGAATTTAAGTTGATGATGATTCGCTAAAATTAAACGCTGAGAGGTAATTAGTCATCTCTTCCCTTCTATAATTAGAATGTTCTGTGATTGAGACACTTGTAAATGTTTAGGCTGCAGTTTATTTGTTTATTAATGACATCTGTGACATTGAGCGCCGCCAGAAGGGAGTTTAGACCGCAAATTCAAGTTTTGCAAAACTGTAAATTCTTGAGTTGCTACCCAACCTGAGAGTCAGACTCCCTTCACATCGGCATCGGAGCCTCCGGCACTGATCCGGCCAAAAAGTTGTGCATGCAGGACTTTTTCATCCGGTATACATGTCGGACAGGTGGAGGAGCCGCGTTATAGGCAATGGGGTCCGTTCGGCACAGTTTGGTTCCGTTATCAGACGGATCCGTTCATCCAGGGGATTCCGTTTTCCTGCTCCCATAACGGAGTCCCTGGTGCACGTCAATTTAGCCTAAAAGAGACCTCCGGGGTGGAGGGTGGGAACATCTCAGGGCCGGCCCTCCTCAACATCACTGTAACACCATGCAAGGAATGTAACAGGACAAAAACATGTACCGTTCCCAGAGCACTTTTTTCCATCTCAGCCTGTATTGGGAATCGAGCACTTGAGGTTTACCTCTAGATAACCCAAGACTTGGGGAACCGGTCATCAGAACCAACTCTTCTAAAATGTGGAAGATTATTCCATTACCATTTGCATAGCTTTTTCCAAGGAAGCATTTCAAGGCCCCCTACACCCTCCTGGTGCTCTCCACAAGCAGTAACATCACCCACCACCCTGGACTCTCATTGATGGCCTCTCATCTAGCCAACCAGTGCCACCACTCCAATAGATGGCACTGTTGAGGCATCACTCATTTTTAGAGCTTTTTTTCCCAAGATGCATTGCATGGCCTATAAGACTCCCTATACCATCACAATGCTCTTCACAAGGAGAAACCCCAATCCCTATCATGTTCTTACACTGATGACCTCTTACCCAGCCAACCAGAGCATTACCAACACTGATGAAAAGAACCCCGAAACAGCTGTCTGTACATAGGAACTCGGATTTGGCTTACATCCCTAGTCATGCTACAAGGCCTGTTAAAAGGTTTGACTTGTGAGGTAGGTACCTTCCAATAGGTGGCACTGTAGCGGATTATTTCATCTCTGATTTGCATAGCTTTTTCCCAGGGAGCATTGCACGGTCTATGACACTCCCAACAATCTCATGGTACTCTCCACAAGGAGAAGGATACATTACCCTCCACCCCTGGAAGCCATACATGTGATTGTATTACTCACACATAACCCCTTCTTTACTAGTATTATTTAGCCCTGATTTGCCACCATATCTCCAGAAATCAGGTTTGTAAAATTCCCATGCCATATGCAAATGAAGGGTTAACAGTGTGGTGGACATAGGCAGAGCATGACTTTCATGACTAATGTTCAGTGCAGTTAGTGTTACTCCATCAGATCTTGCTGCAGGTCTTTTGTAGTTACTAGAGGGCTTTTGACCACCTGCCTCCTCAGGATTCTGGTGGCAGCCGGGCATAGTGCCCCCCTTCTGCCACATCCAGGTAGTGTAGCTAGTGTTCCTTTACCTTTGAACTAGTTTTTGGGCCACTTCCTGACTTAGCCATATTTCTAACATGCAATCAAATGTCACAGTCAGTAAAGCCCTCACCAGTCCACATATTTGATAGGTTTTTAACTCAAGGACATCTGATGCAACTAATGATGTTCTTGATTAGTTACATCAGGTGTGCTTGAGACAACACCTAATTTGCAAATGTGTGGTTTTATGAGGGATTCTGTCCAGGGAATTGAATAATTCTGCAGTAGTCATTAAAAGTGGCATCTGTTTGATTTTGGCAGAAACTACTTGTATATTAGTTGTGTTGAGCTATTCAAATTGTTCTTGTTTGATTGTTTTTTTGCAAAAAGCTGAAAGTTTGTAAATTTGACAATAATTTGCAATGTGGGAGTGAATGAATCTGAATGCAGCTATTCTGTATACCAGAGCTCCCCTAAAAGGTCTCCTTTCATCTCCTCACAGTCATCAGTGGTTACATTCTCCAGTTTTGACATTTCCCACATAGCAAAAATTAATTCATGTTCCCTAAATGATACAGAAAATAGCAAAAGATGGAAAATACATTATTTTGTTTTATTCCGCCGGCTTTAACACCATTTTAATACACATTTAATTGGGATGGAAGAAATCGGAGTTAATAAGGTTTAACCGTCTGTACACAATTCTGTGATGTTGACTATTATCACAACGGAACGCGAATTCATGGGCCGCTGATCCTGACGCGGTGTTATACATATTTAGTGCCGGATCCATTGAACGATGAGACTTGTGTTTGTTATTGTAATATTCGCTATTTTCAGAGTGAGAATTTCCAGCCCCTTCTAGTACAACGGCGAGATAATGAGAGGAATACCGCGCCAAAGACAAAACACACAGTCATTACTCTTACTGCAGAGAGTCAAACACCTGCAAACAGCAAGGACGCATCCTGTTTATAAAGGAACAAATAGTATATAGGACTCAGAAGGTCTATATAGGATGTATAGGGTTTGTGTGGGAGCGCTGGGGTGTATAAAGGACCAATGCAGTGTATCAACGTGTCCGATGGTAGGATGTACTTCTACATTCTAGACCAGTGATGGCGAACGTTTTAGACCGAGTGCCCAAACTGCAACTCAAAACCCACTTATTTATTGTAAAGTGCCAACATGTCAGGGGGCGGGGCTTATCACGACGTATGATTTTTACCTCCGTCGTTCTTAAAAGGACAAAGCCGGTTTCAAAATAGACCGGGTACAGATTTTGACTTCTTTTGGATGCGAAAAAAGCTATGGAATTTGCCACGGAAATTTCCGCTGAGGACATTCTACAGCTTTTCTACCTCATGTAAACATATCCCAGCAGTGATATTGACCCCCCCCAGAACTGCCCCAGCAGTAAGGTTGACCCCCACCCAGAGTATCCCCAGCACTAATAGTGACCCCCCACAGCGGCTTTAGTGGTTATAGTGACCCTGCACAGTGGCCCCAGCGATATAATAGTGACACCACACCGTGGCCCCAGTCGCAATAGTGACATCCCACAGTGGTCTCAGTGGTAATAGTGACATCCCACAGTGGCCCCCCAGTAGTAATAGTGACACCACACAGTGGTCTCAGTGGTAATAGTGACATCCCACAGTGGCCCCCAGTAGTAATAGTGACATCCCACAGCGGCCCCAGCGGTAATAGTGACACCCCACAGTGGTCCCCAGTAGTAATAGTAATACTTCACAGCGTCTCCAGTAGTAATAGTGACATCCCACAGTAGCCAATAGTAATAGTGAAATCCCACAGTGGCCCCCAGTAGAAATAGCGACATTCCACAGTGGCCCCTGTAGTAATAGCGCCCCCCCCCCCACCTCTGAGACACAAATTCCCCCCGGCCCCCCACCTCCTCTGCTTGGCGCTGTTGCTGCCACTGATCCCAGGAGCACACTGTGATGTGCTGCCGGACACCACCTTCCCTTCCCTGCTCTCGCGGAACCAAGTATAAGACATCAGGGGAGGGGGGAGGAGGATCCCGGCTGCATACTGGCATCACAGTGTGCACGGGGATCAGCGCCTCTAGCAGCACTGCTGAATGAATACCAGCAGGGGAGCTGCGGCACCCCTGCCGGTATTTACTAATCTGGTGAGCGGCCGACGGCGGCGAGTGCCAGCTGGCAAGGCTCTGAGTGCCGCCTCTGGCACGCGTGCCATAGGTTCGCCACCACTGTTCTAGACGTACGAAGGCAGGGAATATACACCTGGATCAGACTCTCTGCTGTGGAAGAGCTGATTACAGCTGATTGCTTTGTCTCAGCTGTCTGACCCGCTGCTGGCAGAAGGCTGATAAGCAAGACAGCACACTGTGTCTGCTGTCCATGGTGCTGAATTCTCCACAGGGAGCCCATGGCTGAACAATGGAGCTAATTACAGAGCTCGTACCTCCTGCTGAGTTCTGCAAGGGCTCCCAGAAGGCTGATAAAGTACTAATAGCAATTAGTGCCTATTAGTACTTTATGCAAAACGTTCGCTGATCTTTCAATCTTTTGCAAGATTATCTGTGTGTGTAAGTGGGCCCTTACACTCCGGATATCTATCTATCTTTGTATACTAATCTACAGTTTTGCATATCTGAACCCTCACTGTACACCGTAGACGTCTTCTTATCTTGTAACAATATTATAACAATTTCTCTTCTAAAGTTAGAAGACTTCAATCAAAGCCATAATAGATGCAGAAAAATCTATTTTTCTGGAACCCCATTTACTCAGTAGTCCTCCATCTACCCCTCAGTTCTCCATGTACCCCTAATATCTAGCTCGCAGTTCTCCATGTACCACACAGTCCTCCATCTACCCCTCAGTTCTCCATGTAACCTGCAGTCTTTTATGCACCCCTGATATACAGCTCACAGTCCTCTATGTACCCATCAGCTCTCCACCTGACCCTCAGTCCTCCATCTAGCCTGCAGTCCTCCACCTAATCCTCAGTCCTCCATCTACCCCTTAGTTCTCCTTGTAGCCGGCAGTACTCTGTGTACCCAGCAGATCTCCATGAACCCTGCAGTTATCCATCTACCCCTTAGTTCTCTGTGTACCCCACAGTCCTCTGTGTACCTTGCAGTCCTCCATGTACCCCTCAATCCTCCATGTCCCTTCAAGTCCTCCATGCACCCCTTAGTCCTCCGTGTACCCCACAGTCCTACATAGGCCTCTGTGATGGATGAGACCAGTTATCTAAGCAGAAGTCTTAAATCATCTTTTATTTGCATTGTGGGACACTCTCTGGGGGTATCACCTCATTACTTGACATGGAGGGTCACTCCAGCAGATTTATGGGGTACACGTGTGATGACACCTCATTAGAAGGATGTCCTATTGATCACAGAGGGAACATAAGTTGATTTCTAAAGTCTATTGAGCCCTTATTCACCAGAGTACTGGCAGCACAATAAATCTACTTTGCCTCTAGCAATGCAGCGAGGCTGAAGTGGAAGTTGCCTGGAAAATTGGGTCAGCGCTGAATATACATGGAGATAATCAGCAAGAAAGTCAAACTTGTATGTTCTAGTGGGAGCAAATGAGAAGGATGGAATATTCTTATAGACTGTAGAGAAATGTGTGAATAAAAGTGTCATCTAACACCGGCCGGTCATTTATTGTACTCCGGAGCTGCATTCATAATTCTGCTGATTGATTTTGGAAACCGTCAGCAAGCAAGTCAACAGACACACCCAAATACAGTCATAATACGGCCTAAATACCCCCTGGCTGATTACTCCTCCATAGTGCCTGATCTTGGGTATCCTATCTAATGGGTGACACGTTCTGCGTTATATTCACAGATGTTACATTCAAACCATAAAAAGTGTAATTGTAAAGTTCTGCGCTCGTGGGAAGGCGGCATTTGTGCTGAGTACAAACAATGAACCGGGCACCGGAGAGCGAGAGAAGCCGAATGGAGACATTATTGAACATTCAGTCTGATTGCTATTGACAAACTGTTCCTGAAACCCAACTAGCAGAAACAAATTACAGCCGCCTCCTTAAAGCAGCAGAGCCGGGCGGCGCGTCCGCGGACCGCCAGCAGATGTCACATCTAGTTTATAATGTATGGACTCGGCAGCCCCAGGTGACTGAAGACCTCCAACAACCATCTGATCCAAGCGCTGAACTACAATATGGATACATTGTATGCTGGTGAACCTCTCATAAAGGGCCGGTGCACCATTAGGAGCTCAGCTACTCGTTGTATAACCCACACAGCATGATGATTCACGCCGGCTTCACACGGAGAATCCACAGCATAATACAGCCATTCATGTACTTTCGCTTTTTCGCTCACACTTGTGGATACGAATTGCGTATTTCATGAGCGGTGGAAAAATTGCAGCATGAAGACCCTGCATGGGCGGCCTCCATTGAAGTTAGTGGAGCCAGTCCGACCCACAGCCCATAAGCAATTAACACTGCGTATGGGCTGCAGGTACCCGTGCCATTGCTAAGCGATGGCGCAGGAAATACAAACATTCAAAAAAAAACCCTATACTGCGCATGACCAACGGTGAGCAGCTGCGGTCCTCTGCATTACACATTATTTAGGTATGCAGGATTGCCAACTAGGTTCACTGACGGAATCCGCTGTGGCCTCTCGCATGCGGAATCCAGTCCGCCAGTGTGAGCTTACATACATTACTTATCCTGTATTATACTCCAGAGCTGTATTCACTATTCTGCTGGTGGAGTCACTGTGTACATACATTACTTATCCTGTATTATACTCCAGAGCTGCACTCACTATTCTGCTGGTGGAATCACTGTGTACATACATTACTTATCCTGTACTGACCCTGAGTTACATCCTGTATTATACTCCGGAGCTGCACTCACTATTCTGCTGGTGGAGTCACTGTGTACATACATTACCTATCCTGTACTGATCCTGAGTTACATCCTGTATTATACTCCAGAGCTGAACTCACTATTCTGCTGGTGGAGTCACTGTGTACATACAATATTTATCCTGTACAGATCCTGAGTTACATCCTGTATTATACCCCAGAGCTGCACTCACTATTCTGCTGGTGGAGTCACTGTGTACATACATTACTTATACTGTAGTGATCCTGAGTTACATGCTTTATTACACTCCAGAGCTGCACTCACTATTCTGCTGGTAGAGTCATTGTGTACATACATTACTTATCCTGTACTGATCCTGAGTTACATCCTATATTATACTCCAGAGCTGCACTCACTATTCTGCTGGTGGAGTCACTGTGTACATACATTACTTATCCTGTACTGATCCTGAGTTACATCCTGTATTATACTCCAGAGCTGCACTCACTATTCTGCTGGTGGAGTCACTGTGTACATACATTACTTATCCTGTACTAGACCTGAGTTACATCCTGTATTATACCCCAGAGCTGCACTCACTATTCTGCTAGTTGGTTTTGGAAACAGTCAGTAAGCTTGTTGTCATAGTAACTCTTTAGTTACTGGTATTCGGCTGCTCTCAAACAGGCATCTGTAAAAACGCTGCATTTTTCAGAGTTTTTAAATGCACCCCATCATTGCAGTGGGTGATGTGGCGTATTAAAAATCTCTGAAGAGCAGTAAAATAGAGCAGGCAGCATTCAAAAATCGTGGGAGGGTTGTAAACGCTGAGCTCGGATGCTCTTCTGAGAAGCCCCAGTGGAATCAGTAAAGGCATTTCACAGCATGTAGAGCGGCGTATATACAGCAATGCTATGCGCTGTAAAAACTGCCCGTGTGAGAGCGGCAATAAAATGACATTCCCTAAAGAGCAAATCCCCAGGAGAAGCTGCTGCAGACAGTGAACAAGCAGGGGGCGCTGGGGGTTGTGCAGGTCGTCATGTGAACAAGCAGGGGGCGCTGGGGGTTGTGCAGGTCGTCATGTGAACAAGCAGGGGGCGCTGGGGGTTGTGCAGGTCGTCATGTGAACAAGCAGGGGGCGCTGGGGGTTGTGCAGGCCGTCATGTGAACAAGCAGGGGGCGCTGGGGGTTGTGCAGGTCGTCATGTGAACAAGCAGGGGGCGCTGGGGGTTGTGCAGGTTGTCATGTATAATGTTATGTATTTACAGAAGGGCTGAAATCTTTATGCCCAGTAAAATAGTATCCAAAGATGGAGATAAACCCTTCGAGGAGCTCTCGGGTTACTGGACAACCCCCACCCCTCCCCTCTTCAATAGGACCCCCTGTGTATAACTAATAAACCTCACTATACTTACCCCTCCACGGCCGGTGGGATCCAGTGCTGCAGCCAATGCGAGGCTGCAACCTCACCGCCTGTTCTCCTGGCATCGGCACACACATCCTGAGCGCCAGGATCCTGGCAGTTCTAGTATGTGCCGCTGAAATGTTCCCCTTCACAGACAGCAAGCAGAGATGTTGACAATGACGAGAAAGGAAAACACAAAGAACATAAAATCTCCTCTCATCTCTCATTCCAGGTTGGTGGAGACCGGCAGACACATCCGATTCGGCGCCGGTTGAGCAAATCTATCAATATTCAAAGAAATGTTCCACGAGGTTTAACAAGTGACAAGATAACTAGGACACAGATGTCACAATGCGTGGAGCCTGAACCGTGCAGCGGGGGGCCACGGGGGGCCGCGGAGGATAGTGGAAGTGATACGGAGGGTCCACAAAGTCCACTCTATCTCTGCTCTACACAGCTGAACATCGCTGAGCAATATGAAGGGTTAAAGATTCTGTTTCCACTCTGTTACATTGTTTATGCTTCATTGTTGCATTTCTAGTTCCATAACTTGTTAACCCTTCCATCCCCACAGACGTCTGTCAGCTTGTGTGTGTTTTGGGGAACAATCTGTATTTTTAATGACATGATTTTGGGCAGTGGCATAGCTATAGGGGTCGCAGGGGTCTTAATGATGACCCAGGCCCTAAGGCTGGGGGCCCAAAGGCCTCCCTCACCACAGTCACAGAAGCTCCTGCCATAAAGAGAACATTTATCTCCATTGCTCACACTGCTATGCCACAGCCTATCACATCAGCTCTGCGGAGGGGGAGGAGCCTGTCCGTGCTATGCTCTCACAGATGCTGCGACGGGCTGTGGCGCGGCAACCTGAGCAATGGAGCCAGCATGTAGAACATGGGAAGGCAGACACCTCAGCAAGCAACAGAAGCGCAAGAACATGGAGGAGGAGACTGCAGGAGAGGGGCACAAGCTAAGGGGATACATGCAGCTGGTGCAGAACTACAAGTCTCAGCACGTCCCATTTCTTGCAGTAGTAAATGTACAGTGATGAGTCTCATGTCCAATGATGAGTAGTTATCATGCTCCTGATAGTCCAGTTTCTAGTACTGCTAAAGGTGTGAACCCGTCACCTGTGATCTCTGGAGGTAACTGCACTGCCATCACTATCACTGCGTAGAACTGGTATCTATTATATGGTGATAATATTATTTAGAGCAGAGCTCCTTATATCTGAGCCCGCAGGGTTATAAAAGCCGTCTTACGCCCCTGGCACACAAGTGTGTTGGCACTGTGTGCTGCCCGTGTTAATCACACTATCTGTACTGGGGGGACAAGGCTCTTGGTTCTGGCGTTATGCGCAGGCTAGAATAATGTTATGGCGTTCCACACGGACAATGCGGATCTGAGGGACGATCTGCATTATGGGCAGACCTTCCTCACTTACGGTGCGTTGACTCCCAGATGACTCCTCCGAGCGGACAGTAAGCCGAGTACAGAACAGGATGATGGGTAGTTAGAAGTGGAGCTCCATAGAGGAAGCGTCTTGTCATCCGGGGGTTCCATAAATTTATGGTCAGCGTGAATTTTGTGTTAAAACCGTCACATTTAACCCCTTAAGGATGCGGCACTTTTTTTTTCTTCTTTCCATATATTTTTGTAATCCTTTGTATTTCGGTTTCTCCTCACCGCCTTCAAGAAAATCTTATTTTTTTGCGGGATGAGTCGTATTTCTCAATGCTACTGTTTAACGTACTGAAAGCCTTACGGCCCGATGTCCCCGGCACGCCAGGATTTTTCATGCAGATATCTGCAGCGATGATTTTTAATGGCTTGCGGGTGAGCGCGGATTGTGTGTCTTCATCCCCCACAGAGATGAATCGAGCCACATCCGCGATAAAATGAAGCAGGCTGCGATTTTGAATCCGTGCGGAGCGTCCGCACAGCACCTAACAATCAAATCCGCAGGGTTTAATTCAGATGCGGACGCCCCATTGTTTCCTACAAGCCTCTAGACCTACGGATCTCCTGTGCGGGAGATCAGTGTGGATTTAATAAATCAAGTCCACACGTGGACATCGGACCTTAACAATATCTAAGTGGAATGAAATGGGGAAAATGCAGTTTCGCCATCTTGGGGTGCGCCTTGTGCACACTACACCATAAATGACATTGTAACGGTGTTCTGCGGGTCGGCGCGATTACGACGATAACACATTTTTCCAGTTTTTTCTCGCTATCTTTAAAAATATAGATTTTTTCTGCCGCGATCTTCTATCCGCCGTAACATTTTTATCTTTCCGGTGACATAGTTGTCTGGGGGCTCGTTTTTTGCGGGACGTCCCGTAGTTTCTATTGGTACCACGTTGGAGCAAACGTGACTTTTTGAACACTTTTTATTGATTTTTTTCCTTGGAGACGGTGTGACTAAAAATGCGCAATTGTGGTGTTGTGTACTTTTTTTTTACTGATATTCACCAAGCGGGATGAATAACGCATTGGACACGGAGATACCAAATATGGTTTGGGGGTTTGTTTGTTTACATTTTTTTTATTATTAATATAGGAAAAGTTTGTTTGCAGCGGAAACGGCGTCAAAATTGACATGTCGTAGATTTGAATTCCGCGCCGCATGTCAGTTTCTGCACGGCTTGTCTGCAGCGTGTGAACGAGATTTTTGCAAACCTCCTCCACTGCAAAAATGTGGTCTGCACAGAAATTCCG
Organism: Eleutherodactylus coqui; assembly: GCA_035609135.1. Lineage (NCBI taxonomy): Eukaryota > Metazoa > Chordata > Amphibia > Anura > Eleutherodactylidae > Eleutherodactylus > Eleutherodactylus coqui. The sequence goes on from CM069407.1 coordinate 11,824,825, forward strand.
CAGCAATTCCACCTGAATGAGCCAGGTCTTAATATTCTTTATTTTTTCTAATAATAAAAAACGTTATTTCCACTTATTTTTACATTTCTCTTGATCCCCCACGAGGTACCAGATCGTACGATCAATGGACCATTAATACCATATATTGCAAATATATTGCAATACGTCAGGCCAGGGGCGTAGCTAAAGGCTCAGGGGCCCTGATGCAAAAGGTGAGCTGGGCCGCCCCCCCCCCCCCATTATCTGTATCTGTACCCGTACCCATACCTAAACCATGCTGCACAGAGACATAACTTTAAGCTTCTGGGCCCCAATGCAAAACCTGTAACAGGGCCCCCAACTATAATGCTTTATTCATAGTACTGGGCTCACCATATGGAGAAGAGAGGCCTTATGGGCCCCCTAAAGCTCCTGGGCCCGGGGGCAACTGCATCCCCTGCACCCTCTATAGTTACGCCCCTGCTTCAGGCACATCTTAATGGGCAGAAACACATGGCAGCCCCACGGACCTTCAAGAGGCCCCCAGCTGCCGGGACAACTATATAGCATCTTCCGTCACCTATCATTGTGGGGGGGGGGGGGGGGGGGCATTCGGGATCCCTCAACTCTGATTGGGGCATTTAAATGCGATGACAGCGGAATTTAAAGAGTTAACAGACGCTGATTGTGGCTGCTGCTGTTGTGTGTCAGCTGACGAAGGCAGCTGATACCCGCTGTGTACAGAGCGGGATCAGCTCCGGTTCCCACTCAATACAAACCCCTGCGCCACTGCCTGCCCGCTTGGGCGCCTATCCCGTCCCCCATTTTAAAAGCAGCCTGTGATGAAAGGGCAATTGGAATTCAGACTACTAGACTTTGATAGGCATTACAGTTTAGCTGGCGTCGAGAGGGCTATTGTTTCTCCTTGAGGAGACTTATAAGGCCATGCAAGCTCCTCTGGGTAATATGCAAATAAGGGATTTACTGTTTAAATCTGCATTCTTACGGAGCAGAGCTGCAGTGTAAAGCATGACAGAGGAGGAGCCTGAACCTCTGCCCTTTCCTGAGCAATGTCCTAATGCGAGGCAGCTAAGAAGATGACAACACCCAAAGTTGCTGATTACCCATAATCCGATTACTCCTGGGCTCTTTAATTATTCGGATTAACCCCTCTGTGGCTGGATCCTGTAGTCTCTGACTGTAGAGGATCCCCATCATCCATCCACACTATACATAAGAACGCGGCTGATAACTGTGTATAACTTCTACCTATCCTCACCGGGACGCATCCGGAATTCTGCCGGCACAAGCGCTGCGTGAATTATTCATGTGACATCATCAGTCAGGCCGTAAATCCGTCCGACTCGGAGACTGATTTATGGCGGATTCTCCGAGGCGGCTCCTTTACTATTAAACATTTATATCAGCTGATATATTGCCCTGAAGGAGCCGCTACATCGAAGTGAGATCTAACTTAGCAAGACGCGGGCGGTCACCTTCCTACCGCAACGGGCTGATGGCTATATAGTAATACACTCCACGGACACTTTATTAGTGACCCCCATCTAACAGCATGTTGGACCGCTTCTGGCCTTCAAAACCGCAGCAATCCGTCGTAGCGTCCATCCACAGAGGACCCCACTGCGCCAAGAAAGCCTTCCCCACACCATGACTCCACCTCCACCAGCTGACAGGAAGGGGTCAGCGATTCATGCTGCTTGCACCAAATTCTGACCTCCCATCAGCAACAGAAATCTGGACCCATCTGATCCAGAGATGTTTTTCCGCTGCTCAGTGATACAAGTTTTGCGCTCTTTTTCTCCGTTGTGCGTTCGGACAGGTTAGTCGGAGCCCCAGCATTGGATTCCGCTGCAATTTGTTTGACCTATTAAAATTTGCATTGTGAAAAAAAAAACGCCGTGTCTATCCGGTCGCACGTGCGTTTGCCACATCCAATAGGGCCAAATCCATCATGGAACTCCGCGGCTCTGCGGCGAATTTCCATTTCAAATTATAGCGTCAGATCGACAGCGGTAAAATCAATGAAGCTGTGTGAACATGCCTGAAGGTGTCCTTCAGATACATGCGCACTTTTAGCGAAGACCGCTGTTTTATACTTCATGTGAGATGAGTGAGGATGGAGTAAGGCGCGGTTAATGGGATGTCACTGATGACGGTCCGGCTGGCCTCCCATTGGCTGCTGCGGTCACATGGTTAAATAACCAATGCAAACAGAGAAACTTCCTTTCGCCAAGCCCTGACTGCTTTTTACAAAAGTGGCGTAAAATGCAGACAAGTCCTAAATTTAGACACTTTAAAGCCAGAATGCTGGCGAAAGCCGTTTATAAGTTCCCCCAATAATCTTCTGCCGTTTTTGTGCGTGCGAAGAAAAAAAAAAACACAAAAATCACATCCTTTTTTTTAAATAATATCTGCTTTTTTACGGCTTTTGTTTTTGTTTTGATCGCACGTGCTTTATTATTTTTTTGCCAATAAAGAAGCAAGAAAAAAACGTCAGCGCGCAGCAAACAGCGCGTTAGAAAAACAAAACACAAAGGAGCCAAAAACTCCACAAAAGACCAGCGAGGGTCGTGGGGATTTACCTGTTTGACCTGCATTCTTTGCAGCAATGACAAAAGAAAGCCAGCGTCAAAAGCGCCAAAAATGCATCATTTTTGAAGAAAAGCCTATGTGAGAGACCGACCTGCATGCAGTCTGATCGATAGATTTAATGAATATTCGCACCGTATTTCTCTTCGCCGGTTCTCTCAAAATATTTTTTTGAAAACTCCAACAATCTAAGAAAAACTGATAAGCGGAAAGATAGGAAAATGCAGCAAAAAAACAATAACGTAAGAAAATATCTGATGAGAAAAGTAGTTTAAAGACGTGACAAGAGATGAAGCAATCTCCGGTGCCGGCAGAGAAATTCAATAAGTTGCTCTTTACAAGACAAGATAAATGAGGACATAATAACACATAAGAGCTCCGCAGCAGAAGAAAGTTCTAGAGAAGAAAACTTCACAAAACACAGACAAAAAACCCCCACAGCCACATCTGGACACCACAACTCCTAGCAGTGTCTGCAGTGGCATAGCTACAGGGTTGCAGAGGTCACAATTGTGAGCAGGCCCCTAAAGCTGGAGGGGTCGAAGGCTCCCCTCGCCACAGTCGCAGTGCCATGAAGCTCCAGCCAGGAAGGTTATGCCTCACTCCATAACTCACGTTACCCCACCACAGCCTGTGAAATCACAGCAACTTGTGGGCCATCCTGGCCATGAGGGGGACACAGTAGGGGAGACACTCTTACCATAAGGTGGACACATAAGGGGAAACACCCTGACCATAAGGGAGGACACATAAGGGCAGCCATCCTGACCATAAGGGAGACACATAAGGCGAGCCACCCTAACCATAAGGGGAAGTGCAGAGTCCGAGGAGTGGGCCCACAGCTGCAGAGATAGTGGGGTAGATAAACACCTCCTCTCCTGGGGGTAGCTTGGGACCAGACCAAGTTACTGCTGGGGAAGATCACAGGGAAAAAGTAACCCAGAGTTACCTATAGTCCATTTGTTACACGTGACGCCACCGTTCCATCCTCTGTGGAGAAACTTGACAATGAAATAAAGTAGTCCATACACAGGAAAAACTTAATCAACAAAACTGTGAATGCTCGGTAATGTCCATTTACTGTAACTTAATGAAGTCCAAACCGCATCAACAGTCTTGGCACAGATCCAACAACTCAGAGTGGTGTAACAGGGAGGATTCTCGGGGCATCTCAGATAATCCACAGTCCCAGTTATCTGTGTGATCCCGCTCCTGGTGACTCTTTCTCTCTCTCACTCTTTGCCGGTTCACACTCACGTTAGTTGTGTTCTCCTCGCTTTGAGGGGGCTTGTCTCACTCTCAGAACTCAGCAGTTGTACGGAGGTTTGCTGGGCAGGCTGGGCCCAGGCTAAGCATCAGACCATCGCTTGGCCTCCCGCATGCTCCACACACGGACTGATCTGTGTCTGACAGACTTACTGAGGGTGAACACCCACTGGCGATACGATATCCTTGCAATGCGAGAGTGGGTGAAAACGCATGATAATGAAACCAATGATTTTCAATGGTTTCATTCTCATTAGCGATATTTTCACTGTAACTTCGCATCGCAAAGTGCTAGCCACATTGAAAACATAGGGAGTACATTGAGCTCCCATGACATAGCGTGACAGCTATGGCAGGGGATTCCTTCATCCCCGCGGGGATCGGGGAGCGCAATGTACTCTCCAGGGACTGCGGGGATGAAGGAATGCCCTGTCACAGCTGTGGCAGAGGTCTGCGATGCTAACCCATTGCTTTCAATGGGGCCGGAGCTGCTACAGTCCCATTGAAAGCAATGGAATGAAGGCTACCACCGCAGCAATGATTTTTGGGGAAGGGCTTGAAGTATAAGTCCTTTCCTGAAAATCATGACTAGCTGTAAAAAAAAAAGTAAAAAAAAAAAAAGATTAACTCACCTAGAAGAGCCGTCCAGCTCTTCTCTTCGGCCCCGGCAGTTGTCTTCTGTGTTCTGGAGGCCGGGGATTGAAAAATTCCCGCCTCCAGAAAGTGCTGCCTCTGATTGGCTCAGCCAATCAGAGGCAGCACTCAGCTGTCATTCAATGACGGCTGGGCACTGCCTCTGATTGGACACACAGAAGACGACTGCCGGGACCGGAGAGAAAAGCAGGACAGGTCTTCTAGGTAAGTTAATCTTTTTTTTTTTTACAGCAAGCCATGATTTTCAGGAAAGGGCTTATATTTCAAGCCCTACCCCAAAAATCATTGCTGCAGTGATGGCCTTCATTCCATTGCTTACAATGGGACTACAGCACCGCCGGCCCCATTGAAAGCAACGGGATAGCATCGCGGACCTCTTCCACAGCTGTGACAGCCTTGACAGGGCATTCCTTCATCTCCGTGGTCCCCCCCCCATAGTAACATGACTTACACAATGATACATTTTCCAGACATAACCCAGACATTAACCCATTCAGTACTGCAGAAGTGCAATACACATAAATCTAATGCATACTACACATAACATGCTGACATGAGACAGACACAAAAAAATTATGGAGTGGCCCCACTAACTTTGGGCCACTACAGAAGGCATAAGAGGAGCCACCCTGACCATAAGACGGACACATAAGGGGAGCCACTCTGATCTTCAGGGTGATGGGGAAGGAGAATTAGTTCTTGTAGTGTGTACTATGAGATAAATAGTACTGTACTAAAGCACTACTACTTGGCAGGGCACAAGAGGGTCACCAGTACAGTTAGGGATACAAAAGCGGACATTATTACTATGGGAAGGCACTGAGAAGGAAATTGGGGGGTAGCGCCAGGATGAGAAGAGTGCGTAGAGAAAAAATCATTTTTACAATACGTCTTTATGGTAGTCTGGACCTTGACATAAAAGAAAAGGGAAAGTTAACAACACCAATCAGAGGAAATGCCACTTGTGATCACTGGAGGTAACTGCACTGTAATCACTATCACTTTATACAACTGGTATTTGACTGCATTATTTAGAGGTAAACTAAAGCTTAGTTGCTGTATCTGAGCCCACAGTGTTATAAAGGCCATCATATGCTTATGCTCCACTGGCACATGGTGAGTGTGTATAAACCTATAACTGTGCATGTACGTACAGTATGTGAAATGCATGTCTGCAAAAGTATGCTTATGTGTGTTGTAGAGATGTAGTGCACAGGGTGGCCTATAGAGGGCTTTAGACAGTCCTTCTGGTGCCTGAGATGGGGAAAACACCCATAGGTGTGGCAGGAGGTAGGATAAAGGTGTTGGTTCCTGCCACATTCAGGGGAGAAGTGGGCTGGAAGCCAGAGAGAGGTACCTAGGCTGAGAACCAGAGAATGAGGTCCAGGGAGAGACCTGGACACTGAAAGAATGATCGTGTGCCTCAGGAAAGTTGGGTGAAGCATTCCTAAGGAAAGCTGCATAAAGTTAACCTGGAAAGTCAGTGAGAATCGTAGCTGCACTGTTGATTATTGAAACCCTGAAGTAAAGGACATTTAAGGTAATTGCTAAAGAGCTGTGCTGAAGCAAGCTGATATTGCTGTGAAGGGGTAAATAAATGAGAGTTTGGATTTTAACCCGTTGGTGTCTACCTGTGATCTGAGCGGATGATCCCAAGTTCTTGAATCTGTTAAAGTGTGCATTTGCATACATCCTGGAACCATATCTATGTAGTAAGCACGGTTTTGCTACCGTATATATGCAGTATGTTTGATTCTGGAACAATATCTAGGCATTAGGCTTGGTTCTTTCATCGAATCTAAGCAGTATGTTTGATTCTAGAACCATCAAATTACTAACAATCACTTGCCAGTGAGTATATATGTGAGTGCTTCTCATGCTCCGACCCTGGTGACGTCATCAAAGGTCCTACAACATATATAAAACAAAGAGGCTGACCAACAGAAGAACAAAAAAGTTAGGGCTCTTGGAAGGGGAGGATAGAAATACCAAAATGAGAATACAACTAAGCCATTATTATCTCAGACACAACTACCTGCCAAGCGGTCCTGACAAAAGACACTGACCTACTGCCACCGCAGAGATCCAGTGGGCTGAAGGACCTGCTGGGACGTTACTGCTGAGGGAGGAGCCGTACTGTGTTTGTCTTGTGTGGGAAACAAGATGCATGTAGTAGAGCTGTGTGTGATGTGTGGGAATCATAATGGATGTACCATTTAGCACAGCTGTGTGGTGCATTGCACCACCAGAAACACTGGTACTATAATTTCTTAATAATTACTAGTAAATAGATATTAAGCTGGGTTCTTTAATCCTATCTTTGTAGTAAGCTTGGTTCTGGCAATGTATTTATGTGGTAAGCTTGGTTCTGTTATTGTATCTATGTAGCAAGTTTGATTCTGTTGACATATCTAGGTATTAGGCTCAGTCCTGGTACTATATCTATGTAGTAACTTTGGTTCCATTACCATATCTATGCAGTAAGCATCAGATTGAATTAAAATTTTAGACTGGAAGGGGGCCCACAATCATCATACAACCCAGGGCCCATGGTAAACTTATGCCAGCCCTGTAGGCCAGGCAGTGCTCTCTGGGGAAAAAAAGCTATGAAAATGAGTGATGGAACAATCCTCCACAGCGCCACCTATTGGAAGACAACTACCCGTACATACAGCTGTTTCAGGGTTCTTGTCCCCCATCCATTCACAGTAGATGGCTTACATCCCCAGTCATATTGCACAGTCTATTGAAGGTTGGATACTTACTCAATCCAGTAGGTGGCGCTGTAGCAGATTGTTTTTTTCACTCATTGGTATAGCCATTGATGGTGGTAATGGCAGAGTCGGCCCTGCCATGAGCGTCGCTGTGGGCTCTACAGAAAGTCTTTATCATCTGGACCTTCATCCCTGTACTGAAAGAGGTTTACTGAAGCTCAGTATTTGATCATTGGGGGTCCGATCCCTGGAGCCCCCTCTAATCAGCACAACATAGGGGGACGCTGCATTCCAGTAAGAGCAGCATCCTCTTCATTTACATAAGCACCATGGTTCGTGCCTTCAAACGACTGTCCTCCCTGGTACTGCAGCTCGCCCCATTTAGGGCTTGTTCAAATCTGCAACATAGGTTCCATCCGGAGCCGCCGTATGAAATGGCGCTGCGCACAACTCTATTCTGTCCGGAAAAACGCTAGAGGGCATTAGAGAAACTGGACGGACCCCATTATAGTCAGCAGAGCCCCTTCAGGTCCAGCGTGTGCCGCAGATGGCACTTCTGGTTTTCCTCTTGTTTAACTCCTAGGGCAAAGCCGAACAACAGATTGAAATGATGTCAGCGCGGAAGGGGCGGAGCTAAAGTACCAGGGACAGCGCTACTTGTATGCACAAGACCAGGAGTGCAGACTTAGGGGTAGAAGTAGGTGCCAAAAGGAGGAAGCATGTATGTGTGCTACATCTATGGTTGAGGTCACTACTGGTGGCACTGTTAGCATTGGGGCCACTATTATTATGGGGGCCACTACCGAGGGCAGTTACTAATAGAATAACAGATGTAAAAACATACATTGTGATAAGCCATGTCCCTAACCATATCCATAAGCCACACCCCCTTGACCAATATCTTTTTGTGACAAAGGGGCAACCCTAGTTACGCCGAGTAATGAGCAATTCATTACTGTCACTTTAAAAGAGTTTATATTGAGTTACCGTGTTTCCCCGAAAGTAAGACAGTGTCTTACTTTCTTTTTATCCCCAAAAGCCCCACTATGTCTTACTTTCGGGGTATGTCTTATATTGGAAAATGGAGCATGAAAAAATCTGGACCATGCTCCATTTTCATGTGGGTCTCCCGCGGGGACGGCTCCCGTGGGCTTCTATTGAAGCCTATGGAAGCCGTCCGGATCCGCGGGACACAAAAATCAGATTGTACTCACACGCTCCGGTTCTTCTCTTCGCCGCGGCGCCATCTTCTCTCAGTCGCGGCCGGATCATTTTGCTTCGGCCCGGCGCATGCGCGGGGCACGTCACCGACGTCATCGTGCACATCCGCCGAGCCGAAGAATGAAGATCCGGCCGCGACGAGAGAAGATGACGCCGCAGCGAAGGAAGTATCCGGAGCGGGCGAGAGGTAAGTTAATTCTGATTTATTCCTATTTTCAGCCTTCATGTCCGCGGGGCAGGAGGGACCCGCTGCAGATTCTACATGGAGAATCCGGAGCGGGCCTGATTTTCCCCGTGGACATGAGGCCAAAGGCGGCAGACGCAGTGACGTATGGAGGAGGGGCGGCGCGGAAGTGGGCAGGAGGCGGCAATACCCTCGTGTTTCCCCGAAAGTAAGACATATGTCTTACTTTCGGGGTACGGCTTACCCCACTGGCCGACCCCCCTGAAACCCCCGATACGTCTTACAATCGGGGGTGTCTTACTATCGGGGAAACACGGTATTATGTAACATTCCCGTCCACAAACACTCCGAAGGAATGAACTGTTCTTAATACTGTTGCCGTTCAGGAAACGTTATTTTTGAAAACCTGCCACCTCCGTCTGCCATCACCGCGCCCTCATGTCACCTGCCACCGGGCACGTAGCACCCGCCCGTTACATATCCATGTAAACAGAGGTGGGGAGCGCGTCGGGTAGAGCGTTGGCAGCGACTGGCACATCGGTTACCTCCTAACCTTCAGACTTTTTGGCCTCCTCTTAAGGCCGGGCTCACACGAACGGGTTGGATTCTGCATGCGGATTGGCGCAGAGGAAGAATTGCGATCATTCGTGGAAAGCAATTGCGAATGATGACGGAAGATCCCGGATGCGCACATTTTTCCACGCAGAAGAACGATCTCCCTCTCTGCTCTCCAGACGGCATTTCGGCTTTTCTATTCATTTTTCTCTGAAGTTGCGAGCGTGTTCACCGCTCATTACACAATGGCATATGGCTGCCGGAACACTCGCATCCATTGACGTCAATGGGGTCCGTCCGCAGTACTCCGCTCTTAGATAAAGCATGCTGCAATTTTTCCTCCGCTTGCAGAATACGCGATTCATGCCCGCGAGTGTAAACGAAAAATCAAAAAAATATATACCTTCAATGCCCGTATTTCACCGCGGATCTTCTGCGCGGACGGCAATTGCACATTCAGCAACTAAAATCCGACCGTGCGAGCCCGACCTACACGGCGACCTTGGTTTTCGTCCTCTTACGACTGTGTAGCCCAGTGACCTCCATCCTCTCTGTTGCAAAACTACATTTCCCAGCATGCCCTGACAGCCTTTGTTGAACAGGGCATGCTGGGAGATGTAGTTTTGCAACAGCTGGAGAGTCACAGGCTGTAAACCATTGGATTAACCCCTTCAATCCTGCTTTTTTTTTACCTTGAAAGGCTTAGACGTTGCTTCAGCCTTGTTGGGGGGGGGGGGGGGGGGCGAGGTTTCCGATCTATAAAATCAAAATCAATCTAGACGGCGGTTTCCCATTAACAAAATCTAATTAAAATGAAGCAGGAAAAGTCTCATTTGCCCGTCGCCGTGTAATCCCGCCGTGTCTGGTAAAGCTCGTGATAAACATTTTGATATACTAATAATTGCGTTCCTCTTATTGCCAGCGCCATAACGAAACATGACAGCAGCCTGTTTATCCATGCTAGATTGTAGTGCATATTTCATTACATGCACCTGCGCCCGCCGTCCCACATGTGCCCGACTGGGTGAGATATTGCCAATGGTAATTCATTCACTGGCTGCCAGGCAGCTGATAACATCCTGGAGATAAATCAACCAGCAGACGCTGCGCTGGGAGGGGACGCTCCCCGCTGGATGCTCCGCTTAATTATTCTCCATGAAGTTTTCCCAGCAAGTGACACGTTTAAAGAGACTGTCACCATCTTTTCACACCCTCTCTGGGGGCAGCACACGGTACTGACAGGCGCACTGATTGCAGTGATATATATATGTCTGCTGTGGGGATCTGGGCAGGAGTTTGGGAGAAACTTGCATTTTATCAGCACATGCATGGAGGACTACTTAAGGACTACTTGCAGGCTAGCCACACCCATCCTGCAGTGCAACAGTTGATTATCTGCTGTGCATAGTGACAGTCATTGGCTGGAGGGCAGGATGGGTGTGGCTAGCTGCAGCTCATGAATATGCAGGACTAGTTCTGTGTCTGCTACTACTAATAAAATGCAAGTTTCTCCAAAACTACTGCAGAGATGAATGCAGCAGACACATCACTGCAATCCCAGCTTTATGGTGTGCTCAATGCGGGCTGAAGAAGACTTTGTCTACCAGTTTTATTATATGAATATATACAGGGAAGGGGGGACTCCGAAAATAAGTCATGATCTCATCGAGCATTTCTTAAAGGGGCGGTTTTGTGGTGTGAGGACAAAAATGTTACATTAATTTCTAGTTAAATGGGTTTTCCCATGAGTTAAAGAGAACCTAAGTTATGGTGCTGTCAGGGGAGGTGACAGGGAGCCGGGGATGGCCCGTAAACCGGGTAGGACTGCAGTCGGCCATTAGTCAGGAAGACGTCCCAGCACTGTGGTAGATGACGTTACTTTAGGCCAGGAGCAAAGTGAGGACCAAAATCAGGGACGGCCAGAGACAGAACACCAGGAAGCCAGAGCAAAACTTACAAGAACCTTGAGCAGACCAAAAGGACCTTAATCATCAGACACAGGAAAGGATACCTAATGCATGCAAGGAACACTGCGGAAAGTGGGACACTGGTCCTTTAAGAGCATGGCCATGCATGCCTGTACGCCTCGGCTGTAGAATGTCTGCTACAGTGGGGGTGTAACTGCGTGCTGGGGCTCCCAGGAGAAGTGACTCACCAGTCACATAGAGTGACAACAGAGTATGTCCACTGAGGATCCTTTTTATTACAAGGATCTACCACCAATAGTGCATTATTATCCAGAGCTGCACTCACTATTCTGCTGGTGGAGTCACTCTGTACATACATTACTTATCCTGTACTGATCCTGAGTTACATCCTGTTCTATACTCCAGAGCTGCCCTCACTATTCTGCTGGTGGAGTCACTGTGTACATACATTACTCATCCTGTACTGATCCTGAGTTACATCCAGTACTATACTCCAGAGCTGCACTCACTATTCTGCTGGTGGAGTCACTGTATACATACATTACTTATCCTGTACTGCTCCTGAGTTACATCCTGTATTATACTGCAGAGCTGCACTCACTATTCTGCTGGTGGAGTCACTGTGTACATACATTACTTATCCTGTATTGATCCTGAGTTACATCCTGTATTATACTCCAGAGCTGCACTCACTATTCTGCTGCTGGAGTCACTGTGTACATACATTACTTATCCTGTACTGATCCTGAGATACATCCTGTATTATACTCCAGAGCTGCCCTCACTATTCTGCTGGTGGAGTCACTGTGTACATACATTACTCATCCTGTACTGATCCTGAGTTACATCCAGTACTATACTCCAGAGCTGCACTCACTATTCTGCTGGTGGAGTCACTGTATACATACATTACTTATCCTGTACTGCTCCTGAGTTACATCCTGTATTATACTGCAGAGCTGCACTCACTATTCTGCTGGTGGAGTCACTGTGTACATACATTACTTATCCTGTACTGCTCCTGAGTTACATCCTGTATTATACTCCAGAGCTGCACTCACTATTCTGCTGGTGGAGTCACTGTGTACATACATTACTTATCCTGTATTGATCCTGAGTTACATCCTGTATTATACTCCAGAGCTGCACTCACTATTCTGCTGCTGGAGTCACTGTGTACATACATTACTTATCCTGTACTGATCCTGAGATACATCCTGTATTATACTCCAGAGCTTCACTCACTATTCTGCTGGTGCGGTCACTGTGTACATACATTACTTATCCTGTACTGATCCTGGGTTACATCCTATATTATACCCCAGAGCTGCGCTCACTATTCTGCTGGTGGAGTCACTGTGTACATACATTACTTATCCTGTACTGATCCTGGGTTACATCCTATATTATACCCCAGAGCTGCGCTCACTATTCTGCTGGTGGAGTCACTGTGTACATACATTACTTATCCTGTACAGTTCCTGAGTTAAATCCTGTATTATACCCCAGAGCTGCACTCACTATTCTGCTGGTGGAGTCACTGTGTACATATATTACTTATCCTGTAATGATCCTGAGTTACATCCTGTATTATACCCCAGAGCTGCACTCACTATTCTGCTGGTGGAGTCACTGTGTACATACATTACTTATCCTGTACTGATCCTGAGTTACATCCTGTATTATACCCCAGAGCTGCACTCACCATTCTGCTGGTGGAGTCAATGTGTACATACATTACTTATCCTGTACTGATCCTCGGTTACATCCTGTATTATACTCCAGAGCTGCACTCACTATTCTGCTGGTGGAGTCACTGTGTACATACATTACTTATCCTGTACTGATCCTCAGTTACATCCTGTATTATACTCCAGAGCTGCACTCACTATTCTGCTGGTGGAGTCACTGTGTACATACATTACTTATCCTGTACTGATCCTGAGTTCCATCCTGTATTATACTCCAGAGCTGCACTCACTATTCTGCTGGTGGAGTCACTGTGTACATACATTACTTATCCTGTACTGATCCCGAGTTCCCTCCTGTGATCGGTGATCCTACCTGTAGTGTCTGGTGTCCTTTATGGCCCGGTCACTGGGGAGGCGCTCACTTTCCCTCTGGTTGAAGGCGTACAGCCTATAGGGGTCTTCTCCGGGTTTCCATCTTTGAGCATTCAGATATCTGCGCTCATCGAACTGGTCCCACAGGTCATCCCAGTCCACATCGGTGTCCTGCAGACAGGAAGACAACAAGCAATTATTGGTGCCCCATCCTTGTGATATACTAGCAATGTCCATACAGACAGAACCCCTTTAAGCGACAGTTTCAGCTCTGCTGCATCAGTACATGAAGCCGTTATTCTCCGCTCTCCAGCCTGGAGTCTCAGATATGGGGTATAATATAAACATTAGGTGGATATACATCTGACTGCAGCGATGTACAGATACAAGTACGCAGCTCTCCTGCCGCTAATGAAAGCTGCGCCCGCGTCCTGCAATCCATCTCCCGCTATCTATCATGTTCTCTTAGTAAATGCACAAAAGTGGGGTGTTTGAGGAGCGAGATATTTATCCAATAATTGACTTTTATTCACTTACAGCTCCGACATTCATCACAGTAATAAGACGCGGGGAAGCGATTTATACGCTTATGGAGGAGAACCTCTTATAAGACGCCGCATATCTGGTCGCCCTAATAAATCTGCTAGTAAATGGAAAGGCTTGTGTGTAAGGAGGTTGGGTGTGTGGAGGATATTATTAGGGTGGGTATACAGTCACATATATATATTCGTATATATTCCCCCGTTTTATCCGTTCGCCCATACAGTAGGTGCGATTCCCAGATGCATGACCCTCATCTATCCGATATGCAAGTAGATATGCCATAAAAGTTGGGAATACATGTACATGGAAGCCTTTAATCCACACTGGGTGCTTACATTTTGTTCTGGGGTTCCCACATTTGAACACCTACTAAGAAATGGGAACCCCAGGAGATAGAAAGCTAGATGGGGAGATTGTGTAGAGGGTTAACAAACCCACGAGAAATGGAAATTGAGGAGTCAAAGATGTCTGTGTGAAATTCTGCAGATATAAGTTGTGACCGGGAGAAGTCATCATGGTGATCTAGGCCAGCTGGAGAAGGAAAGGCAAAGTGCACAACCCTAGTCAGGGGATATCACTTGTTATCACTGGATGTCTTGGTATTGTAATCACTTACATGGTCCGCCGAGCGTCTATGCAGAGCTGCTATCTACCGCTATATGGTCACTGTATAGGGGGCAATGGTTGTCTTTATATAGCATTTTTTCATTATGGATTTTGATGCGGATACGGCAACGCAGTGTTTGTCATTTAGCCGGCAAGTTCCTTCACCCTCCATTCTGTTGTCCGTATGCTATCTTCAATCATCTTGTTCTGTCTGAATGGAGCAGACAGGAGTAGATGAGTGCTGATATCACACTGAGAAGGGAAGAAGCCTGCAGAAGAAGTGCATGCAGAGAGGGATGCGGGGGAGGGTGTGTGCAGGATGGGAGCCGCTCAGCGCTCACCTCCGTCACTGGTCCTCCCTGTGTCCATGGCAGCAGATCTGCAAGAGGGGCCACGAAAAGTGCAGAGAGCCAGCCAACATACCTGACAGAGGGGGCGCACTGGATGCGGGTAAGTACACAGACTTATCTGTCTGGTATAGAAACATTTTTAATGCATCGTGTATAAAAATACAAAAATGTCTCTGAATGTCCTTACATGTGTGTAAGAGTGCGTCTGTGCGTATATATATATATATATATATATATATATATATATATACATATATGCAGTACCCATCTCTGGTACATTTCCCTGTTGCTGCAATTTATGCTGCATGATTAACCCTTTCCAATCTAATTTGTATCCTGGTTTTCCTAGGGGGCTTACTCTTTCTGCCGTTATACAACAGCACTATCTGCTGGCTAAAGCCAGTACTGCATGAGTTGATACATTGGATAGGCTCCGACAGCAGAGAGGCTTGCAATATGCAGTAAGACAACCCCGACGGACGTCTTCCAACATCGGAGTTGTACAGCCTTAAATCATAATGTCTTTAGACGTCAGACAGTGGATTGGAAAGGGTTAATGCTGTAAAAAATGGCAAAACTGATGTTTTTTCTTCCTTCCCTCCAAAAAAATTCTTAAAACTTCTACCCCAAAAATTGAACCAATAAAAACTAAAATTCCCAACGCAAAAACAATCCCTCAAAAGTTAAGGCTTTTGAAAAGTGTGGATGAAAATCCCCCCAAATTGTTGCGCTCCTTGCTCCAAAATAGGCCGCGTCACTAAGGGGTTAAAGACCCAACCATAAGATAAGATATAAGGAGTACTAATAATACTTTGTAGACTTGATCAGTAAGAACATTATATCAGGACTAACAGCGTTCACAGTGATTTATTCGCCGCGTCCTCCTCCATCTTGTAGAAACGGCTGATATTAATTACAACAGCCGTCTTGCTGAAGGTTTGCGCGGTCTGATAGGGACAGTGACAAAATGTCATCTCCGGCAGAAGATGTTCCGTACGGCCCGCGCCGCGATAACCCATTCGCTTTATTGTTATGAAATGTACACATTAAAAAACACTTACAGCCTCTAATTATCACCACATCACCTCAGCCGTGAAGAATTAGAGCTTAGATCCAAGGTCTCTCATGAGCCGCATCACCGGCCCGCTGCAGCGGCGAGATAACACCCTCCATACACCAATAAGACAGAGGTTTCATCTGAGAACTTGTCAGACAATTTAGATGAGTTGTAAAATGAGATGATTAGGTCAGTGGTTACTCAATGAACATATGATGAACGAGACAGAGCGGGATATTGATTATTCCTCTACTCCAGAAGAAATACATATTAAGCATTAAGTAACCCAGAGAACCTTGTCACGATTCTCTTTAGAAAGCAGTCAAATCTTGTTCTGGTTACCTGCACTAAAACTGAATATAACTACTATAATACTGCCTCCTGTGTACAAGAATATAACTACTATAATACTGCCCCCTATGTACAAGAATATAACTACTAGAATACTGCCTCCTGTGTACAAGAATATAACTACTATAATACTACTATGTACAAGAATATAACTACTATAATACCGCCCCCTATGTACAAGAATGTAACTACTATAATACTACCCCTATGTACAAGAATGTAACTACTATAATACTGCCCCCTATGTACAAGAATATAACTACTATAATACTGCCCCCTATGTACAAGAATATAACTACTATAATACTTCCCCTTATGTACAAGAATATAACTACTATAATACTGCCCCCTATGTACAAGAATATAACTACTATAATACTGCCTCCTATGTACAAGAATATAACTACTATAATACTGCCCCCTATGTACAAGAATATAACTACTATAATACTGCCCCCTATGTACAAGAATATAACTACTATAATACTTCCCCTTATGTACAAGTATATAACTACTATAATACTGCCCCCTATGTACAAGAATGTAACTACTATAATACTGCCCCCTATGTACAAGAATGTAACTACTATAATACTGCCCCCTATGTACAAGAATATAACTACTATAATACTGCCCCTATGTACAAGAATATAACTACTATAATACTGCCTCCTATGTACAAGAATATAACTACTATAATACTGCCCCCTATGTACAAGGATATAAGTACTATAATACCGCCTCCTATGTACAAGAATATAACTACTATAATACTGCCCCCTATGTACAAGAATATAACTACTATAATACTGCCCCCATGAACAAAAATATAACTACTATAATAGTGCCCCCTATGTACAAGAATATAACTACTATAATACTGCCCCCTGTGTAGAAAAATATAATTACTATAATTCTGCCCCCTGTGTAGAAAAATATAACTACTATAATACTTCGTCCTATGTACAAGAATATAAGTTGAGATCAGGATGGATGTAGTAGAGCTGTGTGTAATATGATGTGTGTGTAATTTGTGGTGTCAGGATGGATTAAGTAGAGCTGTGTGTGTTTTCTGTGTGAATCAGGATGGATGGAGTACAGCTGTGTGTGTGATGTGTGGTGGTCAGGATGGGTGTAGTAGAGCTGTGTGTGTGTGATGTGTGGGTATCATAATGGATGTAACATGTAGCAGAGCTTTGTGTTTAATGTGCTGTGTGTCTAATGTGTGGGAATCAGGATGGATGTAGTAGAGCTCTGTGTGTAATGTGTGGGGATCATAATAGATGTACCATGTAGCAGAACTGTGTGTGTAATATGTGGGAATCAGGATGGATGTAGTAGAGCTCTGTGCGTAATACGCTGTGTGTGATATGTGGGGTCAGCCTGCATGTAGCAGACCTGTGTGTGTAATATGTGGCAATCAAAATAGATGTACAATGTAGCAGAGCTGTGTGTGTAATGTGCTGTGTGTAATGTGTGGGAATCAGGATGGATGTAATAGAGCTGTGTGTGTAATATGTGGGGATCATAATGGATGTCCCATGTAGCAGAGCTGTGTGTGTGTAATGTGCTGTGTGAGTAATGTGTGGGAATCAGGATGGATGTAGTAGAGCTGTGTGTGTGATATATGGGAATCAAGATGGATGTACTAGAGCTGTGTGTGTGATGTGTGGGAATCATAATGGATGTATCATGTAGCACAGCTGTTTGGTGCATTGCACCACCAGAAAAAAAGTGGTACTATAATTTCCTAATAATTACTAGTATTGTTTGCTTTTTTTAATCTGTACTGCGCATGATCGATGGTGAGCGCCTGTGGTTATCCGCAATACATATTACGTGGGATGGTCGGCCGGGGTTACAGCCGGATTTCGCTGTGGGAACCTGCATATGGAATCCGGATTGTTCGCATTCAGCTGGCCTCAGGGTAATGTATTATGGACTGATGTGAATTCCGCATTTTGTAGCAATCATAGTTTCTGCATAGTAACATATATGTATACACATAGCACTATATAGAACCTGACATTTTTGGAGAAGATGAAGAGCACAGCGGGGTGAGGCTCGGTGTCTCGCGGTCACTGTAGGCAGATGTGGCCATAAGCATCATCCAGGGAGCTCATTAGGCCGTGCCAATTCTGGAGGTGATCATTTTTGGCCAGATGTCCTGCTGCCCCTGAGGCGCACATGGTGCATTGAGATAAATAGAAGCGTGTGATGTGGACATTATCGCATTTTATTGCTTTTACATATTTTTTGATATTTCTGCTGAAATGTACCCGAGCAGCAGCTTGTTGATAACGGAGATCAGCGGGAAGAACGGCCTGACAAGATATAAATTTACCATAATGTAACATTTGAAGTAGCCGGCGTTGTAATGCCAGTAAGCTCCCACAGCAGATGTTTGAGCCCAAGTCTACACAAGCTGGTGATTGTAGTCTATGCCAGGGCTCCAATCGCGTGCCAGCTGTGCTCTTATTATCCCCACCATCATTTACTTCAGGCTGGATTACAGCCCATAAACTATGTTTCATCTCCGTCACAACAGTCCTGTGCATCGCCCACTGATTTATAGGACAGATGCCGAAAACTCTTCATGTTGAACTCTTCTTGTAATTGTTGCGGTTTTATGAGCAGGCGCCATGGTCGGGATTCGCGAAGATGGTTAATTAAAGGACACTCTCTGTAATTAGATATAGAATTTATATGTGTACATTGCTCAGTAGTGACCTATCCGGGTTCCTGGGCTGGAATCTACTGAAAATCATACACTCTACCTACCGACAGCTTCCTGTAGAGTTTGGCAGTTGGCTTCACCATATGCGTAGGGTGGAAGGAGGTGGGAGACTTATGGACCTACTCAATGGTGGGGCCGTCAGGAAAATTAAAGTTGTTTGACTGCTCTGTATATTCCCAGACTCTGGACATTGTAAGTTTTTGGACATCAGTTGGTCTCCTTGGGTTATTTGCTAGTGTAGAAAATCAAAACCTTACAAAAAATTTCTCCAGAGGATCCTATAGTTCTAACCTTGGCTTTGGCACTGGATCTTAACATCTAAGTAGGGTGGAAGGAGAAGAAAGACCTATGGACCTACACAATTGTTGGGTCCTATAGAATTTCCAAGATGCCCGTCGGCTCTCTATGCCCCTGGACTTCGGGCCTTGTTAGCTTTTGGATGTTAGTTTGTTTTCTTGTGTTATTTGGTAGTGTAGAAATTCAAAACATTACAAAAACATAACTCCATAGGGTACTATAGATCTACCCTTGGGTTTGGCAATGGGTCTCACCATCTGACCTTGTAAGCTTTTGGAAGTTAGTTGGTTTCCTTGAGTTATCTACTAGTGTAGAAAATTTAAAAAAAGAAAAAAGAATTTCTTTATAAGATACTTTAGATCTACACTTTATCCGAGAAACTGGAATGAATGCTCTTGTAAGGAATATGTAACACCATCACAAACCAATGGGAAAAGTAGTCTGTAAGCCCTATCAGTGTTAGACTGGACTACCTAAAGCCCATCAGAGAAGATGAGAATGAAGGACCCTAACTGAGTTATTCTAAGACAGCTGTATGTCTTATTTTTGGGTTTGCACCCATTGTTATATCAGTGCCTTAGTCAAGGTCTACTGGAGAATCTGCACTGTTGGCCAGTCCAACTGTAAACACCGTAACTGTTATTGGCAAGAGATCACAGAGTAATGTTCAGTAAGGAGTAAATCAGTCTGGAACCACTCTGCTTTCTCAATGCTATATCCCAGAATCATATTTATGGGGGTTTCATATTTCTTATTAAGGCCCATGGGTGTCATAGAGGGGGTCTCCTGCTGAGGACCACCTCTATAAGCCAGAACAGAGAGCCGCTGTGTGAGGACAAGTTGTTTCCGTCCACAGGAACCCCTTTTGCTGGATGTCTTTCCCTGATCGAGCCATTCTCTGTATACTTTCCACACCGTTACATGAGAAAAACCCCCACGGTTGGCAGTGAGACCCCGGCTGGTGTAGCACCGATGACCGGACCTCGCTGGAAGTCACTCAGATCGCTAGATTTTCCCATCTCATGTGGATTCACACTAAAACTGATCCACGGAAAACTTGTCATATAGTTTTATGCCGCACTCCGGGGGCACGGGGAGAATTTCCATACAGGGAAGCGCCAATTGTGAGAAAGCCAGGGCTTTAATAAAGGGATCGTATCTCCTATAAGTGTCCATTCAGTGCATATGTTTATGGTAATGCTGTGAGCCACTACGGAGTCACCACCCCTTGGATGGTATCAGGTTGGGGTGTAGGGCATGCATAGTTGATGAGGGTGCTAGGCCTAGTGGACATGATGGGTTGGCTTGGGTTGCACTAGTCTTCCATTGTGTTGGTAGTGGGGGCTAGTAGGCATCTGGCTATGCAAGGTGTGGGGAAAGAAGACTGGCCTGGGACTTTGGAAGGTGCATTTTAATTTTGCTGTTTGTTATATAGGAGTAGAAGGTAAGTTAGTAAGAGGTTTCCGAAGACTCTAGGAGGGACATTTTAGAAACTACCAACATTTTTAATATTTCACTCCGCCAAGTGAAAGGCCATAGCAGACTGAACCTCATGCAAAATAAACTCAGGCCCACATCATAAAAGAAAATGATGGTGCTTGGCTCCGTATCCGGGGAGAGTTAATGGAGTACACTGAGCACTAAGGACGGCTGTAATTTAACTTTTTAAGGGAAACAGTTCTGCGCCGAGAATTTCCCCTATGAAATATGGTCCAAACTTTATAACTGTAATAACTCTCGGCGACCGTGGGGCCGTTCATCTCGCCAGCTGCCAAGAATGTTAGAGGTTGAGACTCGATCCGTTGTTGATCTCCGCACCGTTTATCAAATTATTGGAGTAATTATTCAATTTGGACTCTTTAGTGCTGTAATTCTTGAGCTCAGATGCGATTAAATGAAGCACTGCCTTTCATTATTCCGTTAACTTCCCAGTTTGGGTTGAAACTATTGTTTCCTGCATCTTTTCTATACTAGGTAGAAAACATCAATTACCTAGGTAACAATAGGGCAGGAGGGTAGTATGGTAATTATGGAATTCCTTATAGGGGCTCTATGATGACCCACAATAAGGAATTAAAGGGGTCTTAAAGACCACCCCTTCAATATGGGAGCTGCACTAGGAGTAACCACTTTGGATTAATTTGCCAAGTCTCTGTTTGTTTATGGCTGTCTTCTCTCTGGCGTGTAGAGTAGAGTCCTGAGCTGGGGACCCCTTCTGTGACAGCCAGAGAAAACCCCATTTAACCCCTTTGACCACGAAGCCGAAACAGCTCCATACATGTCAGGTGCCAGTTGTGTTAAATGGGTTGTAGCAACATTTCAAGTTATCCCCTATTTACAGGATAGGGAATAACTTGCTCTTCGGTGAGGGTCTCACCACTGACCCCCGTACAATCTGGAGAATGGAACTTCCGTGTCCCGCTCTCCTGTCACTGCGGGGGTCACTTCTCACCCATAGTGACATCACTCTGAATGAAGCGTAGTCAGAGCTTCATGCATTAAAATAAAAAGTCAGCTTCTCACTTTCCCCGCTGCCCCATTCGTCCTCCACCGCCAGATCCGGTCTGCCTATGCTGTCATTGGTTGCCGCAGCTTGTGGACAGTCTCCTCCACTTACATCACAGATACCAGTAAACAGACAGCGGAGACCGAAGCTGGCGGCGGAGGACCCATGGGGAGAGCTGAGTAAATACTGATTTCTTTATTACCTGGGCGAACCGTTGACAGGGGTTTCCCTTAACTCAGACAACTCCTTTAAGGGGTTAAAGTGACCCTCTAGGAAAATAATCTAGTGATGTAGCTTCTTTTCCGGCAGGAAGGTGCCCATCCAACCCCCAAGATATACCCAGCATTCAGGTCTTCCCGACATCAGAAGAGATTGTATGGAGTGGGCTTTTGAGTTGAACCCGCTCCATACATGGTAGGTGCCGATTGTCTTATTTAGGTGACACCAGTCTGTAGTGGCCGGGATCAGAGATAACTCCAATCCTGGCAGTTTAACGCTTCAGATGCTGCAGTTAATAATGACCATGGCATCTAAGTGGTTAGACAAAAGAATAGAGCTATGTCACCCTATCAGTTCCTTCCATGAGACAATTCTTGGGTGCCGAGGGATTATCATGGCAGTAATGGGCCTGCAGAAGGCTTCCAGGCTTGCCATTATAGTATATCTGTTACATTTTGACTGCGACAGGGTGTAATAGAATGACAGTCAAGGAACAATATATGAAGTGATCATATGTTCAAGTCCCACTACGGAACTAAAAAAAGAAAAGAAAAAGTTTACTAACATTTTAAAAAAATATATTTTCAAAAAGTCCTATTTTTCATGTAAAAAATATAAAGTACAAAATATAAACCTAATTGGTATTGCTGGGCCCGAACTAATAAAAATATATATATACAGGGAGTGGACAAAAATATGGAAACACCGTACAAAATGCATGGGATTTTAATCATTAGCACTGAGCTGAGCTTTTAACCCCTGCTTGGCTGACAGCTTTCCTGCCAAATTTGTGTTTACTTCACCTCTTGCCCTGCTCTGGGTGGATTTGGGAGCCAGCTGGTAACAGCAGCTGACCGGCTCAAACCCCTGACCAATGGAACCTTGTTGCTTGGGCAGATGTTCACTTCTGCCCGGCACTATCTGTGCCATATTAACTCCACTGAAGTTACATGGGATTATAAATCATATTTCAATAAGACATGTAAAGACTAGAGATGAGCGAGTGCCCAAATGCTCGGGTCCTCGTTATTCGAGTCGAGCTTTTTGTAAAATTTGAGAGCTCTATTCGAGTAACGAACCCCATTGACTTCAATGCGAAACTCGAGCATTTTTGTATGGGACCCGCTGGTTACCGAGCTTTTTTTTTGTTTGTGTTCTCTCTCTCTCTCAAACTACCGTTGACGTGCGCAGCGTCGCAGCAGGGAGGGGTCAAAACTGACACGTCACAGCAGGGAGGGGCCAGAACTGGGGCGGGGTTAAACATGGCATGATGCTCGCTTGAGTAGCGAGCACCATCGAGTATGCTAATACTTGAATGGGCATCAAGCTCGGAAGAGTACATTCGCTCAACTCAAGTAGAGACCGATTCTAAGGTATGCATTTCGTACGGTGTTTCCATAGTTTCAGCCACTACCTGTATATATACATATATATATGCCATACAGCAAAACTGTTAAAAGAAAAATACAAAATGCGAGAATTGCTGTTTTGTTGCCACTCCCCTCAAAAAACATTGAATTAAAAGGTGTCAATAAGATGAATATTCCCTAACATACCATAGTGCCAGTGAAGACTATACCTCACCCTGCAAAAAGACATAGGACCCCACACAGCATCATTGGTGGCAATTTTAAAGAGCTCTGCAGCTCAGAATATGGCGACACAAAGCAAGTTTTCTCAAAAATGTTTTTAAAAATTTTTTAAAAGTAGTAAAATGTTAAACTATCTACACAAAACCCATGAAATAAAGGCAGAATTGCGTTTTCCCTTCTTTTCGCAATTTTTAAATTTTTTTTCCGTAGCTTATATGATACCACTACAAGAATACAACTCCCCCCACCAATACAAGCCCTCATAGGGTGATGCTGACAGGAAGGTAACACAGTTATGGGTCTCGGAAAAGTAGAAAAAAAAAAAAATGGAAGTGACGGAGAGGAGTTAATTGACCCCCCGTGTTCCGTCTGAAGCGGTAAGTGACGTTCTAAGCGCCCCGATCCACGGTCGCACAACGTTTAGTTAAACACAATAATTCATTGGTTCCCAGACACGCTGATAAATTAGTCAGTGCGTTTTTACTTCCCGACATAAAGAAAGAAAAAAATCAAGTGAACATAATTACTTGTTTGATGTAACATTTGTGTAATTAGAGACAAACACTCGGCTGAGCGCACATCGCGTGAATGAACCAGTCACTGCCATTAAGAATTACCATACAATGCGGAGTCCCGTAAATGTCAGGTGCGATCCGGTGACTACTCTGACCCCGCTAATTATAGACGCTGATGGATTCCGAACTGACATTTCAGCTCAGAAAGTTTCCAGTGCGGGGAAAGTCTAAAAATAAGAGAATAAGGAAGAAAATAATCCCCGGCAGCAGAATACATAAGTGAGGAGAAGCCGAGGGCTGAACCCCGGGCATGGGTGAGAAGATACTTCGGGGGCATTGACTCTCATGCATCTTAGATCATCATTAAAAGAGGACCCATCACTTCCTCATGGCAGCGGAGACGGCTATATAGACTTGTAGCTGCGGATCCACTGACTCCAACAATGGTTTTCTACCCTTTGTACTCGCCCCTTTTCCCTCATACAGGCTCTTCTTAGATTTGACTCCCAACACTATGAATATGGCAAGTGGGCGGTCCCCACTGCTTACTGTCAATAGGTGATGTCAGATTTGTGTTCTTGTTTTCTTAGTTGCAATCACCCAGGGGAGAGTATTGCATGTTGAAAGTATTGTAAGCTAAGGCCATTCTAACTTATGTAGGCACACACAGTACTGTATTGGTGTCTGTACTGGCAGAAGATATAGGTACATATAGTACTGCCTGCCTGTAGATAATGTAGGTGCAGGTAGTGCTGCCTCCCTGTCTCTCTCTATAAATTATATATGCACAGATAGTACTACCTCCCTGTCTCTCTCTCTCTCTGTAGATGATGTAGGTAGAGATAGTACTGCCTCCCTCTCTCTCTCTGTAAATGATATATGCACAGATAGTGCTACCTTCCTGTCTCTCCCTGTAAATGATATAGGCACAGCTAGTACTACTTCCCTGTCTCTCTCTGTAAATGATGTAGGTACAAATTATACTGCCTCCCTGTAGATAATGTAGGTGCAGGTAGTGCTGCCTCCCTGTCTCTCTCTGTAAATTATATATGCACAGATAGTACTCTCTCTCTGTCTCTCTCTCTGTAAATGATATATGCACAGATAGTGCTACCTCCCTGTCTCTCTCTGTAAATTATACAGGCACAGATAGTACTACCCACCTGTTTCTCTCTGTAGATGATGTAGGTACAAATAGTACTGCCTCCCTGCCTCTGTAAATGATATAAGCACAGATAGTACTGCCTCCCTGTCTCTCTCTGTAAATGATATAAGCACAGATAGTACTACCTCCCTGTCTCTCTCTGTAAATGATATAAGCACAGATAGTACTACCTTCCTGTCTCTCTCTGTAAATGATGTACATACAGATAGTACTGCTTCTCTTTTTCTTCCTGTGAATAATTCAGGCACAGATAGAACTGCCTTGTCTTGTAAAACTGTGTTCAGATCTGCTTTATATTCTTTTTATATAGATTCCAGTATCGTTTAAGACAAGAATAGCAAAGTTGATTGAATCTCATAAAATGCATCAAAATCCAATTGAAAGTAGATCATCCATAGCTTTTAGGGCCCTATTATACCAATAAGAGCCTAAATGATGTATCCACTGTGAGTATTGCCTCTATGGACTCTCCATAGGCACACATGGATCTGCCTCCCTGTATTTCCCTGTAAATAATGTATAGTAGGCACAGACAGGGCTGCCTTTCTGTTTATGTCTGTAAATTATGTAAGTACAGTTAGTTCTACCTTTCTGTCTATCCTTGTAAATTTTGTAGGTACAGATAGTACTGTCACCCTGTCTCTTCATGTAAATTATGTGGGCAGAGATAGTACTGTCTCCCTGTCTCTTCATGAAAATTATGTTCGTACAGATAGTACTGTCTCCCTGTCTTTTCATATAAATTATCTGGGTACAGATAGTACTGCCTCCCTGTCTCTTCATATAAATATATCTCCTCGTAAGTTATTTAAATGGATATAGTACATTCCTGTTTTTCCCTGTAAAAGCTGTAGGCACAGATAGTATTGCTTCCCTGTCTCTCCTTGTAAATTATGCAGGCACATATAGTACTACATCTCTGTCACCGGCATCAGGTAGGAACGGTCCCTATGGTGTGTTGGGCTGGGAGGTGCTATTGTGGGCCATTGGGGAACGAAAATAGGTGGAGAAGGGTCAAGCTGCTGGGCAACTTAGACCTTAACCATGTACAGGAGGGGGTAGTGTAATCGATTTAGCTCGGGCGTCCAACACCCGACGATCCACACCAGAGAGTAGTCCTTTAGGCACTGGTTCCATGCTCTGAACAAACTGCAATTTTACTAAAACTTGTCCAGTAATCACTCCAGGAAGACTTCGAGCGGAACTCTGTATGCCGGTACTGCAGGTCTGTAATCTGCAACCAGTGGGAGATGTGATGGAAGCACAACACCAGTTCTTCAGAGAGGTCTCAGTGCCACCGCACAAAGTCTGAATTCCACATTAGAGAAACCGGTTTGCATGTCTGGTCATTCTGTAGCTCGGACTCACTCTGAGGAAGATGGCGCCACCTCCTCTCAGACTTGCGCCGGAGCCTCCACTCTACTTTACAGTAACTGAAACCTCATTAGGTACAACATAGGCAAAACCAAAAATATAGTGTAAACTGCAGTGGGGAAAGGAAACGCAAGAGGGGAATGTAGGCACAGATTTTATGATACCATTAGAGGTGATTACGTATCTTCTCCCCACCGCCGACCACATGAGACCTCCTGCTCTCTACAATGCATTGACTTCTATATTAATCCTGCAGGCAGCAGAGCCGACGTGCATCTCATAGTATTCAATGCCTGAGAATTCTTTAGCCAGGTAATAATTCCAAAGCCTTTGGATCTTTAATAAGGAAAGTGACTGGGTGACTTTCATTCTGCAGAAATAATATTTTAATAAAGTTTTTCACAAGCGGCAATAAAGGATATCTATAGTCCTTCAGCAGCAGAAAGCGCCAATTCACTTGGAGATTGCTTGAGAATCCCATTACGGGGCGGACATTTAGAGGCACATAGTTACCAACATAAATAGTCGCAGGGAATTCTGAGGGTGTCGGGTAGAATCTGCTTATCAAACCGCAAACAGCTTGAACTGGTTGTCGTTACAACGCAACGCGTAATTAAAGAAATGCTGCAGGTCAGCGGTGGTGGCTGAAAATACAAGGCAGGGGGCAGCTGGGAGTAGGCATGGACTGTGGTCAGCAGTGGTGGCTGAAAATACATGGCAGGGGCAGCTGGGAGTAGGCATGGACTGTGGTCAGCAGTGGTGGCTGAAAATACAAGGCAGGGGGCAGCTGGGAGTAGGCATGGACTGTGGTCAGCAGTGGTGGCTGAAAATACAAGGCAGGGGGCAGCTGGGAGTAGGCATGGACTGTGGTCAGCAGTGGTGGCTGAAAATACAAGGCAGGGGGCAGCTGGGAGTAGGCATGGACTGTGGTCAGCAGTGGTGGCTGAAAATACAAGGCAGGGGGCAGCTGGGAGTAGGCATGGACTGTGGTCAGCAGTGGTGGCTGAAAATACAAGGCAGGGGGCAGCTGGGAGTAGGCATGGACTGTGGTCAGCAGTGGTGGCTGAAATACAAGGCAGGGGGCAGCTGGGAGTAGGCATGGACTGTGGTCAGCAGTGGTGGCTGAAAATACAAGGCAGGGGGCAGCTGGGAGTAGGCATGGACTGTGGTCAGCAGTGGTGGCTGAAAATACAAGGCAGGGGGCAGCTGGGAGTAGGCATGGACTGTGGTCAGCAGTGGTGGCTGAAATACAAGGCAGGGGGCAGCTGGGAGTAGGCATGGACTGTGGTCAGCAGTGGTGGCTGAAAATACAAGGCAGGGGGCAGCTGGGAGTAGGCATGGACTGTGGTCAGCAGTGGTGGCTGAAAATACAAGGCAGGGGGCAGCTGGGAGTAGGCATGGACTGTGGTCAGCAGTGGTGGCTGAAAATACAAGGCAGGGGGCAGCTGGGAGTAGGCATGGACTGTGGTCAGCAGTGGTGGCTGAAATACAAGGCAGGGGGCAGCTGGGAGTAGGCATGGACTGTGGTCAGAAGTGGTGGCTGAAAATACAAGGCAGGGGGCAGCTGGGAGTAGGCATGGACTGTGGTCAGCAGTGGTGGCTGAAAATACAAGGCAGGGGGCAGCTGGGAGTAGGCATGGACTGTGGTCAGCAGTGGTGGCTGAAATACAAGGCAGGGGGCAGCTGGGAGTAGGCATGGACTGTGGTCAGCAGTGGTGGCTGAAAATACAAGGCAGGGGGCAGCTGGGAGTAGGAATGGACTGTAGTCAGCAGTGGTGGCCGAGCCCAAAGAGGGAAATCATTTATATTAAAGGCATTCCCGATTTTATCTTTTTGTACACGTATTAAATTCGATATTATGTAAATAGAGATTCAAGTATTTCCCATTAGAGGGAAGCATAGGACAGAGCGGGAGATGTTGAGCTCAGGCAGAAAAATATAGTTTTCCTATTATTTCATTCAGTATTTTTATGCAATAAGCTGTGTAAGTGCTGTCAAGACTTGTAGAGAAAGCCCATGAGTAGAGATGAGCGAGCATACTCCATAAGGCAAACTACTCAAGCGAGTAGTGCCTTATTCGAGTACCTGCCCGCTCGTCTCTAAAGATTCGGCTGTCGACACGGGTGAGAGGTGAGTTGCGGCGGTGAGCAGGGGGGAGCGGGGGGAGAGAGAGATCTCCCCTCCGTTCCGCCCCGCTCTCCCCCGCCGCTCCCCGCCGGCACCCGAATCTTTAGAGACGAGCCGGCAGGTACTCGAATAAGGCACTACTTGCTCGAGTAGTTTGCCTTATCGAGTATGCTCGCTCATCTTTACCCATGAGTCCTGCTTCCCCCTCCCAATTATAAAGTAAGACCCCATTTAGACACAAAGATTATCGCTCAAAATTTGCTCAAAAGCCAATTATCTTGAGCGATAATCGTTGTGTTTAAACACGCAGCCATCGTGTTCTGTTTGTGCACAATTTGCTCAGCGTTATCTTTCAGCTGAAAGACAACGATGAGTCTTATCAGGACCGCACGGTGAGTTCTTGACGGGATACTGCTGATACTATTGTTTCAGCTGGTATGCCGCTCGGAGAACACAGCCGAAGTATGAAGAAGACAGCGCTTCAGCTGTCTTCTGTCTACCTTGCTCGGAGCGCTCAGCTGTATACCAGCTGAGCGCTTTATGAACACAGCAGGAATATGCAGAAGACAGCGCTCCAGCTGTGTTCTGCATACCCAGCTCGAACCACACAGCTGGATACCAGCTGAGCGCTCCCAGAACATTGCAGTTCTCGGAGCGCATAAATGCACACAACGATTATTGCTCAAAAGATTGCCTTTGAGCGAATCTTGAGCAATAATCATTGAGTCTAAATTGGCCTTAAGCCCGTGAGCCCTGCTTCTCCTGCCCAATCATAAAGTAAGCCCGTGAGTCCTGCTTCTCCTGCCCAATCATAAAGTAAGCCTGTGAGCCCTGCTTCTCCTGCCCAATCATAAAGTAAGCCCGTGAGCCCTGCTTCTCCTGCCCGCTCATAGAGAAAGCCTGTGAGCCCTGCTTCCCCCTTCCAATCAGAGAGTAAGCCTGTGAGTCCTGCTTTCCCAGCCCACTTATAGAGAAAGCCTGTGAGTCCAGCATTTCATCCATTCATAGATAAAGCCTGTGAGCCTTGCTTTTTTCATTCTTTCCCAAAGAAAGCCAGTGAGTCCAGCTCCCTCCTTCCCAGACGTTTTCTAGGAGTGGTTGGCAGGAAAGGCAACTAACAGACTCTTTCTATGAGTAGACAGGGAGAGCAAAGGGGAACCGGACACACGGGATTTCTCCAGGAGAGGATAGACGTTCTCCATTAGTGGGTGAATGAGGCAGGATTCACGGGCTTTCTGGAGGGGCAATGGCAGCTCTTAAACAGCTTTTATAAGTGAAGTGATACACCTCTTCCCTCTAATGAGCATGATCCTGCATATAATAAGTATTAAGGACCCTATAATTAACATATCTAACTCAATCCTCCAGAGACACCACCATGGCAGATTGTATGTCAATCAGGAGTTTACAGACAGTCAATCAATTAGCTTATTTGCTTCGTATCAACACGGGAAAATGGCCTTCTCTGTACATAAGGTAGAAAACATGTATTTATGGCATTTACATGGTTGTCAGGCCAAAAAAAAGTTTTATAAAAATCATTTTGAATGTTTTAAAATAGTTAAAGAAGTGATATTCACCGTATCGATCCCCTGCTGCTCCCGATCTGACCCTTTGTGGGGTCTCCCAGTGGCCTCTCTTGGCACGGACATGTGACTGCTGTAGCTAGTCACTGACCAGCCTGTTGCATCCACTGATTGGCTGCAGCAGTCACATGTCCGTGCCAACAAGAACTAGGATGGCTAGTGATTGGCTACAGCAGTCACAAGTCTGTGTCAACCAGGAGCAGGGAGTAGGGAAACCAATATGAGACCTCGGGAAGCATCAGAACAGCAATGGTAGAATGATCGGTAAGGTGATATTACTTCTTTTAGTACCATAAAGCATCAATAAAAATGTAATCCTGCTTCCCTGCCCACTTATAGAGAAATCCGGTAAGTCCTGCTTCCTCTGCCCAATCATAGCCAGACATCTCCTTTAAAGAGGACCTGTCACTGGATAAAGCCACTCTCAATGGGTGATACTGAACTGTCAATCAAGTCTGATATCACCCATTCATGGTGACCATTGGGGACCTCCCACTTGACATATTGCCATGGCCAAGAACCGAACCTAACAAGAACCTGTCCAGGTGAAGGCAGATAAATATGGCCATGGCTGCAAAGCCACCAATCATTTGGGTCTAAATAGAGCTGGAACCATATAGCTCAACTATATTTTGTAGCAGTTTATGTATTGACTCCGCCTCCAGCTGTATAGCAATCACTGAAAAGTTTTATTGAGCGCTAGAGACATAAATAAGGACCTATACAGAAATCATGGGACCAAATAAAAAAAACTAAGAATGTGCCCAACTCCACTATGAGGCCACTGCAAACCCAACCGATATACACATACCAAAGGCGGACCTATTCACATAGCATATACACATAACCCATAGACACATGACTTAAGAAGAACCCATCTGGGCAGAGGCGTAACTTGAAGCTCCTGGGCCCCAATGCAAAACCTGTAACAGGGCCCCCAACTATAATGCTTTATTCATAGTACTGGGCTCCCTATATGGAGAAGAGAGGCCTTATGGGGCCCCTAAGGCTCCTGGGCCCGGGTGCAACTGCATCCCCTGCATTCTCTATAGTTATGCCCCTGCATCTGGGTGAAGAGAGATGAACATGAAAAAATAATAAGTCATGAAGCATTTGGCTCTAACAATAGCTGGCACCATGGAGTGCAACAGTATTTTGCAGCAGTTTGTTTACAGGATCCGCCTCCAGCTGTAAAGCAATTATGGAAACGTTTTTTCCAGCGCCAAAGACAAAAACGGACAGACAGAGAAACCATGGCGTTAAATAACAAAACTGAGAATAGGTCCAACTCCACATTGAGGGTTGCTGCAAACCCAACCCCATCACATATGACAAAGGCAAAACGTCAAATAAGCTGGAGCCATTAAATCGGTACAAAAAATTGCTGTCTGATCGTTAATGGTGGGAGGTAGAGAAGCGCAGCACAGGAGAGGTTAATCTCTGCGTGCAGTTTTTGTAAGGTTAGTACATTGCCACAATTTCCTTTCAGATGTTTCCACCTCCGGCCCTGACTTAGCGGCGTGTTACAGGCAGACTACATAATAGTAACTGGACGCCCAGTGGGACAATTTCTGTTCCAAACGAAATTTTCTTAAGAGAAAGTAATTAAACCTTCAGCAAACAATAGCAATCACTACGGTTACACTTGTCAGCATCGTTGCTGCAGGACATTCTCATGTGCCTGGAGATTGTTTGCTAAAGATCTCAAACTACATTGTCAGATGTTGTCTCAGGTCAGTCAGTAATTGACTTTCACTCGTAAGGACAAAGAAACCTGAAGTAAAGTGCTGCATCATGTTCCTTTAAGTAAGACTATATAGTAATATTAATAAAAGAAGTGCCAGTTCCTTCTGTAAATGTTCAGAAATCGATGAATCATTCTGTAGTGATACAAGGAGAGAAAGGAGGAGGAAGGGGATGCAGCTGCAGGATCTCTCCCTCAGTGTGTCTGTGAGAGTTCATGCTGTAAGAGAGGAGGAAGAGCAGCAGCAGGAGATTCCTATTAGGTGGTAGGTACAATTGTATTATGTCTCCACCACAAGTATGGGTGGAGACCTAGTGATGGCCTGTATCCGCCCACTGTACGCCCACAAGCTCCAGATTGGCTGGCTGTAGCAAGGTCCTAGCAGCATGGGGATTGAGTTTTTCCTGGGATGGAGGGTTAGGGTTAGTTTAGGTGTTAGGCTTATATTATTAGCTGTAAATGGTCTTGCATGGAAGCATTTACAGCGAATAATGTAACCCTAACACTTAAACTAACCCTAACCCTAACTGCTGGACTATTTAGTCCAAAACACTTTTCCCAACGCTGTCCGCACATGCTATTCCTTGGGACCCCGCTGTCGGGACGGTGGGTGCCTGCCACTGTGGAGGAGGCCGCTTCCAGCCAACGCTGTTCCTCCGTGCCCTGCTGTCGGAAGCCACCCACCTACCACTGTGGACGAGCCCACTCTCTGCTGTTTGCAAGTTAGGAGTGCCGCTAGGCATGGGGAGGTGTCACAGCCGGCGGGGGACAGGGAGAGAGAAAGCGCATGGCCACCTTCAGCGTGGAGTACTACACCAAGCACGCATAGCTTATATGGCATTCCACTGAGTCGGGAGGGCCACGAGCTGGGAGGGGAGAATGGAGAGTGGCTGCGGGGATCACTGATAACACTGGAGCCGGGAGGGGAGAATGGAAACTAGCTGCGGGGGGTCAGTGTAATTGCACAGGGATAAATCCATACTGGACATCCACACAGACCATCAGCCAATCGGAAGCTAGGGGTGTGACAGGGGGTTGTCAACTCCAACTAAGGCCGGTCAGCCCCTAGCTTCCGGTGTCGACAAGATACACCAGTACCTAGGAGGTATTAGCGGTACAAGTGACACTTTCTTTGTCCTTCAGGTTTTAGTACTCTGCAATCAACAGTTCACCCGAAGCGGCACATTTATCTGCCGTTTACAGGACATGTGGAATATTTCATTTGTGTGAAACCAAATAACATAATAAATTAACGGTAACTACGTGTAAAACCTTCTCATGAAGGTGACTATTCACAAGATGCTGAGGTGTGAAAATCAAACTCAAAACAGAAGTGTTAATCTAGTCGGATGCTGTAAACCTCGGATTACTTAAAAGGTGCAGTAACAGAAAAGGTCTAAATTTCTGTAATGCTCTGCTGATGGAAGCTTCTGGTTTTTGCCTCAATTCCTTCCCTTGTATACCTTTCAGATATAATTTATAATATATGCATATTTAGGGGTTTTCCAACCTGTACAATAACTTGCTCCAGAGTAGGGAATGGCATCAAAAATAAAAGAGCCATTACTCGCCCTTCTACTGTGCTAACTCCGCCCACCCAATCACCTTGCCCCACCCCCGCTGAAAATGGGTTAATTACTCTCCTGCAGCAAATCGATGATCTGTATTAGTGGGGACCAAAGCAGAGGGCTGAGAAGAGCTAGACTGGAAGGGTGAGTATAATATTCCCAACCCTGGGGAAAGTTTTTTTAAAAGGTTAGAAAGATATGAGCATATTATGGGGCATTTATGTGCCAACTTACGGACGAGTGCTCTGGCACCAAATGAGGCTCTACCGACCCAAATTCAAAGGATCATAAGAATCACGGAGGCTCTGAGTTCGGGTCACTAGCCCAGAATTGGTCCGGGCTACTTGTTCGGGTTATTTTGACATGAAAATCCCCTTTTAACCCCTTCCCACCCAAGGGTGTATATATACACCCTGGGCGAGAAAGGGGTTTCCTCAAATAGGCATACACTTACGTCCCATGGATGGCATGGGCTCAGAAACTGAGCCTGCACCATCAACAGCGGGGATTGGTGAGAAGAAGATTTCCACTATTAAGGCTCTTACATGTCACAATAAATTTTGATTGCGGCACATGACCTCCGTGACATCAACCAATGGGTTGCCATGGCTTGGCACCTGGACACCGCTCAATGGTGTCCAGGTCTGCCATGCCCTGTGATTGCTATGATAAGCATAAATGCAATGCAGTACAAAAGTACTGCAGTGTATTATCAGAGTGATCATAGCATTGCATGTTCAAAATCCCCACTACTGGGATATAAAAAATACAAAGAAAATCAAAAAAATTAAAAAAAAAAAGAAATTAAAAAATAGTAAAACAAATCTAGATATTTATGAAATAGACAGATATGAATATGGACTATTTAATGTGTTTAAGCCGGTTTCACAGAAGCATATTACAGACACAGACATACTGGTGTTGAATTTTTCTTCTGATGATGTTTGCCGTGCAGGATAAATAATGTGTTACTTTTGTCTAGGTGTTTTGATTTCATTATTTTAAATACAGAAACGTTTTTTTTTAAACTTTCAATATCCTTTATTTTTTTTTCACTTTCTTTTATAGTCCCCATAGGAGGCTTGAACTTGTGATTATTTGATTGCTTACTCAATATACTGTAATACTTTAGGATTGCAGTACATGGTATTTCCGCATCTGCAACTGGTGTTATCTCCAATCACAGCTGTCGAAGATGAAAGCTGCCTGCCGTGTATGAATCGGGCTTGTCTCCAGAGCCTGCCCCATACACAGACACCTGGCATGCACTGTACATAAACGGCACATGTCAGGAAGGGGTTAATGACTCCATTTACTGTACCATTTCCTGCAGGACAGCTTTTATTATTTTAATAGGATTTTGAGAAACATATAATGAATTGAATACCTTTTATAATTTTTATTTGCCCTGAAGAGTATATATCTGTATATAACAGCACCTCTCCATCCACATTATATAGCAACCAATCCATGCTGCCGCAGCATATACATCCCCCTACTATATGTCCTTCCTACCAGTATTTTGTCTACCAGTACTTCTTTCCCACATATGTATGTGTGTATCCCCTTGCCCTTACTCCTGCCCATAGGTGTAAGCTCTTACACCTCAGTCGTCCCTCTCTCCTTTGGCACACAGTCCAACAGTAGGACTCGATTATCAGCTGCTCTTCCCTGGGGCTGTACTAGTCACATGGCAAAAGACCTAGGAAAGCCCTGGAGAGGGAAACTCGGCCCATAACCGAAACGTCTGTTGTGCAACTGCCCAGGTCACACGTAGCTAAGACAGGCTCTGGTGGTTGCATGTGACAAACCAATCAGTACGGACCTTCCAGAGTCCACTGTTGGCCATGTTATTGGGAGATGGAAGCCATCCATTGTATGTGGTGCCGTCACATTCAAGGAGACCTCGTGAACTAACAGAACGTGGACAATGAATCCTTGTAGGAGCTGTGAAGACATCACACACATCGTCTGTCCTCGGTCAGGGGGTCTCACCAGCCATTGGATATCCATTAGTATCAGAGCCATCCATAGGAAATGGCATGTGAAGGGTTACCATGGGCGAGCGGCTGCACACAACATCACAGCAGCGCCTGCGATGGGGCTTGGAGCAATGGACTGTAATGGGCAGATGAATCACAGGACACCATCTTCCGATCGAATGGCGGCACTTGGGTTTGGCAGTTGCCTGGAGAGCAGTTTCTACATGACTGCATCATCCCAACAGGGAGGTTTGAAGGAGGTTCTGTTGTGATCTGGGGGTGTTTCTGCTGGGAAGGACTAGGGGCACTCGTTATAATGAAGTCCACCCTCAACGCCAATGGGCACAACACATTCCGGACAATGTGGCATCACCTCCCCTGTGGTAATACTCTGGTACAGCTCTGTATCTCCACCAACATGACGAGCGCCATGTCATAGGGCACACAGTGTGGAGGAGCAGAACATCTGCAAACTTTGCTGGCCGGTCCAAAGTCCGGATCTCAATCCCATCTTTGGGATGAACCAGAACGCTGTATCCGTGTGCCCAACACACCCATCATCCCCCATCCCTATCTGAAGCTCTCCTCCAGGAATGGAGGCAAATCGCTCCACACCTCTATGGGAATTTGGTGGAAGGCGGCCGCAGAGGGTGACGGCAGTCATAGAAACCAAAGGTGGCCAAACACCGAATGGGAAAATGGGAATGAAATCTAATTTCATCACCTTCTATGTGCGTCCAGTACTTCTACCAGCACAGTGTAGATACATGCATGATAGACAGAGAATGGGCACCTTTCACTATTCTAGATGGTAAAATCCAATTTCTTCTCGTCTTTTGCATAATATAGAGATATTTATCCAGATTCCATCTCCCTCGCCTTCACTCACATTTATATGATAATTCTCCATCTATACACAGAGGTAACATGTAGACATACGGTATTTCCTACACAGAATCCTCCTAAGCCGGGTTAATTCCCCATTGGGATACAGGATTGATAAAGAAATACTGCGGGCAGATTACAGCATTACCAATTCCTCCGCTATGTCTGGAATGATTAAATAGTACAACTCCCACGTGTCGACTCGGTGCATTCGGCTAAATGCCGAGGATCACCGAGGATCATTTAGAATTTTGTTTTTTTGGACAATGATATGAGACAGACATTATAGGGATCGCCGGGAACAGGAGGAGCGACTATCCTATATACTGCCCGAGGGGGCTGGGTACAGATTAGCTACAATCTAACGCTCTGGTTGCAGTAGCACTCACACAATTAGTGCTTCCCATATGGAAATTCTCCCCGAGACCCCGGAGTTCAGCATGAAGTCATGTGACAAGTTTTCTTCAGTTTCAATGTGAATCCACATTAAAATGGGAAACCCAGCGATCGGAGCGACTTCCAGCGAGGCCAGGTCATCCGTTCTAGACTAGCCAAGGTCTCACTGCCAACCGCGGGGGGGAAGGGGGGGGGGGGGTTGTCAGGTAATGGTGGGAGGAGCACACCGAAAATGGCGTGACGAAGAAAAACATCCGCCAAGGGGGATCCTGTGAACAAAAACAACTCATTGCCTAAAAGGGGTCAGTGAGGGATGTCAGGAATCTGTCGGACCAACAGAGGCTGCACAGTCAAAAGCAGCCAAATACAACACTGGTGCTCCAGCTACCATGTTTCCCCAAAATAGGACCTACCCCAATAATAAGCCCTACTCTGATTTTCGAAAATAAGCCTTAGCTACACTACATGAAAAAAAAAGCAATACTCACCTAGCAGGTGCTGTTTGGGTCCCTCCTGCTGGTCACCAGCAGTCCGGCAGGCTTCCGTGCAGTCCTCAATGCCGACTGAGCATCTCTTGCTAGTGACGGGGCATAAATACCCTGCATCCAGCAAGCAACTGGTCTGATTGGTTCACAAGCGGCGCCTCAGCCAATCAGAGCCGTCGCTTGATGAACCAATCGCAGCCATTCATTGAGTGGCTGTGACTGGTTCATCAAAGCAATCACTTGCTGGAGGTGGGGTATTCCAGCCCTGTCACCAGCAGAAGATGCTCCGTCGCCGTTGAGTAGTACATGGAAGCATGCCAGAGCGCCGCAGCCCAGCGGGAGGGACCAAGACGGCGACTGCTAGGTCAGTATAAGACACCCTCCAAAAAATAAGACTCTGTGCCTCTTTTGGGGCAAAAGTTAATATAAGACAGGGTCTTATTTTCGGGAGAAACACAACGCGCTGTTCCTTAGCACGGATGGGAAATAACAGCACTATTGTGGCTAAGAGACTCCAGCGGGCAAAAGACCGCAAATTCATCTCTCATCTTGTGCAGCTGTCAGTGGCATAACGTACGGCAAAATGACTGCCATTCTGGAGCTCGCAGGGCTGCAGAGTCGCCACAGCAACTCATTCATTGCCTGGGGTTGCCCTGGCAATGACATCATCTTGCTGTAGCTTGAGGGTGATGTCACACCTTCAAAGTTTTGCAGCTCAATGTATATCTACGAGTCGTGACCATCGTCTAATCCTAACATAATGCAGATCATCCTTATTTTTCTAACCAGTAGGCAAAACGATCCATGAGTCAGTAAATAGATCTACATGTCTGTGATGATGAATGTCATACAGTAACACCGCTGCCATATCGATCTGTCTGCAGCCGTATCCAGTAGTAGCCAAAGAGATTGTAAATGGCATTATACAAGCCGAGACACTTTCATCCACTGCTGGAATTATACATGAACGTAACCTCAACTATGTAACCGCAGGAAAAGTGATATAGTAATGTACATAGGGGGCAGTATTATAGTAGTTATATTCTTGTACATAGGGGGCAGTACTATAGTAGTTATATTCTTGTACATGGGGGGCAGTATTATAGTAGTTATATTCTTGTACATAGGGGGCAGTATTATAGTAGTTATATTCTTGTACATAGGGGGCAGTATTATAGTAGTTATATTCTTGTACATAGGAGGCAGTATTATAGTAGTTATATTCTTGTACATAGGGGGGCAGTATTATAGTAGTTATATTCTTGTACATAGGGGGTCAGTATTATAGTAGTTATATTCTTGTACATAGGGGGCAGTATTATAGTAGTTATATTCTTGTACATAGGAGCAGTATTATAGTAGTTATATTCTTGTACATAGGGGGCAGTATTATAGTAGTTATATTCTTGTACATAGGGGTCAGTATTATAGTAGTTATATTCTTGTACATAGGAGGCAGTATTATAGTAGTTATATTCTGGTACATAGGAGGCAGTATTATAGTAGTTATATTCTTGTACATAGGGGGCAGTATTACAGTAGTTATATTCTTGTACATAGGGGGCAGTATCATAGTAGTTATATTCTTGTACATAGGAGTAGTATTATAGTAGTTATATTCTGGTACATAGGAGGCAGTATTATAGTAGTTATATTCTTGTACATAGGGGGCAGTATTACAGTAGTTATATTCTTGAACATAGGAGTAGTATTATAGTAGTTATATCCTTGTACATAGGGGGCAGTATTATAGTAGTTATATTCTTGTACATAGGGGGCAGTATTATAGTAGTTATATTCTTGTACATAAGGGGCAGTATTATAGTAGTTATATTCTTGTACATAGGGGACAGTATTATAGTAATTATATTCTTGTACATAGGAGGCAGTATTATAGTAGTTATATTCTTGTACATAGGGGGCAGTATTATAGTAGTTATATTCTTGATCATAGGAGTAGTATTATAGTAGTTATATCCTTGTACATAGGGGGCAGTATTATAGTAGTTATATTCTTGTACATAGGGGGCAGTATTATAGTAGTTATATTCTTGTACATAGGGGCAGTATTATAGTAGTTATATTCTTGTACATAGGGGGCAGTATTACAGTAGTTATATTCTTGAACATAGGAGTAGTATTATAGTAGTTATATTCTTGTACATAGGGGGCAGTATTACAGTAGTTATATTCTTGAACATAGGAGTAGTATTATAGTAGTTATATTCTTGTACATAGGGGGCAGTATTATAGTAGTTATATTCTTGTACAAAGGAGGCAGTATTATAGTAGTTATATTCTTGTACATAGGGGCAGTATTAGAGTAGTTATATTCTTGTACATAGGGGGCAGTATTATAGTAGTTATATTCTTGTACATAGAGGGCAGTATTATAGTAGTTATATTTTTGTACATAGGAGCAGTATTATAGTAGTGATATTCTTGTACATAGGGGG
Organism: Eleutherodactylus coqui; assembly: GCA_035609135.1. Lineage (NCBI taxonomy): Eukaryota > Metazoa > Chordata > Amphibia > Anura > Eleutherodactylidae > Eleutherodactylus > Eleutherodactylus coqui. The sequence continues at coordinate 11,864,540 of CM069407.1, forward strand.
CAGTATTATAGTAGTTATATTCTTGTACATAGGGGGCAGTATTATAGTAGTTATATTCTTGTACATAGGAGCAGTATTATAGTAGTTATATTCTTGTACATAGGGGGCAGTATTATAGTAGTTATATTCTTGTACATAGGGGGCAGCATTATAGTAGTTATATTCTTGAACATAGGAGTAGTATTATAGTAGTTATATTCTTGCACATAGGGGGCAGTATTATAGTAGTTATATTCTTGTACAAAGGGGGCAGTATTATAGTAGTTATATTCTTGTACAAAGGGGGCAGTATTATAGTAGTTATATTCTTGTACATAGGAGCAGTATTATAGTAGTTATATTCTTGTACATAGGAGTAGTATTATAGTAGTTATATTCTTGTACATAGGGGGCAGTATTATAGTAGTTATATTCTTGTACATAGGAGGCAGTATTATAATAGTTATATTCTTGTACATAGGGAGCAGTATTATAGTAGTTATATTCTTGTACATAGGGGTCAGTATTATGGTAGTTATATTCTTGTACATAGGGGGCAGTATTATAGTAGTTATATTCTTGTACATAGGGGGCAGTATTATAGTAGTTATATTCTTGTACATAAGGGGCAGTATTATAGTAGGTATATTCTTGTACATAGGGGGCAGTATTATAGTAGTTATATTCTTGTACATAGGGAGCAGTATTATAGTAGCTAGAGTACATAAGGGGCAGTATTATAGTAGTTATATTCTTGTACATAGGGGACAGTATTGTAGTAGTTATATTCTTGTACATAGGGGTCAGTATTATGGTAGTTATATCCTTGTACATAAGGGGCAGTATTATAGTAGTTATATTCTTGTACATAGGGGGCAGTATTATAGTAGTTATATTCTTGTACGTAGGGGGTAGTATTACAGTAGTTATATTCTTGTACATAGGGGGCAGTATTACAGAAGTTTTATTCTTGTACATAGGATCAGTATTATAGTAGTTATATTCTTCTACATAGGAGGCAGTATTATAGTAGTTATATTCTTGTACATAGGGGGCAGCATTATAGTAGTTATATTCCTGTACATAGGCGGCAGTATTATAGTACTTATATTCTTGTACATAGGGGTAGTATTATAGTAGTTATATTCTTGTACATAGGAGGCAGTATTATAGTACTTATATTCTGGTACATAGGGGTAGTATTATAGTAGTTATATTTGTGCATATAGGAGGCAGTATTATAGTATTTATATTCTTGTACATAGGGGGCAGTATTATAGTAGTTATATTCTTGTACATAAGAGGCAGTATTATAGTAGTTATATTCTTGTACATAGGGAGCAGTATTATAGTAGTTATATTGTTGTACATAGGAGCTGTATTATAGTAGTTATATTCTTGTACATAAGGGGCAGTATTATAGTAGTTATATTCTTGTACATAGTAGGCAGTATTATAGTAGTTATATTCTTGTACATAGGGGCAGTATTATAGTAGGTATATTCTTGTACATAGGAGGCAGTATTATAATAGTTATATTCTTGTACATAGGGGCAGTATTATAGTAGGTATATTCTTGTACATAGAGGGCAGTATTATAGTAGTTATATTCTTGTACATAGGGGGCAGTATTATAGTAGTTATATTACTGTACATAGGAGCAGTATTATAGTAGTTATATTCTTGTACATAGGAGGCAGTATTATAGTAGTTATATTCTTGTATATAGGGGGCAGTATTACAGTAGTTATATTCTTGAACATAGGAGTAGTATTATAGTAGTTATATTCTTGTACATAGGGGGCAGTATTATAGTAGTTATATTCTTGTACATAGGAGGCAGTATTATAGTAGTTATATTCTTGTACATAGGGGCAGTATTAGAGTAGTTATATTCTTGTACATAGGGGGCAGTATTATAGTAGTTATATTCTTGTACATAGAGGGCAGTATTATAGTAGTTATATTTTTGTACATAGGAGCAGTATTATAGTAGTTATATTCTTGTACATAGGGGGCAGTATTATAGTAGTTATATTCTTGTACATAGGGGGCAGTATTATAGTAGTTATATTCTTGTACATAGGAGCAGTATTATAGTAGTTATATTCTTGTACATAGGGGGCAGTATTATAGTAGTTATATTCTTGTACATAGGGGGCAGTATTATAGTAGTTATATTCTTGAACATAGGAGTAGTATTATAGTAGTTATATTCTTGTACATAGGGGGCAGTATTATAGTAGTTATATTCTTGTACATAGGGGGCAGTATTATAGTAGTTATATTCTTGTACATAGGGGGCAGTATTATAGTAGTTATATTCTTGTACATAGGAGCAGTATTATAGTAGTTATATTCTTGTACATAGGAGTAGTATTATAGTAGTTATATTCTTGTACATAGGGGGCAGTATTATAGTAGTTATATTCTTGTACATAGGAGGCAGTATTATAGTAGTTATATTCTTGTACATAGGGAGCAGTATTATAGTAGTTATATTCTTGTACATAGGGGTCAGTATTATGGTAGTTATATTCTTGTACATAGGGGGCAGTATTATAGTAGTTATATTCTTGTACATAGGGGGCAGTATTATAGTAGTTATATTCTTGTACATAAGGGGCAGTATTATAGTAGGTATATTCTTGTACATAGGGGGCAGTATTATAGTAGTTATATTCTTGTACATAGGGAGCAGTATTATAGTAGCTAGAGTACATAAGGGGCAGTATTATAGTAGTTATATTCTTGTACATAGGGGGCAGTATTGTAGTAGTTATATTCTTGTACATAGGGGTCAGTATTATGGCAGTTATATCCTTGTACATAAGGGGCAGTATTATAGTAGTTATATTCTTGTACATAGGGGGCAGTATTATAGTAGTTATATTCTTGTACGTAGGGGGTAGTATTACAGTAGTTATATTCTTGTACATAGGGGGCAGTATTACAGAAGTTATATTCTTGTACATAGGAGCAGTATTCTAGTAGTTATATTCTTGTACATAGGAGGCAGTATTATAGTAGTTATATTCTTGTACATAGGGGGCAGCATTATAGTAGTTATATTCCTGTACATAGGCGGCAGTATTATAGTACTTATATTCTTGTACATAGGGGTAGTATTATAGTAGTTATATTCTTGTACATAGGAGGCAGTATTATAGTACTTATATTCTGGTACATAGGGGTAGTATTATAGTAGTTATATTTGTGCATATAGGAGGCAGTATTATAGTATTTATATTCTTGTACATAGGGCGCAGTATTATAGTAGTTATATTCTTGTACATAAGAGGCAGTATTATAGTAGTTATATTCTTGTACATAGGGAGCAGTATTATATTAGTTATATTGTTGTACATAGGAGCTGTATTATAGTAGTTATATTCTTGTACATAAGGGGCAGTATTATAGTAGTTATATTCTTGTACATAGTAGGCAGTATTATAGTAGTTATATTCTTGTACATAGGGGCAGTATTATAGTAGGTATATTCTTGTACATAGGAGGCAGTATTATAATAGTTATATTCTTGTACATAGGGGCAGTATTATAGTAGGTATATTCTTGTACATAGGGGGCAGTATTATAGTAGTTATATTCTTGTACATAGGGGGCAGTATTATAGTAGTTATATTACTGTACATAGGAGCAGTATTATAGTAGTTATATTCTTGTACATAGGAGGCAGTATTATAGTAGTTATATTCTTGTATATAGGAGGCAGTATTATAGTAGTTATTTTCTTGTACATAGGATCAGTATTATAGTAGTTATATTCTCATACATAGGGGTAGCATTATAGTAGTTATATTCTTGTAAATAGGGGGCAGTATTATTGTAGTTATATTCTTGTACATAGGGGGCAGTATTATAGTAGTTATATTCTTCTACATAGGGGGCAGTATTATTATAGTTATATTCTTGTACATAGGGGGTAGTATTACAGTAGTTATATTCTTGTACATAGTGGGCAGTATTATAGTAGTTATATTCTTGTACATAGGGGGCAGTATTATAGTAGTTATATTCTTGTACATAGGGGCAGTATTACAGAAGTTATATTCTTGCACATAGGGGGCAGTATTATAGTAGTTATATTCTTGTATATAGGGGGCAGTATTACAGAAGTTATATTCTTGCACATAGGGGGCAGTATTATAGTAGTTATATTCTTGCACATAGGAGGCAGTATTATAGTAGTTATATTCTTGTATATAGGGGGCAGTATTACAGAAGTTATATTCTTGCACATAGGGGGCAGTATTATAGTAGTTATATTCTTGCATATAGGAGGCAGTATTATAGTACTTATATTCTTGTATATAGGGGGCAGTATTACAGAAGTTATATTCTTGCACATAGGGGGCAGTATTATAGTAGTTATATTCTTGCACATAGGAGGCAGTATTATAGTAGTTATATTCTTGTACAATAGGGGGCAGTATTATAGTAGTTATATTCTTGTACACAGGGGGCAGTATTATAGTACTTATATTCTTGTACATAGGGGTAGTATTATAGTAGTTATATTCTTGTACATAAGAGGCAGTATTATAGTACTTATATTCTTGTACATAGGGGTAGTATTATAGTAGTTATATTTGTGTATATAGGAGGCGGTATTAGAGTAGTTATATTCTTGTTCATAGGAGGCAGTATTATAGTAGTTATATTCTTGTACATAGGGGGCATTACTATAGTAGTTATATTCTTGTACATAGGAGGCAGTATTATAATCATTATATTCTTTTACATAGGGAAGAGTATTATAGTAGCTATATCCTTCTACATGGAAGGCAGTACTATAGTTTTTATATTTTTGTACATAGGAGCAGTATTATAGTAGTTATATTCTTGTACTTAGGGGGCAGTATTATAGTAGTTATATTCTTGTACATAGGGGGCAGTATTATAGTAGTTATTTTCTTGTACATAGGATCAGTATTATAGTAGTTATATTCTCATACATAGGGGTAGTATTATAGAAGTTATATTCTTGTACATAGGGGGCAGTATTATAGTAGTTATATTCTTGTACATAGGAGGTAGTATTATAGTAGTCATATTCTTGTACATAGGGGGCAGTATTATAGTAGTTATATTCTTGTACATAGGAGGCAGTATTATAGTAGTTATATTCTTATACATAGGAGCAGTATTATGGTAGTTATAGTGTTGTACATAGTAGGTAGTATTATAGTAGTTATTTTCTTGTACATAGGATCAGTATTATAGTAGTTATATTCTCATACATAGGGGTAGTATTATAGTAGTTACATTCTTGTACATAGGGGCAGTATTATAGTAGTTATATTCTTGTACATAGGGGGCAGTATTATAGTAGTTATATTCTTGTACATAGGGGGCAGTATTATAGTAGTTATATTCTTGTACATAGGAGGCAGTATTATAGTAGTTATATTCTTATACATAGGAGCAGTATTATAGTAGTTATATTCTTGTACATAGGGGGCAGTATTATAGTAGTTATATTCTTATACATAGGAGCAGTATTATGGTAGTTATAGTGTTGTACATAGGAGGTAGTATTATAGTAGTTATTTTCTTGTACATAGGATCAGTATTATAGTAGTTATATTCTCATACATAGGGGTAGTATTATAGTAGTTACATTCTTGTACATAGGGGCAGTATTATAGTAGTTATATTCTTGTACATAGGGGGCAGTATTATAGTAGTTATATTCTTGTACATAGGGGGCAGTATTATAGTAGTTATATTCTTGTACATAGGGGTAGTATTATAGTAGTTATATTCTTGTATATAGGAGGCAGTATTATAGTAGTTATATTCTTGTACATAGGAGGCAGTATTATAGTAGTTATATTCTTGTATATAGAAGGCAGTATTATAGTAGTTATATTCTTGTACATAGGGGGCAGTATTATAGTAGTTATATTCTTGTACATAGGGGGCAGTATTATAGTAGTTATATTCTTGTACATAGGGGCAGTATTATAGTAGTTATATTCTTGTACATAGGGGGCAGTATTATAGTAGTTATATTCTTGTACATAGGGGGCAGTATTTTAGTAGTTATATTCTTGTACATAGGGGGCAGTATTATAGTAGTTGTTTTCTTGTACATAGGGGCTGTATTATAGTAGTTATATTCTTGTACATAGGGGCAGTATTATAGTAGTTATATTCTTGTACATTGGGGCGGTATTATAGTAGTTATATTCTTGTATATAGTTGACAGTATTATACTATATCGCTCTTGGGTAGTAAAAACAATGACTAAATATGATTAAGAGGACAATCATACCTCACTAATTAAGGGCAGTGAACTGTATTTTAACGTGCGTTTTCAGGATTGACTAGAGATTTGCTGTATTGCTGCCCATAAAGTGCCTGTAGAGGAATAATTACAATTTCAGCTTCTAGGGAAGATGCCAGATAAAGATGTTAGAACTGGAAAGAGCAATTTAGTAGAATTATAAGTGGGAAATCATATGAAATCTTTGAATATTTTCTCTAAAAGCCAAAGCGCTCCCCAGCGCCCACTCTGAAGGACGAGTCACATGTCCTGCTACAAATCATGTGTGACTTATTTGCTCTTCAGAATGCAAGGCATAAATCCTAGTGGGGTATTCCCATGTGCAGCCATCGCTTCAAAACCACATCTGTAATGTAGCAGCATTAATGCAACTCCAGGGCAGCCAATTCAGCTGTAAATCACATCTCTCCGGGAATAAACTGCAAAAACGGCTTCTTCCATTTATGTACAAATAATTATCCTGAAAAGTCCTTTCTGCTCTATCAATTGAATATGTAAACCAGCAACTGCTCCCTCTCTGGTTTAGAAATCAGAAGTGCTGCTGTTTGCTGCGAATGCAGTTGTGTTGCTGTCCATGGTGCTGCTCTTATTAGAAAGGTACTATAGACTGGAGTAGTATGTTAAATGGCCCCCTTCTTAGAGCCCCCCAGCCTTTTCGGTATTGGCGCTTCTCCTTGACCCCGGAGCATAAAATCACGTGACAAGTTTTTCGTGGATCAGTTCCAGAGTGAATCCACATTGAAATGGGAAATCCAGCGATCTGAGCGACTTCCAACGAAGCCCGTTAATCGGTGCTGGACTAGCCGGGGCCTCACCGCCAAACATGGGGGGTTTCTCATGTAACGGTGTGGAGAGTATACAGAGAATGGTTTGATCAAGGAAAACATCCAGCGAAAGGGGATCATATGGACATTATCAACTTGTCACTGAAAGGGGTCGGAGGAGGATGTCAGGAATCATTAATAAACAATAACCATATGTAGTACAGTCAAGAAAAGTGTAGCTGAATACAACTCCAATTAAGGCCGGCCTGATACGGATGGGTCGGATTCAGCATGTAGGAGCCCTCAGCTGAATACGTCTCTGACCACGGCCGGCATTTGCGCAGAAATGTTTAAATCCGTATTGTAGATGGTCCAGACGACTCACCGTCGGACATGCACAGTACAGATTTATTACAAATATTTTTTCCCCGTTGCGAGGTGATGATGCAGGTACCCTTGATCTATCCACGATGTCAACTGCGGATGGGTCATGGGTCAGATGGCTTCCATTGACTTAAAAGGAAGCTGTCTGTGCGGAATCCACACAAGAATAGAGCATGCTGCGATTTTAGTTCCATGAGCCAATTCTCTATTCTTGTTAGTGGATGCGGAATACCGCGGATCGTCCATGTGGGTGATGATAGTAGATTCCACAATCCACATCCAGTCATGTGAGATCGGCCTCGGGTGTGCAAATGTACAACTCGCCGTTCCTCCGCACAGATGGCTATTACAGCAGACGACCAGTTCCAGCGCCGTTGTGTCTAAGAGAAACAGAAAGACTCCAGCGGGCAAAACAGCGCAAAACTTGTATCACTGACCAGCAGGAAAACCTCTCCTGGTCAGATGGGTCCAGATTTATGTTGCTGATGGGGGGTCAGAATTTGGAACAAGCAGCATGAATCGCTGACCCCTTCCTGTCAGCCGGTCAGAACATGTCAGCATCTCCATCTAATCTGCAGCAACTACAAGAAGCTTTCTGTCCGCAGGGGCCGATATTCCTGCAGAACGATCTCATTACCTAGCGGAATCTACACCACGATGAATTGCTGCGGTTCTGAAGGCCAAAGGAGTCCAACGCGCTGCTAGATGGGGGAAAATGGCCATTTAGTGTATGCAGGACATTGTATTACTGCAAGCCAATCAGCTGCATAATGCACTTTCACTTACTCTCACTTAAAGGGGTTGTCCCGCGCCGAAACGGGTTTTTTTTTTTTTCAACCCCCCCCCCGTTCGGCGCGAGACAACCCCGATGCAGGGACGTACAGAAAGCTTACCGGAGCGCTTACCTTAATCCCCGCGCTCCGGTGACTTCTATACTTACCTGTGAAGATGGCCGCCGGGATCCTCTGCCTCCGTGGACCGCAGCTCTTCTGTGCGGTCCATTGCCGATTCCAGCCTCCTGATTGGCTGGAATCGGCACGTGACGGGGCGGAGCTACACGGAGCTACACGGAGCCCCATAGAGAACAGGAGAAGACCTGGACTGCGCAAGCGCGGCTAATTTGGCCATCGGAGGGCGAAAATTAGTCGGCACCATGGAGACGAGGACGCCAGCAACGGAGCAGGTAAGTAAAAACCTTCTTATAACTTCTGTATGGCTCATAATTAATGCACAATGTATATTACAAAGTGCATTAATATGGCCATACAGAAGTGTATAGACCCACTTGCTGCTGCGGGACAACCCCTTTAAGTACATGCACTATACTATTATGTATCCTGGGTTCATGCATAGCATCTTATAACATCCTAGAACACTTTTTAGCATGCTACTTATTTTTGCATGGGCAGAGCTGTAGAGGGCAGAACGATGGTGATGTTGATGATGATGATGATGATGGCGAGGCAGGTGATCCAGCACAACAATATGGCTTCATCACCCATCGAGGGGTCTGATAAAAGTTGAGTTCTGACCTCTATATGTAGTGTAGTTATCACCCATCATCTCTTGCAGGAGTTTAATACAAGACAGAACAGGCATCTCTTACAAGTGCTGTCAAGAGAGCTATTAGTGGGCGTCCTCCAGCAGCTTTCCAGGGAACCAAGGTAACACAGAAGAAACACTTGGATCCGTGTCCTTCTCTTCTCTTAAGTTATTATGTTTTTCTCCTTTTCTCCTTATCCTCGTGGTTTGTGAACAGAATTCTCAAACACTTATGCAGGTAGTGCAGTGAATGAGGGCAGCGGAGGATAACTGAGCAACCATCTGACGGGACTGTCCCGGGGATTGGGGGCTGTCCCTGGAGGCAGGAGGCAAATCCTGATTGCAACTTTATCTGTTTCCTCAGGGTGCAGATACAATTAGATACAATAGTGCAGATGGGAGCCGTCAGCTCCACCACTCCCCCCACTGGCGGCCCGGAGCAAACAGTTGTCATACAGTGGCTTTATCATTCTTGCCTGTGCGGAGTCGCACATACAAACTGTAGGAGACCGGCAGAGCAATCTGCTTCATGGGAATAGATACAGATGAGTATTTTTTGGTTGTTTTAAGCCCCTGAAGGAACTTTTTATATGTAAGGACAATACAAGGGAATCTGTTTTGCGGGGGCATCATTTAGGTACTAAGGGGCATCTCTGAGGGCACTAAAGAGGATTATTTACAGTTGGGACATCTCCTAGCTCACTAAGGGGGCATTTTTATTATGGGACATCATTTGGGGTACAAAGGGACGTGGGGGGGGGGGGCACTGAGGGTGAATCACTAGAGGCTGTAAGGGGGATATTTGCGGTGGGAGGCATTACTAGGGCACTAAGGGGGCATCTTTAGTAACAGGCATCTCTGAGAGCACGAAAGGGAATTATTTACTGTTGGTGGCATTGCCTGGCTTACTAAGAAGGCATTCTTGTTTTAGGGGTATCACTGGGTGTTCAAAAAAGTCATGTGTGGGGGCAATAAAGCTGCTTCATTAGGGGCACTATGAGGAAATATTTACTGTGGAGGCCTCACTGAGGCACTAAGGAGGCTTGAGTGAGGCACTAAGACGGCATTATTAGGGGCACTAAGGAGGATTATTTACTGTGGGAGGAATTACTGGAAGCACTAAGGAAGCATTTTTGTATAGGAGTATCAATGGGACATCACTAGGTGCACTAAGGGGAAATATTTACTGTGTGAGGCACTATGAGGGTATCAATAGGATCATGTTTTCTGTGTGAGAGCACTAAGGGGTAACCTTTACTGTATGGGGGAATCACTACTGTGAGGGAACACAGGGGGGCATCACTAGGTGCACTAAGGGGAAATCTTTACTGTATGGCAGAATTGCCACTGCAAGGGGGCACTAAGGGGACATTATTACTATAAGCCACAGAAATATGGCACAATGCCATTGTGTGGGTCACTAAGGGCACATTCACATGGGATTATATAGCTGCCAGATCCACATCAGATTTTTTCCTATGTGTATGTGACACTTTAATGTGCAGCAGAACTCTGAATCTGTATAGTTTGTGGATTTTCATGTGGATTCATGTGTATTTAACATCATTTGTCTGTGTCCTAAAGACCAAAATTAGCTGCGTTTTTATAGCTGCCACATAAGAATACACTTTTCTCTAAAAACTAGCTCCTCAGCCGATCATCATGGATCTAGAACCTGGAATCCTCAGTGATCGACTAAAGAAGATCTGGCAAGCCGTACATTTTCCTTGCAGTGGCCACTACAGGAAAAAAGTAGTATTACATTCTCTGTTTTGGAACCAATGAAGGACCTTTTAATACATACACAAGGTGGGTCCACCAGAGTGATAACCACTGTTCACGGAAGAACCCCCACCCCCTCCGTGATGTCCATAGGGCATATGAATAGAACATCTCTTAGCCTCCATATGCTGATTCAATGGACCCATGTCGGACCCTATCCCATAGAGAGCCAATGTTGTCGATATAAAGCCATACAGTATAGCATTCGCTCTTCCTTCCGAAAAAAAAGATGTCATATAAACCCCCTCCCCCTCCCACCTGTTGCAGCGTTCAATGTATTTTGACAAAAGGGGCTTTCTCTCCCTAATCAATAGAAAAATAAAAGCCTTTAGAAATAAAATATTAATGGAGTCGTCTAATTAAACCAGTAAAAATTCCCCCCTGCGTTTCTAGGAAAAGCTTTTAACTCAGCGGGGCGATCGGTGAAGTCCCCGTGGCAGGGCGAGCTTCCGTTTAACCACTTCATTGTTAGCTAACCTTTAATAACAATATTGCATCGGGAGTGAAATACTAGTGACAGATTAATTACATGTTGGGGAATATGTAAGAGCATTGATCAGCGCTCGTCTAGACTCGGCGCAGCACATTGAGAAGGTAAATGGCATACAATTAGGAAAGAAAATAGCTAGCTGAAGAAGAGAACCCCTGAGGAGGTCATTCTGCGCAGATTTGATGGGAAGTGCAGGGGACGGGCGGCAGCGGGGAATTGCTCAGCGTACAGTCTTTAAGCAGTTTATCAGTTACTTATGGTGAATATTGTACAGAATTGCCTTTCTATGTGCAGTATTAATAGTTATATGACATAGCAGAGGTGCAGGGTAATAACTGCATGGGGGTCCTGCAGACAATGGGGCCCACCACCACTTTAGGCACAAAGGGTCAGGGCTCCATTTTTCCGATATGGAGCTCCAAATCCTCAATATACTGTGTAACAGTTAACAAAATTATTTCTGACTGCAGCCGCCTCTAGGGGGCGCGCACTCCATATAGAGTTACCATACTTACCATCTTTTATTAACCTTCTTCAGGGTGAATGGTGAGTGGGGCACAAAGCCTTTCTGTGTTTAGGCAACTCTCATTTTCACAGGTCACAACTCCCTCTTTTCTTGTTATAGTAATAAGCCCCCCTTTATAGTCTCCAAAGTAATGACCCCCATGGTAACCAGCCCCCTTTGTAGCTTCCACAGTAATGAGCCCACCCTTTCTGGCCCCCAAAGTAATGCAACCCCATTGGAGAAAAATCCCATTTGCGGTTCCTACAGTAATAAGCCCCCTGCTGTGATCCCCACAGTAATAGCCCAATTATAGTAGTAAGATCTAATTTGTGGCCCCCACAGTAATAGCCTCATCACAGTAGTAACATTTCTTTTGTGGCCCCCACAGTAAAGGACTCCAAAGTAATAAGCCCTCCTTTGTAGCTGCAACATAAGTAAGCCCCTCTTTGTGCCATCCACAGTACTAAGACCCCACAGTAAAAAAAAACCCTTTGTGGTCCCCACAGCAATATGATCCAGTAGTTGTAAGATCTAATTTGTGGCCCCCACCATATAAGACCCTTTAGCAATAATGGGGGTCCTGCAGACAATTTATGCCGAAACAGTAGTAACCCCCTCCCTCCTTTTGTGGCATCCACAGTAATAAGACCCCATAGTAGTAATCAGCCTTTGCTGGCCCCCAGGGAAGTAAACTCCAAAAGTAAGTGGTTCCCATTTGTGTCCCCCACATTAATAAGCCTCTTTTTGTGTACTCCACAGTAATAAGCTTTGCTTAGTGGCCCTTACAACACTAAGCCTCCATTCATGCCCCCACCATTTGGGCCCCCCACACCCATTTGTTTCATGAATAGTAATAATCCCACCTTTGTGGCCCCATAGTAATAATCCCCACTTCATGGTCCCCTATCTGGTCCCACAGTAATAAGTCCCCTTTGTGGCCCCCAAATTAATAGTCCCTTTGCCATCATGGGGTAGTCCAGCGGGTGGAGCGAGAGGAGTGACTATAGTGTTATTTTGTATTCTACAGCTTTCAGGCACTTTATATTTAAAGTTGCAGGACAACAACTTCCCCTTAGCTCCTCTCCCCTTACTCCCTGCCCGGGAGATTCGCCAACCTTGCCAGGAGTGTGGAAGGTCTCCTCCTGGACGTTCCGTGAGAGTCAGCAAGTATAAGATTTACACAACTCTCAATGAAGTCAATAATAAATCTGTATGCTGTGAGCTCCCCCTGCTGGTGACTCAAGGCAAAAAGAATACTTCAAAGCAGTATTTCATTTCAAGGCATTTTCCAATGTGGTAAGTCTGAGCATAACCTGGATATGTCATAACTCACAGATCAGTGGGGCCACCTGCTGGGATCATCACAGATCCTTAGAACAAAGGAGGTTGTGAGGCGAGTGAAGATCACACGGCGCCTTACGGAGTCCAAATATATCAAAATAAATCCTGCCACCGAACGTCCCGCTGCTCTTCCAATAAACAAACCCCTTCTATGAGTCCAGAATACGCAGCATCTGTGGCTGAAGAAGAAAACTATGTATTTTTATTGTTTTGCCAAAAACAGACATGAGCCCCCCCAACGTGCGGACTACAAGGGGAATTCAGCAGAGCCGACTAACAAGAAGCCTCTGCAGACGACATGTATAATTGATGGGCTGCACTTCATTTCATGTTCGTTAGAGCAGCAGGTTAACTTCAGTTCAGAGGAGGAGCCGGGAAAGTGGATGGGGAGCGGTGTCAAACTCACCGAAGCCACATCAGCATTATGGTTGCCTTCAATGGCCCTTTAATAGGGGCTCATTCTGTATTATGCGTGTAATAATGGCGCTTAAACGCCATTGTTTGCATTGGGATATTCAGACATGCGTTTTTCACAAGTCTGCAACATCATGTATTATGGCCCGAAATTGCCCATTATAGTCAATGGAATCGTATATATATTCAGTGAATACACATGTATTTATGCATGAAGGCAGGAAAAATCTATAGGACCCTCTTGTGTTTCTTTTGGGTACGTGAAAAATGCAGTGAATTTGCACAAAAAAATGCAAGAAGGTCCAAATACACATGAATGCACTCAGTTTTGGTCCATGTAAAAAATGCGTATTTCACATACTAACATAACATGGCTATGGAGCTCTCTGCACTAGGATGGAGTTCTTCCCCTTCCATCTCGGTAGCACTGAGCTTTCTATCTTGATGGGTGGCTATGGTGCCCGGCAGGGGCGTAACTAAAGGCTCAGGGGCCCTGATGCAAAACGGGACCTGGGTCCCCCCCCCCTCTATCTGTATCTGTACCCGTACCCATACCTAAACCATGCTGCACAGACACATAACCTGAAGCTTCTGGGCCCCAATGCAAAACCTGTAACAGGGCCCCCCAACTATAATGCTTTATTCATAGTACTGGGCTCCCTATATGGAGAAGAGAGGCCTTATGAGCCCCCTAAGGCTCCTGGGCCCGGGTGCAACCGCATCCCCTGCACCCTCTAGTTACGCTCCTGGTGCCCAGGTAGGGCTGGCAGAGCTCTGCCACCACCTCTGTTGCTGAACATAGCTGTGTGGAGCTCAGACTCCTGGATGGCCCCCGCTCCCTGAGGCTATGTCCTCCAGAGAAATTGGAGAGCCGGTCGTTCTGTTTCCGGACCCCGTCGCGGGACGCATAAGATGACGTGGCGGCGAGATTCAGCCCACAGGCCTTGAGTTTGACATGTTGTAAGCGGTCCATTGAGCGGACGTGCTCAGGATTATCAGGCTCGATTACTAATAGAAAAGATGAAAAATGATGAGATGTCAAAACTAGGGAGATTCCTTATAGGAGAAGAGCTAAATCAATGCAGAATACAAAGGTCCAGGAGTTACCAATGTAATCTGCTGTGTGCCACCATCACACACTAAGGGGTTATTCCGACGTGCGTATATCGGCCGGGTCTTCATGCCAGGTGATATACGGCGTCCCTCTCTGCAGGGGAAGGAGGCGGACCGGCAGCAGTGCAACGAGCGCCCACCCCCTCTCCGCCCCTCACCACTATTTGCAATAGGAGGGACGGGGTGGGCGTGGAGCTAAGTTCCGCCCCCTCCCAATTGCAAATAATGGCGAGGGATGGAGGGGGGTGGGCGCTCATTGCACTGCTGCCGGTCCGCCTCCTCCCCCTGCAGAGAGACACAGCGTATATCGGCCGGGCGTGAAAACCTGGCCGAAATACGCATGTCAGAATAAGCTCTCATTCACACGAGCGTGTGCTGTACATAGGTATGCACAAACACACGTAAATGCAGGGCCATGCCCATTGTCTTCCAGTAAAAGCAATGGGCTGCCGGAAATCCCTAAAATGTGTAAAAAAAATTATATATATATATATACTCACCTAGCTGCGATGTAAATATTCCTCACAGGGAGACCCCCCTTCTCACTGAACACTGTAACAGCACTGTCACCGTGATCAGTGCCAAGGGGATTCCCTGCGGGGAGTAAGGTATCCCCTACTGTAGCTGTCACAGCTGTGACAGCTGTGGTAGAGGATTTCTTCATCGCCGCAGGGAGTAAAGAATTCCCTGCCACAGAGGATCGCAATGTTCTCCTATTGATTTCAATGGGATTGGCACTTCTGCAGTCCCATTGAAAGCAATGGGCTGCCGGCAAGCCCTGCAGGGATTTTCAGGGAAGGGCTTTAAATATAAGTCCTTCTCTGAAAATCATCCGTAAAATGTGTGAAAAATAAAAAAAAACTAATAGTCAGCTCTCCTCAGCTTGGCCATTAATGGAATTCACAGGCAGCTGAGCGCCTCAGCCAGACAGAAGCAGTTCTTTCAGGAGGCGGGGATTTTGATTCGGGGACAGCGCAGAGAGGATGTGTCTGAGCCCCGGCAGCTGAAGAAAGGTAAGTATAATTTTTCTTTTTTTTACACCAGTTTGGGTTGTTTTTCAGGGAAGGGTTTATATTTAAAGTCCTTCCCTGAAAAATAATTAAGCTGGATGCTCTACTGCAGCTGTCATCTGTGACAGCTGTGGTAGGGAATTCTTCATTCCCCACAGGGATGAATAAAACATCTGCTGCATGTGGCAGATGTGTTCTTCATCCCTACGGGGGATATGGCAGTGGCAGACAGGTAAGTATATATATATTTTTTTATTATTATTTTTTTTTTGTTTACACTAAAAGGGATGTTTTTCAGGGAAGAGCTTATATTTAAAGCTCTCCCCTGAAAATCACTTCAGGGGTGCCGTCAGACCATTGCCTACAATGGAGCCTCCGGCAGCAGCCGTGACTCCATTGAAGGCAATGCGTGCAGGACCTATGGTGTATACATGTCCTATCTTTACAGGTGCACGCCTGTAAAACACGGACATGTGAACACACCATAGGGAATTCAGTGTTTTTGCGCACGCATGTGCACACACATAAACACGCTCGTGTAAAGGCTCCCTCATCTTGTATTTCCCCCTTCTCATCCATCTGCTCCTTACCCCGCTTGCGTTTTCTTGTTCTGCCTGTTATTTCCCCCACCTAATTGCCTTCACATCCTTCCTCTCTTCCTTGTTATCCTGCTTTCCTTCCTTCCTGTTTCCTCTTGTTCTGTCTCTTCTCTTTCTCCTTCATACTGCCTTGGAGTTATCTTTCAAGCATCACAGGTTTCAGTTACAGTTCAGGACAGAGCGGTGTGACTCGCAGCACAATTTTGTCTGTGGAAATGCTTGAGGGTACAACGGAGGCCGAACAGACCCCATTAAAGTCAATGAGTTCCCCATTTGGTTCCATCATAGGAGGGGTCCATTCTAGGGATAATGTTTCCTTGTTCCTGTGATGAAACCGAACAATGAAGTCCAGCGTCATTGTGAACGTGAACCAATTCCTCATTACGCCTTCCCTTCAGACTGTAACCTTCTCATTTCTTCCCCTCTTCCTACTTTGCCTTTTTCATATCTTATCTATTTTCCTTCCCAAAGCAGAAGAATAAGAGGAGTAAAGTCTCTATACGGCAAGTGTGCTGGCCACAACCATGAAGTAGAGCCTGGGTGGTGTCATAATGTCTGCCCTGACACACCGGATTGCGCCTTTGGCACATGCGTCGTCATTTGACGCTAGTCACCAATGTGTGCCTGTTTGCTGTCACTGCAGGAGATCTTTTAGGTGTCCTCAGTGTTTAATGTTCCCTTCTTCTGTCCTCTGCTTCAGCATCTACTGTTGTGTATGGACTGATTTACTGACAAGGAGGTATATCCCCCATGCCAGCTAAATAGCCATAATGGAAGTGTATGTATTCCGGCCCTGCCTCTACATGGGCGCCGGTTATTCTCCTGTGTGCATGCATGCTGTGCAGATCTCTGTCTGTTGGTCGCGATCCAGTTTTTCTCCAATCTATTCCCCCTCCATCTGGAGGCTTGTTGGACATGTGAACTATGTCTTTCTTGTCTGTTCCTCCTTTGTCTTATGGGTTGTCAATAGAGATGAGTGAGCGTACTCAGTTCGGGTGTTTTTAAACTCGAGCACCGCTTTTTCCGAGTAACTGACTACTCGGGCGAAAAGAATCGGGGGGCAGCATGGTGGAGCGGGGGGTAGCAGTGGGGAACAGGGGGGAGCTCTCTCTCCCCCCCCCCCACTCCCCTCTGCATCCCCCCGCTCACCCCCAGCGCCCTTCAAATCTTTTCGTCCGAGTAGTCAGTTACTCAGAAAAAGCGGTGCTCGAGTGCAAAAACACCCGAACCGAGTACGCTCGCTCATCTCTAGTAGTCAAACACCTGAACCGTGTCTTGTCTGTTCCCTCTGCTCAATGTTAAATGCTGTATCCTGTCTAGAGATGGGAAGGCCAGGAAAAAAAAACTAAAAAGTTGGAACATAAACAGTTTTTTCCCCGTTTTTTTCCAAAGCCATTTTCTATGTTATATAGTTTGAATCCCATATCATAAATATATTATTTATCGTTGGAAAAGAACATATTTTACACACTTTTTTTTTTTTGGACATTTCCAGAAAAAAATTAGTTTTTTTCCCTAATTTTTCCAGCTTTTCCCATCTCTAAGCCTGTCTTGTCTGTTTGGCAGTGGACTGCTGTCAGCTATGTACCTGTGGCTATTAACTCTGCGTGGGGTTTATTCACCTTTGCTATCTCTGTTAGCATTCACATCTGCTATATGTTCTTCATCTAGGGACAGATTAGGTCCACTAGGTTGCAGACGTAGGTCTGTCCTTATCAAGACGATCGCTCTGCTTTTAGGCAGGGACTACTTTTGTGTTGCCCTCGTTTTGACGGTATAATATAAGTCTACATGTCTCCGTTGTGGGCATTAATTACATTGAGACTTGATGTGTTGGTGATGTCCATGAAGGGTGTGATTGTAACCCCAATGTTTTCTACATTCACCATTGATGTCCTTACATTGTAGCTCATGACTTCATGAATGATTCAATAGTAACAAAGACAAACTACAACGTGACCACAATGTTACCCTGTTTAGGACTTGGCAGCCCATTCCGCCTCCCTCCTTCTCCTTCTTTATAGAACTATAGGGATCGCTGGTAGCATAATAGAATAAACGCATTTCATAGGACAGAAACTGGAATAATATTCCTAATGTGCCGAGCGGCATGTAGTATCTGTCCTCATTTCCAGGATAACGGCTCCCTAACATAATTTGTTTTTTTCGTAATTTTTTTTCCTGTTTCCTCCAATCAGATCTTATTACCTGGCGAGCGCACAGTAACCATTTCTGCAGAATCCAGGGCGATCTGATCCGGGTAATTCTACCTATGATGTTCTTGGCTACCTTATACCGCGGTGTCAGCGTAGGCGCCAACTAACGACATCTTATCTTCACTTTTCTATGATAAGTTGTACCGCTCTGCCGGGGATTATTACAGTGAATGCTGCCGGTTCTGCAGGATCAAGACGGTAGACTTTGTATTACCGGATGACACATTCCCAGTTACTTTGTCTGCTATGAATAGCCTGGAATATTGGGATTACTTGCCAAAAATATACTCTGTTTTGTTCACTGTCAAAAATCAGAACTCCTTATCGCCTCAGCCTTATAATATACCGCAGAGTCATATAAAATTGAGACAATGTCATGGGATGTTAGACTAGCCTAATATAATAGTATGATATTGTGTAGCACTCTATATACCTCTGTAGTACCAGGAGGTATAATATAATATTGTGTAGCACTCTATATACCTCTGTGGTTCCAGGCAGTATAATATAATATTGTGTAGCACTCTATATACCTCTATGGTACCAGGCGGTATAATATAATATTGTGAAGCACTTTATATACCTCTGTGGTTCCAGGCGGTATAATATAATATTGTGTAGTACTCTATATACCTCTATGGTACCGGGCGGTATAATATAATATTGGGTAGCACTCTATATACCTCTGTGGTTCCAAGCGGTATAATATAATATTGGGTAGCACTCTATAAACCTCTGTGGTACCAGGCGGTATAATATAATATTGTGTAGCACTCTATATACTTCTATGGTACAAGGCGGTATAATATAATATTGTGTAGTACTCTATATACCTCTATGGTACCAGGCAGTATAATATAATATTGTGTAGTACTCTATATACCTCTGTGGTACCAGGCAGTATATTATAATATTAGGTAGCACTCTATATACCTCTGTGGTACCAGGCAGTATAATATAATATTGGGTAGCACTCTATATACCTCTGTGGTACAAGACGGTATAATATAATATTGGGTAGCACTCTATATACCTCTGTGGCACCAGTCGGTATAATATTATATTGTGTAGTACTCTATATATCTCTGTGGTACCAGGTAGTATAATATAATATTGGGTCGCACTCTATATACCTCTGTGGTACAAGACGGTATAATATAATATTGTGTAGCACTCTATATATCTCTATGGTACCAGGCAGTATAATATAATATTGTGCAGCACTCTATATACCTCTGTAGTACCAGGAGGTATAATATAATATTGTGCAGCACTCTATATACCTCTGTGGTACCAGGAGGTATAATATAATATTGTGCAGCACTCTATATACCTCTATGGTACCAGGCGGTATAATATAATATTGTGCAGCACTCTATATACCTCTGTAGTACCAGTAGGTATAATATAATATTGTGCAGCACTCTATATACCTCTGTGGTACAAGACGGTATAATATAATATTGGGTAGCACTCTATATACCTCTGTGGTTCCAGGCAGTATAATATAATATTGTGTAGCACTCTATATATCTCTATGGTACCAGGCGGTATAATATAATATTGTGTAGCACTCTATATATCTCTATGGTACCGGGCGGTATAATATAATATTGGGTAGCACTCTATATACCTCTGTGGTTCCAAGTGGTATAATATAATATTGGGTAGCACTCTATAAACCTCTGTGGTACCGGGCGGTATAATATAATATTGTGCAGCACTCTATATACTTCTATGGTACAAGGCGGTATAATATAATATTGGGTAGCACTCTATATACCTCTGTAGTACCAGGAGGCATAATAGAAAATTGTGCAGCACTCTATATACCTCTATGGTACCAGGCGGTATAATATAATATTGTGCAGCACTCTATATACCTCTGTAGTACCAGGAGGCATAATATAATATTGTGCAGCACTCTATATACCTCTGTGGTACCATGCGGTATAATATAATATTGTGCAGCACTCTATATACCTCTGTGGTACCAGGCGGTATAATATAATATTGTGCAGCACTCTATATACCTCTGTAGTACCAGGAGGCATAATATAAAATTGTGCAGCACTCTATATGCCTCTGCGGTACCATGCGGTATAATATAATATTGTGCAGCACTCTATATACCTCTATGGTACCATGCGGTATAATTTAATATTGTGCAGCACTCTATATACCTCTGTGGTACCATGCAGTATAATACATTATTGTGCAGCACTCTATATACCTGTGTGATATCAGTGATATAAGGCTGTGATCAGACATGTTATTTATTGGCGTATCATGGCACACTACTTGAACCTTCAGTATGATGCTGCCCCTACATTATGGTGACAGGTAACTCTACAGGTATGAGAAGTCTCTCAGTTCCGGAATATCATATTGTGAAATTCTATTCTCATTGCTATGTTAGCATAAATTCTTCATATCCGACGTTTCCTCCACATGATATTGACTAATAATGGAATATATAAGGGAACCTCCCATACTGACCTGAAATAATCAGCTCCAGTGACCCATCTTACTGGGGGCTCCTATAATAACACTTCATTACTGAACTCTGCGGCTCCTACGGAGTGATGGCCGGCCTCTCTGCGGCTTCAGTCTACAGGACTCCTCATGTGCTCGGAGACATATCAGGGCTGACCTTTTCTCAGCAGCTCCGGAAGGTCTGATGGAGCTTCTACTTGCTGATAATTAAGCCAGCTGAACCCTCTGGGACCCCCAGACACTGCGCTGTTATTACCTTCATTTATACTGTAGTCTGACTAATTATAAATGTTCCTCTGTCTTTACCACATCAGTATTTCAAAGTCACAATGTGATAACACTATCTGTCTCATATCTATCTATCTATCTATCTATCTATCTATCTATCTATCTATCTATCTATCTATCTATCACATATCTCATATCTATCTATCTCATATCTATCTATCTATCTAATATCTATCTATCTATATGATATATATCTAATATCCATCTCATATCCATCTATCTAATATCTATCTATCTGTCTAATATTTATCTATCTATCTATCTATCTCATACCTATCTATCTATCTATCTATCTATCTATCTATCTCCTATCTATCTATCTATCTAACTCACATCTATCTATCTATCTCATATCTATCTATCTCCTATCTATCTATCTCATATCTATCTATCTATCTCCTATCTATCTATCTCATATCTATCTATCTATCTCATCTCAGTGGCTCGGTAGATATGTAGGTATGAAATATGTGGCAGATACATACGTAGGAGAAAGATAGATATTTATTTATATCTCATATCTATCTATCTCATATGTATCTATCTATCTATGAATCTCATATCTATCTATCTCATATCTATCTATCTATCTCCTATCTATCTATCTATCACATATCCATCTATCTATATAATATATATATCTAATATCTATCTCATATCCATCTATCTATCTATGTAATATCTATCTATGTCATATCTATCTATCTATCTAATATCTATCTATCTATCTATCTATGTCATATCTATCTATCTATCTATCCCATATCTATCTATCTAATATCTATCTCATATCTATCTATCTATCTCATCTCAGTGGCTCCGTAGATATGTAGGTATGAAATATGTGGCAGATACATACGTAGGAGCGAGATAGATATTTATTTATATCTCATATCTATCTATCTCATATCTATCTATTTATCTATCTATCTATTTATCTCATATCTATCTATCTATCTATTTATCTCATATCTATCTATCTATCTATCTATCTATCTATCTATCTCATATGTTTAATATCTATCTATCTATCTATCTCATATCTATCTATCTCATATCTATCTATCTATCTATCTATCTCATATCTATCTATCTATCTATCTATCACATATCTATCTATCTATCTATCTATCTATCTATCTATCTATCTATCTATCTCTCTGTCTCATCTCAGTGGCTCGGTAGATATGTAGGTATGAAATATGTGGCAGATACATACGTAGGAGAGAGATAGATATTTATATCATTGATAGATGTAACTTGTTATACATGTGGCGATGGATTACCGTCGGTGTTACAGATGAATACATTGTATCAGCCGGAGAGCAGCACATAAGAGAACCGCAATGTTTGATTGACAAGACAGAGGGAGAAGCAGAAGAACCTTCTTCTTATTAGGATGCATCAGGCTTGATGGATAACGGATGACATTTATTGGGTCCCTAATGGCATCCCTGCCGTCCGGCTCACCATATTAATACTTCCAAGTTTTAACCAGGCTGTTTTTTTCTGGAGTTTAAATGAGCCGTACTTAGAGGGCTTTAATGTTTTACGCAGAACGAAGTAATTTAAAATGCCATTAAAGATAATCCCCTCAGCAGAAGGAAAAATAGCCCTCTGCGTATATGTCACAGCAGAATCAGGACACGGCCCTATTACACCACCTGCACGGATTAACCCCGGCGCTGCCGACAGCATACTGGCCGGAGAAGGGATTGTCTGGAAATAGAGACCCCAAAATGTCAAAGACTACCTTACGAGCATGGGGGCAAGCCAAGAGAATTAGGAAATGACTCTATGGTCACCGACTAATTATCTCTGCCAATTTAGTATCATGCTGTGCAGCACTCTACATCTAAAGTAGCTCTATGGTACCACACTAAATGCCTCCTATATTAGAGCTCCGCCTTTTTATTAGAGCTCCACCTCTTTATTAGAGCCCAGCTTCTTTATTAGAATCCCCTAACGTTCAACGGTAATTCTCCCCGTGACCCCGGAGCATAAAATCACGGGACAAGTTTTCCGTGGATCAGTTTCAGAGAAAATCCACATAGGATGGATAAATCCAGCGATCAGAGCGACTTCCAATGAGACCGGTCATCGGTGCTAGACTAGCCGGGGCCGGGATTCCACTGCCAACTGCGGGGGGGGGGGGGGGGGGGAGGTGTTCTCATGTAGTGGTGTGGAGAGTATACTGAGAATGGCGCGATCGAGGAGGAACATCCAGTGAAAGGGGATCCTGTTGATGGAAATAAGTCATCACCAAAAGGGGTTGGAGGGGGATGGCAGGAATTGTTCAGCTGCACAGTCAGCTAAATACAACGCTGGAGCTCCAACTAACGTGTCCGAACGCACAACTCGCCGTTCCTCCGCACGGATGGTATAACAGCAGGCGACCAGTTCCAGTGCCATTGTGTCTAAGAAACAGAAAGACTCCAGCAGGCAAAAGAGCGCAAAACTTGTATCACTGAGCAGCGGAAAATCATCTCCTGGTCAGATGGATCCAGATTACTGTTGCTGATGGGAGGTCAGAATTTGGCACAAGCAGCATGAATAGCTGACCCCTTCCTGTCTGCCGGTCAGAACATGTCAGCATCGCCATCTAATCTGCAGAAACTACAAGAAGCTTCCTGTCCGCAGGGGCCGAAATTTTTTTGCAGAATGATCCCATCAGTCTACATAACAACAAACTTCTGCAGTTCTGAAGGCCAAAGGAGGTACAGGGTGCCACTAGATGGGGGCTCCAGTAAAGGGGCCATTATATAAATATATATATAGGCACATGAATGTCATAGTTCCCCCAGTCAGTGAACGATTCAGAATGGAAAGCCGCCTTGCAAGAGCTTCCAGCTCTCCATATATTACACAGTAGGACATCCAACTGGAAGGCAGCCATCTAATACTACATTTCCCTTACTTGTAGAGAGAGAATTGACTATCTGAGTAGTTGTGACTTTTCCCAGTGCCGATAAAACAACCCCTTTAACTCAGAATTCCTGTTTGAAATTGGATTTTATAAACCAAACTTCCCCTTTAATAGTTCTTTTTTTCCTCCTTAACCCCATAGAGATGACCGATACACCTTTTTACAGTGTTTACTAATGGGCTTTAAACCTGCACATACATCTCTTAAAGGCGATGGCTTGGCTGACTACTGATAATCTGGCTCCTGCTTTAACCGCCACGAATTGGAAAACTCAGGTCCTGGCAGTTTAACCTCTTACATTCCATAATTAACAGCAACTGCAGCATGTAAGCAGATAACAGGGAAAGGGGCTCTTTCTGTCACCCACCGGCACCCTGCATTGCAATCAAAAGGTACCAGTGGGTTCTCGGGGCAACCAGAAACCTGATAAAGTCCTCCATGTGACCCAGTCTATGAGACCCCGCCAGACTAATAGGCTGCTGTCATAGGCTTAGTAGAATGAACTACATAAGTAATGCAGTGTACTATCCTAGTGATCGAACAATCGCACCTTCAAGTGTACGAAAATTCAATAAAGTTTCATTTTTTTTTTAAATCCAGTTTAAAAGAAATATATATTTTTCCCCACAAAAAAAAAACATTTTAAATGGATAAAATACCAAAACATAAAAAGCAGTTCATAATCGGTATTACGGCGTTCATAATGACCCAAATAATAAAAATATTTTCTTATTTATCTCACATGGTGAACTCCGTAAAAAAATGTTAAAAAGTAATGTCAGAATTAAAAAAAAAATTTTCACCCCCCCAAGAAATGTAATAAACAACAATCCAAAGTTACAGCTACCTCAAAATGTTACTAATAAAAACCACAACTCTTCCCGCGAAACACAAGACCTCACTGCCGGAAAAATGATAGGGCTATGTCTTTTTTTTTTTTGCAAAAGTAGTAAAAAATAAAAATCTCTCTAAACTTGGGATGGCAGTAATTATTCTGATCAGATAAGAAAGTTATTATGTTATTTTTACTGAATGCTGAAAGCCGCGAAAACAAAACTCAAGAAACAATGGCGGAATCTCTGGGAGGAAATCTATCCTCCCCAAAATACAATAAAACGTCTAGAACACATGATGTGTATTCTAAAGTGCGGCCATTAATATATACGACAAACAAGCCCTCATACGGCGGTCCGCGAGTTATGTCTCTTGCCATGCGATGATGAACACTGCTTGGTCTTTAACCCCTTCACGACCAAGGACGTAAGGATATGTCCTGGAGCATCGGGGTATGTATGAAGAGAGGTCGCGGGGCGACCACTCTTCATACAGCGTGGGCGTCAGCTGTTTATTACAGCTGACACCTACGGGCAATAGCTGCAATAAGCTGTGCGGCTGATCGCGGCTATTAATCCTTTAAATGCCGCTGTCAAATCTGCAGGAGCAGAATCAAAGCATCGCATGTTGTAGTCCCCCAGGGGGGCTTAAAAGAAAAGTAAAAAAAAGATTAATAAAGTTTTATGAATTGTAAAAAAAAAAAGTAATAAAAGTTTACATCACCCTCCTTTTGCCATATCTATAATTAAATAATCTAAATCGCAAAATAAAAATACATATTTGCTATCACCGCATCTGTAAAAGTTTGATGTATCAAACGAATGCATTATTTACCCCGCACGGTGAACGTCGTCCGAAAAAAAAAAAAAAACGACAGAAATGCACTGTTAGGCCTTAGTCAGACGGGCGTTTTTTCGCGCGATTTGCGGATCGCATGACGGATGCGCATCCACAAATCGCGTGACCGGTGCCCGAAAATTGCCCGAAAATCTGCTCCTAGCCGCGTTTCATTAGAAACGGGCTGGAGCTGTCCAGCGCATTGCATTCAATGGAGCCGGCAATACAGCCGACTCCATTGAAAGCAATGCGCTGCGGGCGAGTGTGGGATGAATTGTCGGGAAGGGCTTAAATATAGAAGCCCTTCCCTGCAATTCATCCAGAAAAGTGTTAAAATAAAAAAAAATATATATATACCTACCTTGTCCCGGCAGACGGAGTTCAGCCGCGGCGGCCGGCAGTGGGTGTGAAGGGGGTGTGAGTCAGACTCAGCGCTGAGCCAATCAGGGGGCAGGTCTGACTCACACCCACTGCAGGTTGGCCGCGCAGAACTCCAGCTGCCGGGAGCAGGTGAGTATATATATATTTTTTATTTTAACACTTTTCTGGATGAATTGCAGGGAAGGGCTTATATATTTAACCCCTTCCCGACAATTCATCCCATGCACGCCGGCAGCCCATTGCTTTCAGTGGAACCTGCTGTATTGCCGCTCCATTGAATTCAATGGGCAAACATCGTTCTTCTCTGCCACAGCTGTTACAGCTGTGGCAGAGAAGAATGATTTGTCTTCTATATGTTCTCAATGGGGTCGGCGCTGCTGCCGCCGGCCCCATTGAGCGCATATACAGAACAGAACAGGAATCGCAGATCGCAGATAGGTGCGATCTGCGATTTCTGTTCTATAATTTATCGGACGAGCGCATAAAAAGCGCTCATGTGTCCGATACCATTGCAAAGCAATGGTTTTAAAAAATCGCCGGACGCATGCGCAAATCGCGCAAAAAAACGCCCGTCTGACTAAGGCCTCACCCTGTCTCCCAGAAAAACGCAATAAAAAGCGATCAAAAAGTCGTATGTATTCCAAATCAGTACTAACGTAAACTACAGGACGTCCCGCAAACAATGAGCCCTCGCACAACAACGTCAATGGAAAAATAAAAAAGTTATTGCACGCTGAAGATGGCAGCAGAAAATAATTTAAGAAATTAAATGTCTTTGAAAAACAAAGAGTAGTACAGTAAAAAAAAACTATACAAGTTTGGTGTCATAGTAATTGTACTGTCCCATAGAATAAAGTTATCAGGTCATTTTTGTTGCAGTTTGTGCGCCATAGAAACAAGACGCACTAAAAGATGGCGGAATGTCAATTTTTTTTTTCATTTTACTCCACTTAGAATTTTTTTTACGTTTTTCAGCACATTATATGGTCCATTAAATGGCACCATTGAAAAATACAACTCGTCCCGCAAAAAACACAAGCCCTCATACAGCGACGTCAATGGATAAATAAAGGAGTTACGATTTTTTTGGAAGGGGGGAGGAAAAAACGAAAATGGAAAAAGAAAAAAGGGCCGCGTCATGAAGGGGTTAAGGCACAAAATAGGCCGGTCACTAAGGGTTTAGGAGATACAAAAAGGCTTCTATTTCATATTGACTTGCCCTTTAATTGAAGAGCCAACGTATGGTGAGACGTGTTTACTTGTGTGTTGTGGTTTATAGAGGCTCCATTACATTGTAAATGGGATTCGGGATTCAGCACCACGGGCAGCGCCGGATCAAGAGGTTCATTCAAAGACACAGATGTTTCTAAGACGCCATGTAAGTGTCAAGTTTATAATTCAAGTGCGATTCTCCAGGGACGGGCAACAACTCAAGAACAAGTCGACGGCGGCGGGTTAAGACATCATAGTTCAAACAGAGCGACTGCTGCTGGCAGCAAAAACTATGAACGCTCCGGGAGAATAAAAGAAATATGGTTTGCCCTCGTGGCTGACGGTTCTATTACTGCCTGATATCCCCGAACTCAGGTGAGCAACAAACATGGAGGCAGAGAGTAGAGGATGATATGGCGCAGCTACACGACCAGTGCTTGGCTGGAGGTAACCAATGACCAATACTTGGTCCTTGGTTAATGGTCATTGGTCTTTGGTCACATGACCAATACTTGTTCTTACTTGTGTAGTCAGATCTAAAAGATGAGGCAAGCTCATATCACATACTGGAAAAGGAAAACTTCTCTGAAACTGGACAATTCAGGTACCACTAGTGCCGCTTCAAGATCTGTGGATGCCCCAAGTCAAATATGTGCATCTGCAATAAAGGAGTGGTGTCTGAAAACACCATAAGGCTGCCCCAAACACTGCAACAAATAGTGCCTAACTAATACCACCCTAAGGCTCCCTGCACACGGGCAGAAAATCCACGGCGGGATTTCCCACAGAATTTCCACCCGTGGAAGCTGCCATAGGATTGCATTAGAAAACGCAATCCTAGGCAGACGGCCGCAATTTGTCTGTGGGAAATCACGCGCAGAAAACAAAGCCAGCATGGTGGTGGAGTGTCCAGCAGTAGTCGGCCAGCATGGTGGTGGAGTGTCCAGCAGTAGTCAGCCAGCATGGTAGTGGAGTGTCCGGCAGTAGTCGGCCAGTACGGTAGTGGAGTGTCCAGCAGTAGTCGGCCAGCATGGTGGTGAAGTGTCCAGCAGTAGTCGGCCAGTACGGTAGTGGAGTGTCCAGCAGTAGGCGGCCAGCATTGTAGTGGAGTGTCCGGCAGTAGTCAGCCAGCTGGTAGTGGAGTGTCCGGCAGTAGTCAGCCAGCTGGTAGTGGAGTGTGCAGCAGTAGTCAGCCAGCATGGTAGTGGAGATTCCGGCAGTAGTTGGCCAGCATGGTAGTGGAGTGTCCGGCAGTAAGCAGCGAGCATGGTAGTGGAGTGTCCAGCAGTAGGTGGACAGCATGGTGGTGGAGTGTCCAGCAGTAGGTGGACAGCATGGTGGTGGAGTGTCCAGCAGTAGTCAGCCAGCATGGTAGTGCAGTGTCCAGCAGAAGTCAGCCAGCATGGTGGTGGAGTGTCTAGCAGTAGTCGGCCAGCATGGTGGTGGAGTGTCCAGCAGTAGTCGGCCAGCATGGTGGTATAGTGTCCAGCAGTAGTCGGCCAGCATGGTGGTGGAGTGTCCAGCGGTAGTCGGCCAGCATGATAGTGGTGTGTCCAGCAGTACTCAGCCAGCATGATAGTGGAGTGTCCGGCAGTAGTCAGCTAGCATGGTAGTGGAATGTCCAGCAGTAGTCGGCCAGCATGGTAGTGGTGTGTCCAGCAGTAGTCAGCCAGCATGATAGTGGAGTGTCCGGCAGTAGTCAGTCAGCATGGTAGTGGAGTGTCCGGCAGTAGTCAGTCAGCATGGTAGTGGAGTGTCCAGCAGTAGTCAGTCAGCATGGTAGTGGAGTGTCCAGCAGTAGTCGGCCAGCATGGTAGTGGAGTGTCTGGCAGTAGTCGGCCAGCATGGTAGTGGAATGTCCAGCAGTAGTCGGCCAGCATGGTAGTGAAGTGTTCAGCAGTAGTCAGCCAGCTGGTAGTGGAGTGTCCAGCAGTAGTCAGCCAGCATGGTAGTGGAGTGTCCAGCAGTAGTCGGCCAGCATGGTAGTGGAGTGCTCGGCAGTAGACAGCCAGCATGGTAGTGGAGTTTCTAGCAGTAGTCAGCCAGCCTGGTAGTGGAGTGTCCAGCAGTAGTCGGCCAGCATAGTGGTGGAGTGTCTGGCAGTAGTCGGCCAGCATGGTAGTGGAGTGTCCAGCAGTAGTCGGCCAGCATAGTAGTGGAGTGTCTGGCAGTAGTCGGCCAGCATGGTAGTGGAGTGTCTGGCAGTAGTCGGCCAGCATGGTAGTGGAGTGTCTGGCAGTAGTCGGCCAGCATGGTAGTGGAGTGTCCGGCAGTAGTCGGCCAGCATGGTGGTGGAGTGTCTGGCAGTAGTCAGCCAGCTTGGTGGATGAGTGTCCAGCAGTAGTCGGCCAGCATGGTGATGGAGTGTCTGGCAGTAGTCAGCCAGCTTGGTGGTGGACCATGCTCCCTGGTATCTTTGTTCCATTGTTGCAATATCTTGATGAAATGTTCGCCATGTTCATCACTAACCACAGTTGTCTGGAAAGAGATCCAGATGGGAATAAAGGAAGTGGATCTTTAGAGACATATGGCAGCCAAGTTTCTGATACTGCATCAGCGTGTCTTGTATCAGTTCCTTGTAGTTTTCTGCCCTAACATTTCCCAGAAAGTTTGTAGACACTAGGTGGAGAGCATTCCATGCTTGTTTCACATCACCCTGCAGCAAGTTGTTGAAATGGTCATCTCGAATCTGTGGACCCACAAAAACTGCCTCTTTCATTTTTGCCTCACTGAGTCGAGGTAATTTTCCATGAAGTTATCAGAAAGCTGTTGAAGTCCGCTCCATCGCTTTCACAAAGTTCTTCATCAAACCTAGTTTGATGTGAATGGGTGTAGAAGGATTTTGAGACCCTCGACCAGAGCTGGGTGCTGGATATTCTTCTCTCCAACTGCTACATTTTGTCTGCGAGTCCATTTCTTCCACAAGTAGTGCAGTTCTCTTGCTCAGCTCTCCCACTCACATAAGAAACATATGGATTTTGTATATTTCATGGAACTGGTCTCAAATTAGATGGAATGTTGGGATGGAGTATTCTCGACTTCTTTTGCTTCGTTATCCCAGGAGGAACCAAGCAGAAGTCACAGTCATTTGTGTGGTTGCTTGGCTCTCTCCACACCATGGGGACTGCAAATGGCACTGATGGTCTTTTGCCATTCAACCACTGTGAAAGCTCTGTTGTACATGTAGCCCAGCATATATGCGAGGCCCAAGGCTTGTTTTGGTCGCCAATTCTGCTTCCGAAGTAAAGATGAGATGCCTTCTTCACTTGAGAAGTGATACTTTTCTTCTGGTTGGCAAATATCACTTCCCCACAAATATATCAAAAATTGTCCCCAGTATTAACGCACTTCCGAGGCATTAGTGATCTGTATGGTAACTAAATGGATAAAATAATAACAGTTTTGTATAACAGAAGCCTAAACTGCATCCAACGAAGTCTGAAATAGTATGATGCTCAACCTTTCGGACTGGGCTTTCCATAGTACACTAGTGATTAGCCATTGATACGTACACTGGTACTGTGGGAGTTACCAGGGTGTACTGGTTATGTTGGGGTTAGGTGTGAAGTGATGAGCTCAGAGGCAGGACTGATCACATGATGGTGACATCACAGGTCCTGTAAGCACACGGCTGCTGTCCGGCTCACACTGTAAGTGTAAGGCTGTTGTTACAGTCCTATGGGATACATTTACACGGTGAAATATATGAAATATCTTCATAACGAGAGCCAATAAAAAATGTCATGGTCATATTCGCGTTCAGCGCACCAAGATACTACATATTAGGACCTTTTTAAGTCCATAACAATTTCAGTGTTGACCAGTGAGTACCATACAATGCACTTACTCTATTTTTGACGGCAGTCGCCTTCTGTATTCTGGAGGCTGGAGATTGAAAAATCCCTGCCTCCAGAAAGTGCTGCCTGGCTAGACACTGTGACCAATCAGAGGCAGTGCCCAGCCGTCATTGAATGACAGCTGAGTGCTGCGCCAATCAGAGGCAGAACTTTCTAGAGGCAGGAATTTTTTAATACTCGGCCTCCAGAACACAGAAGACAACTGCCGGGGGCCGAAGAGAAGAGCCGGACGGTTCTTCTAGGTGAGCTAATCTTTTTTTTTTTTACTTTTTTTTTTTATAGCTAGCCATGATTTTCAGGGAAGGGCTTATATTTTACACCCTTCCCCGAAAATCATCACTGCAAACCCACTGCTTTCAATAAATCCGCAACAGTGCAAGCCCCACTGAAAGAAATGGGATGGCATCAAGGACTTCTGCCACAGCTTTGACAGCTGCGACAGCTGTGGCAGAGGATTCCTTCATCCCCGCAGTCCTCATGGGGATGAAGGAATCCCCTGCCATAGCTGACAAAGCTGTGTCAGGGGAGTGCAATGTACTGCTTATGTTTTCAATAGGGCTAGCGCTGCTGCCGCCTGCCCCATTGAAAACAATGGGCGATATTGCAGATTCTGCTTTGCGATGCGAGGTTACAGTGAAAACATCGCGAATGAGAATGAAACAATTGAAAATCATTGGTTTCATTATCATGCGTTTTCACTCACTCACACATCGCAAGGATATCGTATCGCCAGTGGGTGTTCACCCCTATAGAGCCTTCCTTTGTGTTGCATCGCATTGCATGAAAACACGGTGCAACTTTTACAGTCCCTAAAATAAGCCCTGGTTGCATTAAAAAAAAGAAGCATCACCTGACAGCCGCTGTCAGCTCAGCCGTGAGTCTACTTTTCAGCTCTGGCAGACTTGCTAGTAATGTGCAGTAAGTGCTTCCTGTTTTAGAGGTTCAAAATCCCCGCCTCCAGGAAGCGCTGGCTGTGATTGGTTCATTGAGCACTACAAGCAAGTCTGCTGGAGATGTAGAGGAAACTCGCGGTGGACCTGACAGCGGCTGTTAGCTGATATATTCCTTTTTTTTAAGGCACATAGGTCTTATTTTTGAGGTAGGGCTTATATTTGAAGCCCCCCAAAAAATCCAGGCAAAAGAGTGCTACAAAGTCACGTGACTTTGTAGCGACACAAAAGCGCACTATCGCCACGAGAAAATGCAGTGATATTGCACTGAGCACAGCTGCGATATCGCTGTCACCCGTATGAAAGAGGCCTAAAGTGAACTTGTTTAAACTGCACTCACCGCAGCCGCCACCTCATTGGTTTTTTTTTCCTTCCTCTGGATCAACAAGGGGGGTGGAAACAGGCTGAACCGGATAGACGTTGTCTCCCTTCAGCCTAACATACTATGTTACTGTTACCTCGATCAGCCGGTATTCCTGTTCATACAATCCCCCGATATTATAATTTATTTCAGTTGCTCCTCCTAGACCGTCCAAACTCCGCCCTCCCAACCGCCATCAATACCGCCCCTTATTCTCACACTTGAGATCCCACATGCAAACAGCGCAGTAAGTGTCCCGATGGCGCGGCTCACTTCTTAAGCATTCTTGTAGGACCTTAGACGTCTTCTAGAGACTTCCAGGACCTTCTATTCGTACGGCGCCTCCTAGCAGTAACATGATGGCAGGAGCCCCTTGGCACCACAACTGTGCCAGATTTCTAAAGAAGATAGAGGTTTGCATAACTGTCCATCAAACCCTATAAACTTGGTGTCGCCGTAATCATACGGATCAGGCAAGACAGTTATCATGTTATTTTTACTGAATGCTGTAAAAACAAAAGCCCAAAACAATAGTGAAATTTCTAAGGGATTTCCTCCCCCTCCACCCCCCCCCCCCCCCTTAAAAAATGGAATAAAAGTTGTACAACACATTATATGTACCCCAGAGTGGGACCAATAACCCCTTCCCACTCCACAGTGCACATTTACATTATGCAGCGTCAGGTTATCTATGAAGCGAGATCCCGGGGCGACCCTTCTTCATACAGCATGGGCATTAGCTGTTTATTACAGCTGACACCCTTGGGCAATAGCTGCAATCGGCCGCACGGCCGATCATCGCTATTGCCCCTTTAAATTCCGCTGTCAATTCTGAAAGGCCCCAGGGCTGCCTTAGCAGGCTGCCTATCAATCCATCCCCGTGGGGTGGCTTGATAGACTGCCTGTCAGATTGCAGTATGATGTAATGCTATAGCATTACTTCATACCGCAGGAGCGATCAAAGCATCGCTGGTTGTGGTCCCCCAGGGGGGCTAAAAAAAGTAAAAAATAGGATCAATTAAGTTTTACTAATTGTTGTTTTTTTTTTAAATATTAAAAGTTTGAATCACCCCCTTTTGCCATATCTATAATAAAAAAAAATCTAACTCCTAAAACAAAAATACATATTTTGTATCGCCGCATCCGTAAAAGTCCGATCTATCAAAGTAGCGCATTATTTACCCCGTATGGTGAACATCGTCTGACAAAAAAAAAAGAACGCCAGAAATGCACTTTTTCAGTCATTCCGTCTCCCAGAATAAAATGCAATAAAAAGCGATCAAAAAGTCGTATGTATTCTGAAATGGTACGAATGTAAAACGCAGGATGTCTAGCAAAAAAATGAGCCCTTGCTCAAGTACGTCGACAAAAAAAAAAAAACTATACAAGTTTGGTATCCTAATCCTACTAATCGTACTGACCCACAGAATAAAGTTATCAGGTCATTTTTATTGCAGTTAGTGCGCCGTAGAAACAAGACGCACCGAAAGATGGCGGAATGTAATTTTTTTTTTCATTTTACTACATTTTTTTTAAGCTTTTCAGTACATTACATAGCACCATTGGAAATACAACTCATCCCGTAAGAAACAGCGAGCCCTCAGACATCTACGCCGATGGATAAATAAAGGAGTTACAATTTTTTAAAAGGGGGGAGGAAAAAACAAAAATGGGGAAAAAAAAGGGCCGCGTCATTAAGGCCTCGGTCAGACGACCGTTTTTTCGCGCGATTTGCGCATGCACATGCGATCTGCGCATATATATAACCATTGCTTCGCAATGGGATCGGTCACATGTCCGCTTTTTATGCGGATATGCGACAAATTATAGGACACAACGATTCGCAGAACGCGTGTAACTGCGTTCTGCGATTCCTTGTGTTCTATATATGCGCTCAATGGGGCCGGCGACAGCAGCGTCGACCCCATTGAGAACATATACTATAAAGATCATTCTCCTCTGCCACAGCTGTAACAACTGTGGCAGAGAAGAACGATGTTCGCCCATTGAATTCAATGGAGCCGGCAATACAGCCAGCTCCATTGAAAGCAATGGGCTGCCGGCGAGCGCGGCATAAAATTTCGGGAAGGGCTTAAAAACATAAGCCCTTGCCTGAAAACCATCCAAAAATGTGTAAAAAAAAAATTATACTCACCTTGTCCCTGCAGACGGAGTTCAGCCGCGGCCGGCCGGCAGTTCTCCTGAACTGCTCTGTGTAGTATTCAGCAGGTGGGGATTTAAAATCCCCACCTGCTGAATGGGCTGCCTTTGATTGGTCACAGCCCTCACCAATCAAAGGCAGCTTTCACTCACCCATTCATGAATTCATGAATGGGTGAGTGAGTGCTGCCTCTGATTGGCTCAGCGCAAGGACCAATCAGGGGCAGCTCTCAGCTATTAAATGACAGCTGAGAGCTGCCTCTGATTGGTGAGGGCTGTGACCAATTAGAGGCAGCCCATTCAGCAGGCGGGGATTTTAAATCCCGGCCTGCTGAATACTACACAGAGCAGTTCAGGAGAACTGCCGGCCGGCGCGGCTGAACGGACAAGGTGAGTATATATATTTTTTTTATTTTTACACATTTTTGGATGTTTTTCAGGGAAGGGCTTATATTTTTAAGCCCTTCCCGAAAATTCATCCTGCGCTCGCCGGCAGCCCATTGCTTTCAATGGATCCGGCTGTATTTCCGGCTCCATTGAATTCAATGGGCGGACAGCGCTCCTTTAATTGGGCCCGTTTCACTGAAAACGCTGCTGGCTGCAGATTTTTCGGCGAATCGTCAGCCCCGGTCACGTGATTTGCGGATGCGCATCCGTCATGCGATCCGCAAATCGCGGCAAAAAACGGTCGTCTGACCAAGGCCTAAGGGGTTAAAATAAACAACTTGCCCCCTATATCAATGAGTTCAAATATCGCTCCTGAAATGTGATGCTGAAAGTCGCTTGGTCCGTAAAAAAAATGGGCCGGTCACTAAAACATATAAGTTCATATCGTTAATAACAACCACCTTAATTTGCAGCATCAAATATAACAAGTGAGTCATAAAATACAAAGTATCCCCAGCGATGCGGAGCAATAATAATGGATGCGCTCCCAGCCCCGGCAATAAGAGATAATGTCAGGAGGGGACGCAGCCTAATGGAATTCACCGGCCAGGTGCTGCAGGGCGGCTCAATATGCATCATCCACTGGAATAAACAATACACCAACACAGTCCCAGAATTAATGTCTTCAGGACCTTGGACAGAGGTCAGGAGTCGCAGAAGTAATTGTCTGCTGCAAGCTGGAGAGCCGCCTGCACTGTGCTGACTGGTACAGCGAATGTAATATAGAAGAAGCCGCTTAGAATGGAAGCCGCGAGTCACTGACTATTATATCCGGACAACGGATGCTCAGTACTGTATATAGTAATACTGTCTGCGAACGGCACAATCGTACAACACAGACGCAGCGGAGACGAAGGGCTCAGTCACCTCTATTCCTTGTACATTGTAATATCTCACCCAAGGAAAGTCATGAATAATCACCAATATCATCACATCATGATGGATGGAGATCACAGGCCCAACTCACAGTACCTGTATGTCTGCCTTTCATCATCACTGCACAGTATATAGATAGAGTGCTGTCTAAGGATGAGTGCAGCTCTGGAGTATAATGCAGGATGTAACTCAGGAGCAGTACAGGATAAGTAATGTATGTACACAGTGACTCCACCAGCAGAATAGTGAGTGCAGCTCTGGAGTATTATAGCGGATGTAACTCAGGATGAGTACAGGATAAGTAATGTATGTACACAGTGACTCCACCAGCAGAATAGTGAGTGCAGCTCTGGAGTATAATGCAGGATGTAACTCAGGATCAGTACAGGATAAGTAATGCATGTACACAGTGACTCCACCAGCAGAATAGTGAGTGCAGCTCTGGAGTATAATACAGGATGTAACTCAGGATCAGTACAGGATAAGTAATGTATGTACACAGTGACTCCACCAGCAGAATAGTGAGTGCAGCTCTGGAGTATAATACAGGATGTAACTCAGGAGCAGTACAGGATAAGTAATGTATGTACACAGTGACTCCACCAGCAGAATAGTGAGTGCAGCTCTGGAGTATAATACAGGATGTAACTCAGGATCAGTACAGGATAAGTAATGTATGTACACAGTGACTCCACCAGCAGAATAGTGAGTGCAGCTCTGGAGAATAATACACGATGTAACTCAGGATCAGTACAGGATAAGTAATGTATGTACACAGTGACTCCACCAGCAGAATAGTGAGTGCAGCTCTGGAGAATAATACACGATGTAACTCAGGATCAGTACAGGATACGTAATGTATGTACACAGTGACTCCACCAGCAGAATAATGAGTGCAGCTCTGGAGTATAATACAGGATGTAACTCAGGATGAGTACAGGATAAGTAATGTATGTACACAGTGACCCCACCAGCGGAATAGTGGGTGCAGCTCTGGAGTATTATAGCGGATGTAACTCAGGATGAGTACAGGATAAGTAATGTATGTACACAGTGACTCCACCAGCAGAATAGTGAGTGCAGCTCTGGAGTATAATACAGGATGTAACTCAGGATCAGTACAGGATAAGTAATGTATGTACACAGTGACTCCACCAGCAGAATAGTGAGTGCAGCTCTGGAGCATAACACAGGATGTAACTCAGGAGCAGTACAGGATAAGTAATGTATGTACACAGTGACTCCACCAGCAGAATATTGAGTGCAGCTCTGGAGTATAATACATGATATAACTCAGGAGCAGTACAGGATAGTGAGTACAGCTCTGGAGTATAATACAGGATGTAACTCAGGATCAGTACATTATAAGTAATGTATGTACACAGTGACTCCACCAGCAGAATAGTGAGTGCAGCTCTGGAGTATAATACAGGGTGTAGCTCAGGTGTACATACACTTTAAATATATAGAAAAGAAATGTTCTTGAGTTAAAGGTGAGTCCTAAAATATACTATATAATTCATTTCCAGTATACAATCCTTCTCCCAGATGAAAAATCTTTTTCTCCCGGCATGAAATCAAAATTACACTGACTGTAAAGTAATAGCATCATCAAAAGGAATGGTTCCTCCAAGTCAGAGATGGAGTAATTTCTCAGTGAGATTTCTGCCGTAATTTTTGGCAAGATGGAAGTTCCGCACTATAATAAATAGGTGTACTATATCTGTTGTGCGGACTCTGAGGTGTTTTACAGGGAAAAACTAAAAACAGCATAAAACAATCTCAGCTAAAAAAAAAAAACGTTCTGCGCGGCATTGTGCGAAATGGAATACTGAAACGTTTCTGGATACACGGTAGCTATAATGTAATCTGTAGTACAGCTGGTCTCACAGACAGTAAGGGACCTCCGCAGTGATATCCTAAGGAGCCCGGATGCCAAGACCTGCAGTTATGTGTCTCCTTTAAAAACGGAGGCTTAAGGGCTCGGTCAGACGAGTAATTTTTTTTGCGCGCCTATGTACAAAAAAAAAAAAAATCGCATCTACTAGAACCAGTGGTTCCCTATGAAGGGTTCACATGTTCGTTTTTTACAGGTGCAAAATACTCGCACCTGCAAACGATAGGACATGCGTACGCCGGGAAGGTCCGTGCTGTGCATAACATTGTGTGATGTTACAGGGGGTCCCCTTATCACTGAACACTGTGACAGTGTTCAGTGATGATGGGACTCCCCGCGGGGTCGAAAGAATCCCCTTTCACAGCTGTAGCAGAGGAGAGCGATGTTCTTCCATTGCTTTCAAAGGGATGGGTGCTGCTGCTACCCCATTGAAAGCTGTGGGATGCAGGCAACCCCCGCATGGATTTTTGAGGAAGGGCGTGAAATATAATCCCTTCCCTGAAAATAAGCCCTAGCTGAATGAAAACAAAAATCACCTAGTGGTGCTGTCGGGGCTCTGGCGCTTCTTCTCTCTGGCTCCCCGTCAGTATTCTTCAGCATTTTCTTCTGGCTGTGAAGTTAAAAATCTCCACCTCCAGAAAGTGCTGCCTCTGATTGGTTAAGTGCTGTGACCAATCATTGAATCAGAAACAGCGCTTTCTGGAGGCAGGGATTTTTAACTCCCCGACCAGAAAACAATGCTGAAGATCACTGCCATGGAGAGAGAAGCGGCGAAGCCCTGACAGCGCCGCTAGGTGATGTATTAATTTTTTTTTTCAGCTAGGGCTTATTTTCAGGGCTTATATTTGAAGCCTTTCCCCGAAAATCACTGAGGGGGTTGCCTACATCCCATTGCTTTTAATGAGGCAGCAGCAGTGACAGCCTGATTGAAAGCAATGGGAGAGCATTGCGATCCTCTGCCACAGCTGTGACAGCATATCAAAATAGAGGCTGTTTGACAAAGTTTGAGCAAATTTTGGAAAGATGGTCACATATATATATATATATATATATATATATATATATATATATATACATATATATATATATATATATAGAGTTCACATGGAGCGCTGGATGTATTGAGCCATTGTAGAAAAGCTGATGGGATTTGGAGGAAGTGAGGGAAAGAGGTGAAAAGGTGGAGGGTCTCTTTTTTCTTTCCATGGGCCTATATATAGTGATGAGCGAACACGTTCGGCTCCGCCCCTTTTTCGCCCGAACACCGAACTTTGCGAACACTTCAGTGTTCGGGCGAAAAAGTTCGGGGGCCGCCGTGGCAGCGCGGGGGGGTGCGGCGGGGAGTGGGGGGGAGAGGGAGAGAGAGAGGGCTCCCCCCTGTTCCCCGCTACTGCCGCCCGCGCCGCCGCGCATCTCCCCGCCCCCCGGCGGCACCCGGACACCTACGCGCGAACACTGCAGTGTTCGGCAAAGCCGGTGTCCGGGTGCGGATGTGTCCGTAACGGACACGTTCGCTCATCCCTACCTATATATATATATATATATATATATATATATATATATATATATATATGTCTGGGATGGACAATAATATGGAAACACCAAAGCTGTACACCACGTCTTTTTCATCATCACAAGCCTAAGTAATGATCGTCTGTCTCTGCCACGCTGGAGCTCGCCGGTTGTGGTCTTTCCAGTCTTACTGCATGCGATCATAATCTTGGATACTGTGCCTCGTGGAACAGTAAAAGCCTCCTTTGTTACGATGGCACCCACCAGACGGACCCCAATAATTTGACCGTGTTGGAATTCCATCAGCTTTGCCATGATTCCCTCCCAACTGCGCAGAACGCTGTCTTGAAGACAAATGATGCTTCCCATGTGATGGCGCTGGTGTGCAGATTATTGTATCATAGCCCCGCCAACTAACTCCGCTGTAGTACACATGTAGGGATCCCGGACCACGAGGAGGGATCCGCATGGGATCTCAATCATTAACACTGAGCTGCCCTTTTGATAGACTTAAAATGTACTGGTTGTATCACGGAATATGGTCTGTAATCCCATGGAATTTAAGGCATGCATATCGTACAGTGTTTCCATATTTTTGTCCATCTCCTGCATGTATATCTGTATATGCATATATGTGTGTGTGTATTTTTATTTTTTTTTTGGGGGGGGGGGGGGGTTATTATTTGGTTAAGTCTTGTTATGATTGATTGTATTGTTTGGGTGGGGAAATGATATGTTCTATGTATGCTACAATATATATATATATATATATATATACAGTATATATATATATATAAATGTGTAAAAATGAAGAGGTGATTGTATTTAAAGATACAAATTCTGACCAATTCTGTGACTCAGAGCCTCGTCTTCATCCATTCTTCAGCACACATTTCTTTCCGACATGCCGAGCCCAAGTAATGGGTGTCAGTCTTTCTGCAAGGAGCCACGACCTTCAGAGACCCCAATAAATAAGTCTTCCAGAATCTGCAGTGCAAACTTTTCGACACCTGACACTTTTCGCAGAGCCGGTGGGAGCGCAGGGAGCTGTTATCCTCTCAGCGCCTCATTCCAAATTCATCTAAATGGAACATACTTTCTCCTATATGCAAACGGCTTCTCACACTGACATTAATCCATCCCCGAATGACAGCTTGATATCCTGCACTGCCCTAAATGGAAGAGAAAATAACTCTGCATTGTTATGCCGCTTCTATATTCTTGTCAACAGGCTTGCAGGTTTAGCATTAATGTAGCAGGAGAGGGCGCCGCGCTATAGAAGGCTTCCTGTATGTGATATATGTGGCGCCCGGGGAGCAGAAGACAAACGGCCCCCATGAATATATTCAGTATCTCCTTCCCATGTGTAATAATTGATTTTTCTGAAGTTCACGGCTGCCGCTGATGACATCAGGGCCGGGCTGGATAGACGCTTCCTCAGGTGGGTCAGTAAACCCTGGCCACATATTAATTAGAAAGGGGCAATTTTGTAAATAAAATCTTTAACCCCTTAGTGACGGCCAATATGTATTTCTACTAATGGGTTTTAAACCTGCACATACATCTTATTAAGGCGGTGGCTTAAAGGGGTTGTCCGCAGCAGCAAGTGGGGTTAAGTACTTCTGTATGGCCATATGCATGCACTTTGTAATATACATCGTGCATTAAATATGAGCCATACAGAAGTTATACACTTACCCCCTCCGGTGTTGGCGTCCCCGTCTCCATGGCGCCGACCAAAGCCTTCTTCTCCCTCGATTAGACGCGCTTGCGCAGTCTGCTTCTTCTGTCCCGCTGAAGGGGCCACTCCGGCATGCTCGCGCCGCACAGGGCTTCTGCGCATGCGCAGAAGACCTCTGCGGTGCGAGCACGCCGGAGCGGGACAGAAGAGGGCAGACAGCGCAAGCAGGTCTAATCCAGGCAGAAGAAGGCTTCGGTCGGCGCCATGGAGACGGGGACGCCAGCACCAGAGGGGGTAAGTGTATAACTTCTGTATGGCCAATATTTAATGCACGATGTATATTACAAAGTGCATTAATATGGCCATACAGAAGTGTAGAACCCCACTTGCTGCCGCAGGACAACCCCTTTAAGTGACTACTGACAGCGAGGTACCTGCTCTAACTACCTGGAGTGGAGAAACCTCAGATTCCAGCAGTTTAATCCCTTACATGTCACAATCAATAACAACTGCAGCATTTAAGCAGATGACAGGGGGGAGAGGGCTCTTTCTGTAACTCATCGGCACCCGCAGTGCAATCACAGAGTACCAATGGGTTCCCATGGCAGAGGGAAGCCCAACAAAGGCCTCCATGTCTGCCATGTAATTCAGACTATTGGTGGCGAGGGGCGGAGAGGGGACGGGCGCTCAGTGCACTGCTCCCAGCTCTTCCAGCCTCCTCCCCCCGAGCCGATATACAGTTGTTTGAATAAGCCCTAAAAGAAACATGTACCCTAAACCGGTCCCAATAAAAACTACAACTCCCCCCACATAAAACAAGCCCTCACAGAGTTTCGCTGCCGGAAAAATGAAAATGCTACTGACCTTAGAATGCGGTGATGCAGAATCAGATGTTTTTCTTTAAAAAACTATTTTTATTGTGCAAAGGTAGTAAGAAAAAAAAAAACTTTTATAAACTTGGCATCCAGTAATCGTGCCGATCACATAAGAAAGCTAACATGTTAATGTAACGAAGGGCGAATACTATTGAGGCAAATCCCCAAAATGATGGCGGAATTTCTGGATGTTCCTTCCATCTCCTCTCAAAAATGTAATAAAAGTTCTCTATCACATTATATGTCCCCCAGAGCGCGGCCAGTAAATATACAACTAATCCCCCCCCCCCCCCAAAAAGAAAACAAGCCCTCATACGGCTGTCAATGGGTTAAGGCTCTTTAAGGAACAAAATAAGCAGGTCATGAAATTCATCAAGTTTTGCTTTTGCATCTGAAATGACATTTAGTTATTTTGTGACTAAATCCGAGAGGTTTGAGAACAAAGGTTGAAAGATGTGGAGAAAGGTGAAGTATTTCTTCTCCTGTGATGCTGAGTCATCGGTATGAGGATGACATTCATCAGCACTGTAAAGCTTCAGACTTGTAAATGGCAGCTCCTGGGTCCACCGGTATAAATATACACACATTCAGGACGCTGCCCCTTCTGGCAATCTTGGGGCGTACAGCAGCGGT
Source organism: Eleutherodactylus coqui (assembly GCA_035609135.1). NCBI lineage: Eukaryota > Metazoa > Chordata > Amphibia > Anura > Eleutherodactylidae > Eleutherodactylus > Eleutherodactylus coqui. The sequence goes on from CM069407.1 coordinate 11,907,212, forward strand.
TGTGCAGGGCTGTAACAATGCTGTATACTGGACTTCACTTACAGAAGTCGCCTTTCCGGGCTACTAACGATGGCTCCCAGTACTCAGGACGTACAGTAGGGACAAATCAATTGTGTCATAACCAGTCAAGTGACAAAATATAGGAAGCACATATCATCATTAGTAGGTAATACAAAACTAGACGCTCACCAAGAGATGGCAGGAAGAGGGTAGTGATGGTGATGTGAGGACGACAGCACAAACGATGATGATTTTATAGTATCAGATAATGCAGCAGGTGGTTGACTGAAGCAGATATAACAACCGGACAATAACTAACTCAAGTCTCTACATCCTTCCCTAATCAATCGCAGACACTGACCCTAACACCAGGCAACACTGTCCTAGAGCATCTCTAAAGATAAAAGGAACCATATCTGGAACACCGACCCTGAAAAACAATGAGAGGGTACTAAGCCTCAGAGATGAAAAAGAAAACTGAGCATAATAAAGAAGCACGACAAAGGCAGATAAAAGCAAGAAAAAGCCAAAGACAAACTGTAAGGGCTCCTTCAGACGAACGCAAGAGCAGAAACGCTTGTGATAGCGCGACTTTTTGTGCTGTTAAAGGTGTGCCATGATGAGCATATCTGCGTTTTTTTATTGTACTTGCAGCGCTACATCGGTGCAGGACACACCCGTGTCGTGATTTAAAAGGCTGTGTAGCCTAATTAGTTATCAGTTTTATCGATTTTGAGATGCGCGCAAATAACGAAAGTAAGAAGGAATCCCTTGAAAAGAATGCGTTAAATTCTCTGCACAATGTGCGTACACATTTTGTGCGAGCCAATGCGCTCGTGTGAGTTAGCCCTAAAGCTAAGAAGCAAGGACTGGACTAGAAATAACTACAAGAACAAAACTATACTAAGGACAAGATACTAGAGGCATACACGGAATACTAGATTGAAATGCACGTAGCTTACGCTATAACCAGCAACACACTGCAGAAACCAGGATTATTTAAGGAGAGGCTAGCAAGTTAAGTACTTCTCTCCAAATGAGGCTGCTCTGCAGCAGTGTGGTAAGCTGATCTACTCTAGTGGAAATAGCCAAAGAAACAAAGTACACTAACAACAGATGCACAATGCTTACATTATAACCAGCAACACAATGCAGAATCCATGAATATTTTAAGACAGCCTAGCCAATTATGAACTTTTCTCCAAATGAGGCAGACCTTTAGCAATGTGCACAATGTACGCCGTGTAATGGAAATAACCACAGGAACATGACTACACTGACAAAAACTGTACGAGTGTGTAAATGTATCTCATCCTACACACAGCCAAATATAACATCATTTTCACCATAGTGAGCATTCAGGAGTGTGTTAAATTATGTTTCTGCATTTTTTGATGACTCTCATCATATGGACACATAATGAACACACACAGCAGCCGGGAGCAAGAAGACCGACAGACTACTGTATGAACTGCGGTATAACTGCAGTCGCAGCACTACACCTGCTATCACCTATAGGAAGAATAAGTCCAAACAATTTTACGACTGTCATCATTCGTAACAAAATTTTGGCGCATTTTGCTCCACAGCCTCTCCTCCCCCTCTGTGTCCATTTTAAGTATGAAGTAGATTTATGTTTTAGGAAGTTTATAGAGATTTGCGCGGGCTTTTAATAATAATTCCTCCCGCACCATCTTGTGTGTATCTCAGACTTTCTCGGCTCCTTCCCTTGGGAGCTAATTTGCTTGTACAGCTGGGCAGCAGCGTAAAGCCCTGAGAACACACAGGCCTCGTCTGGCTCTGGATCTTCTAACAAGGCTTAAGGCTTCTCCACAAGATTTTGCATTCGGAATCAGCGCTGCTTCCCGCTCGCCTACTTTGTCTTCATGTAAGTGCTCACGGGACATATAGAAATGATAAAGTAGAAGACAATGGCGCATCTGTGTGACCTAGATAGCAACATTACGGAAAGCGAGACAACGTATCAGTGATACTTTTCTTTTCTCCTTAATAACTCGGATGCTTCTGCCAAAGCAGCGGATTTAATGCGCCTCTCATTTTACTTAAAGGCTTTGTTTACACGTCTGTATTTAAACTAAACCCAGCGCCAGACACAGCGGAGGTAACCATTTCACTGCCGAAACCAACAGGCAAGTCGTCGCAGCTGCTCACATCCCTATCAGTATCTCAGCAGAGGGGAGGAGCCATAGATGTGAGAATGCAGTAGAGGCAGGAAGCCAAGCACCAGTACAAGGTCCAGGCGTTAAGCATAAATTGTCAACTAAGCAGTGACACGGATCAAAGAAAACGGATCACAAACACACTGTTATACTAGGAAAACCGGACACATAATGCGGCAGTATTAGAGTAGCACATAGGGGGCAGTATTATAGAAGTTATATTCTTGTACATAGGAGGCAGTATTATAGCAGTTATATTCTTGTACATAGGGGGCAGTAGTATAGTAGTTATATTCTTGTACATAGGAGGCAGTATTATAGTAGTTATATTCTTGTACATAGGGGGCAGTATTATAGAAGTTATATTCTTGTACATAGGAGGCAGTATTATAGCAGTTATATTCTTGTACATAGTAGCAGTATTATAGTAGTTATATTCTTGTACATAGGGGGCACTATTATAGTAGTTATATTCTTGTACATAGGGAGCAGTATTATAGTAGTTATATTCTTGTACATAGGGGGCAGTATTATAGTAGTTATATTCTTGTACATAGGGAGCAGTATTATAGTAGTTATATTCTTGTACATAGGGGGCAGTATTATAGTAGTTATATGCTTGTACATAGGGGGCAGTATTATAGTAGTTATATTCTTGTACATAGGGGGCAGTATTATAGAAGTTATATTCTTGTACATAGGAGGCAGTATTATAGCAGTTATATTCTTGTACATAGGGGGCAGTATTATAGCAGTTATATTCTTGTACATAGGGGGCAGTAGTATAGTAGTTATATTCTTGTACATAGGGGGCAGTATTATAGTAGTTATATTCTTGTACATAGGAGGCAGTATTATAGTAGTTATATTCTTGTACATAGGGAGCAGTATTATAGTAGTTATATTCTTGTACATAGGGGGCAGTATTATAGTAGTTATATTCTTGTACATAGGGGCAGTATTATAGTAGTTATATTCTTGTACATAGGAGGCAGCATTATAGTAGTTATATTCTTGTACATAGGAGGCAGTGTTATAGTAGTTATATTCTTGTACATAGGAGGCAGTATTATAGTAGTTATATTCTTGTACATAGGAGGCAGTATTATAGTAGTTATATTCTTGTACATAGGAGGCAGTGTTATAGTAGTTATATTCTTGTACATAGGAGGCAGTATTATAGTAGTTATATTCTTGCACATAGGAGGCAGTATTATAGTAGTTATATTCTTGTACATAGGGGGCAGTATTATAGAAGTTATATTCTTGTACATAGGAGGCAGTATTATAGTAGTTATATTCTTGTACATAGGGGGCAGTATTATAGAAGTTATATTCTTGTACATAGGAGGCAGTATTATAGCAGTTATATTCTTGTACATAGGGGGCAGTATTATAGCAGTTATATTCTTGTACATAGGGGGCAGTAGTATAGTAGTTATATTCTTGTACATAGGGGGCAGTATTATAGTAGTTATATTCTTGTACATAGGAGGCAGTATTATAGTAGTTATATTCTTGTACATAGGGAGCAGTATTATAGTAGTTATATTCTTGTACATAGGGGGCAGTATTATAGTAGTTATATTCTTGTACATAGCGGCAGTATTATAGTAGTTATATTCTTGTACATAGGAGGCAGTATTATAGTAGTTATATTCTTGTACATAGGAGGCAGTGTTATAGTAGTTATATTCTTGTACATAGGAGGCAGTATTATAGTAGTTATATTCTTGTACATAGGAGGCAGTATTATAGTAGTTATATTCTTGTACATAGGGAGCAGTATTATAGCAGTTATATTCTTGTACATGGGGGGCAGTATTATAGTAGTTATATTCTTGTACATAGGAGGCAGTATTATAGTAGTTATATTCTTGTACATAGGAGGCAGTGTTATAGTAGTTATATTCTTGTACATAGGAGCAGTATTATAGTAGTTATATTCTTGTACATAGGAGGCAGTATTATAGTAGTTATATTCTTCTACATAGGAGGCAGTATTATAGTAGTTATATTCTTGTACATAGGGAGCAGTATTATAGCAGTTATATTCTTGTACATGGGGGGCAGTATTATAGTAGTTATATTCTTGTATATAGGGGACAGAATTATAGTAGTTATATTCTTGTACATAGGGAGCACTATTATAGCAGTTATATTCTTGTACATAGGAGGCAGTATTATAGTAGTTATATTCTTGTACATAGGAGGCAGTATTATAGTAGTTATATTCTTGTACATAGGAGGCAGTATTATAGCAGTTATATTCTTGTACATAGGGGGCAGTAGTATAGTAGTTATATTCTTGTACATAGGAGGCAGTATTATAGTAGTTATATTCTTGTACATAGGAGGCAGTGTTATAGTAGTTATATTCTTGTACATAGGAGGCAGTATTATAGTAGTTATATCCTTGTACATAGGAGGCAGTATTATAGTAGTTATATTCTTGTACATAGGGAGCAGTATTATAGCAGTTATATTCTTGTACATGGGGGGCAGTATTATAGTAGTTATATTCTTGTACATAGGAGGCAGTATTATAGTAGTTATATTCTTGTACATAGGAGGCAGTGTTATAGTAGTTATATTCTTGTACATAGGAGCAGTATTATAGTAGTTATATTCTTGTACATAGGAGGCAGTATTATAGTAGTTATATTCTTCTACATAGGAGGCAGTATTATAGTAGTTATATTCTTGTACATAGGGAGCAGTATTATAGCAGTTATATTCTTGTACATGGGGGGCAGTATTATAGTAGTTATATTCTTGTATATAGGGGACAGAATTATAGTAGTTATATTCTTGTACATAGGGGGCAATATTATAGCAGTTATATTCTTGTACATAGGAGGCAGTATTATAGTAGTTATATTCTTGTACATAGGAGGCAGTATTATAGTAGTTATATTCTTGTACATAGGAGGCAGTATTATAGTAGTTATATTCTTGTACATAGGAGGCAGTATTATAGTAGTTATATTCTTGTACATAGGGAGCAGTATTATAGCAGTTATATTCTTGTACATGGGGGGCAGTATTATAGTAGTTATATTCTTGTACATAGGAGGCAGTATTATAGCAGTTATATTCCTGTACATAGGAGGCAGTATTATAGTAGTTATATTCTTGTACATAGGGGGCAGTATTATAGTAGTTATATTCTTGTACATAGGAGGCAGTATTATAGTAGTTATATTCTTGTACATAGGAGGCAGTATTATAGTAGTTATATTCTTGTACATAGGGAGCAGTATTATAGCAGTTATATTCTTGTACATGGGGGGCAGTATTATAGTAGTTATATTCTTGTACATAGGAGGCAGTATTATAGCAGTTATATTCTTGTACATAGGGGACAGTATTATAGTAGTTATATTCTTGTACATAGGAGGCAGTATTATAGCAGTTATATTCTTGTACATAGGGGGCAGTATTATAGTAGTTATATTCTTGTACATAGGAGCAGTATTATAGTAGTTATATTCTTGTACATAGGAGGCAGTATTATAGTAGTTATATTCTTCTACATAGGAGGCAGTATTATAGTAGTTATATTCTTGTACATAGGGAGCAGTATTATAGCAGTTATATTCTTGTACATGGGGGGCAGTATTATAGTAGTTATATTCTTGTATATAGGGGACAGAATTATAGTAGTTATATTCTTGTACATAGGGAGCACTATTATAGCAGTTATATTCTTGTACATAGGAGGCAGTATTATAGTAGTTATATTCTTGTACATAGGAGGCAGTATTATAGTAGTTATATTCTTGTACATAGGAGGCAGTATTATAGTAGTTATATTCTTGTACATAGGGAGCAGTATTATAGCAGTTATATTCTTGTACATGGGGGGCAGTATTATAGTAGTTATATTCTTGTACATAGGAGGCAGTATTATAGCAGTTATATTCCTGTACATAGGAGGCAGTATTATAGTAGTTATATTCTTGTACATAGGGGGCAGTATTATAGTAGTTATATTCTTGTACATAGGAGGCAGTATTATAGTAGTTATATTCTTGTACATAGGAGGCAGTATTATAGTAGTTATATTCTTGTACATAGGGAGCAGTATTATAGCAGTTATATTCTTGTACATGGGGGGCAGTATTATAGTAGTTATATTCTTGTACATAGGAGGCAGTATTATAGCAGTTATATTCTTGTACATAGGGGACAGTATTATAGTAGTTATATTCTTGTACATAGGAGGCAGTATTATAGCAGTTATATTCTTGTACATAGGGGGCAGTATTATAGTAGTTATATTCTTGTACATAGGGGGCAGTATTATAGTAGTTTTATTCTTGTACATAGAGAGCAGTATTATAGTAGATATATTCTTGGACATAGGAGGCAGTATTATAGTAGTTATATTCTTGTACATAGGGGGCAGTATTATAGTAGTTATATTCTTGTACATAGGAGGCAGTATTATAGTAGTTATATTCTTGTACATAGGAGGCAGTATTATAGTAGTTATATTCTTGTACATAGGGGGCAGTATTATAGTAGTTATATTCTTGTACATAGGGGGCAGTATTATAGTAGTTTTATTCTTGTACATAGAGAGCAGTATTATAGTAGATATATTCTTGGACATAGGAGGCAGTATTATAGTAGTTATATTCTTGTACATAGGGGGCAGTATTATAGTAGTTATATTCTTGTACATAAGTGGCAGTATTATAGCAGTTATATTCTTGTACATAGGAGCAGTATTATATTAGTTATATTCTTGTACATAGGGGGCAGTATTATAATAGTTATATTCTTGTACATAGGAGGCAGTATTATAGTAGTTATATTCTGGTACATAGGGGGCAGTATTATAGTAGTTATATTCTTGTACATAAGAGGCAGTATTATAGTAGTTATATTCTTGTACATAGGGAGCAGTATTATAGTAGTTATATTCTTGTACATAGGAGTAGTATTATAGTAGTTATATTCTTGTACATAGGAGGCAGTAATATAGTAGTTATATTCTTGTACATAAGGGGCAGTATTATAGTAGTTATATTCTTGTACATAGGGGGCAGTATTATAGTAGTTATATTCTTGTACATAGGAGGCAGTATTATAGTAGTTATATTCTTGTACATAGGGGGCACTATTATAGTAGTTATATTCTTGTACATAGGAGGCAGTATTATAGTAGTTATATTCTTGTACATAGGGGGCAGTATTATAGCAGTTATATTCTTGTACATAGGAGCAGTATTATAATAGTTATATTCTTGTACATAGGGGGCAGTATTATAGTAGTTATATTCTTGTACATAGGAGGCAGTATTATAGTAGTTATATTCTGGTACATAGGGGGCAGTATTATAGTAGTTATATTCTTGTACATAGGAGGCAGTATTATAGTAGTTATATTCTTGTACATAGGGGGCAGTATTATAGTAGTTATATTCTTGTACATAGGGGGCAGTATTATTGTAGTTATATTTTTGTACATAGGGGGCAGTATTATAGTAGTTATATTCTTGTACATAGGAGGCAGTATTATAGTAGTTATATTCTTGTACATAAGGGGCAGTATTATAGTAGTTATATTCTTTTACATAGGGGGCAGTATTATAGTAGTTATATTCTTGTACATAGGGGCAGTATTATAGTAGTTATATTCTTGTACATAGGGGCAGTATTATAGTAGTTATATTCTTGTACATAGGGGCAGTATTATAGTAGTTATATTCTTGTACATAGGGGGCACTATTATAGTAGTTATATTCTTGTACATAGCAGGCAGTATTATAGTAGTTATATTCTTGGATATAGGGACACTATTAGTGTATTTAATTTCTTGTAGTTAGGGTCACTAATTTAAAGAGTCCTTTTACGCGAAGGTGTCAACAGAAAATTATGGGATATAGATCATATTTTTGTGTTTACACATATATATATTTATTTTATATTGTCAGTCACAAATTTGTGTTTTAAAAAATGCTAAAATTTTGTATTTTTCACACTGAGTAGTGAGTACAATAATAGTTGGGCATTTCCTGCTCTATAGCTATCTCACTAACATCATTGCCAGGAATACACTGCTAGCTGACACCTATATGTACACAATATAGGATCCACTATTCACTGCAGGTCAGCAGTTGTGACCATCTACTCCCGTTCCCTGCAGAGTGGCTTTTGCACATGTCACAGATCATGTGTAGAACAGCCTCCCATAGAAGTCAATGGGTCCCCTCCTGTTCACTGTGTGAATGGCCTATGAAGCTGCTGTAGAGTATATTTCTAAATGCTGTTATCTGATTCTCAGGGAAGATGGCCGCCCCCATAGTCATGTATGGGGAGCATAATTAAAGAATTTACATTCAGAAAATGAACACAGATTATAAAGATGGAATATATTTCTCTATCTGGTTTTAATTAATAGAAATACAGTTTTGGTGATCTAGTCCCTTTAAATTCAGTTCGTAGAAGTAGTGGTCCCCTTAATCATGTCCGTCCTCCTCTTGATAACACTGGTTACTGTAGGATATTGCTGCACTTGTATCCATTAGACTTTTTTTCGTTCCGACTCTTCAGGCACCTGTAGATGGATGGAGCAACAGAGCATCAGCCTTCTTTATGGCTGTGTTGATTACTTTCTCCCATGGACCCGGCAAGGTAGGGAAGGTAGAGTGCGTCTTATTTAGAGCTTCTGGCTCAGCGGGAAGCTTTATTAAGAAAGCATTTCATGGAGCTTCTGGGAGAAGGAGCCTTGCAGTCACTCTTAAATGTTCTTCTAAATGGCTCAGTGATCAGCCTGAAAACTCTTGAGAAAGAGACACTTCTCACGCGGGGAGCCATAATTAAAGGCAACGTTGATTTCTTCATAAATTCTACAGGAGACAGAAAATCTAAACTTGAGGCAGCAATGTTTCCAGTACCGCAAAGGTCACAAAGATCTTCTCAACCTCCCGGAGGCATTCGCAGTAATATAGTGCTGAGCCGGAGACGCTTTTTCCTTATTATTGTGCCTCTATGAAAAAAAAAGGAAGCAATTTATTGTCATCGAGGGAACAAGATCCTCGTCCTTGGGGACATCTTATCGCCAAGAAATAAGACACTTTCTGTTGTTCTCTTAATTCTCGGCTTTCTGTGACAATATTGAATTATCTGTGGCTTAGTATAAAAGTACAACATGACGTTTATAAAAAATGGCGCAGTTTGTCCACCACATTTTTTTCATAGTTGACAGATTGCAGTCCGGGGATGTTGCTTAAAATGTGAAAACTGGTTGCAAAATTTAGAGACTGACATGAGAATACAGTAAGGGCTCATTCACACGGGCGTCAAAAAAGACAAACGCGCAAAAAAAATCGCGTGAATGGAAGACTTTTCCAGGAGTGTCATTAGCGTTAAAATTGCCTATTCACATGATCTTTATTTTGTCTGGCTAGCACAAAACCTTCACTACATGACATAGAATGGGAATGTTTATCTTAGCATTGCTAAGCTACCTCCCTCTCCCATTCCCATTGTTTAGCAGTCTGAGCTAAACAATGGGAATGTTTACCTTAAGGCTCCTTCTTTTCAGGTGCGATTTTTACATGCACCTAAAATTCCTTCGTCTGAACATTTACATAGGAATTCATTGGATATAGTAGATGCTTTGTGTGTGTAAGTTAGGTGCGCAAATTCCCTCATGTAAATGAGCTGTAAAGAATGATTTTAGATAAAATTGCACATTTGCAATGTCTTTAGCCCTACCTCCTGTATCTTCAGTGTGAACTCCTTAAGGGCTTATTCACACGAGCATATATCGGCCAGCGTTTTCACGGCCAGCCGATATATGCTGCCATCTGATGCATTGGACTCCAACGCATCAGATCACACAGGCATATTTCGCGGCGTGCTTTTACGCCAGGCAGGAAGGCTAGTCCTGGAACTATCTTCCTAGCCTGACTACGGCCGCTGCCATAAACTCCTATGGGAGCCAATGACCGCAGCCGGAGAAGGGAGGGAGCTTAGCAGCGTGACTGCTAAACTCTCCCCCGCTTCTCTTCTCCTTTCCTCCCCTTCCCGCTGTTTGCAATGGGGAAGGGCGGGGCGGGGCAGAGCTAAGCTCCCACCCCCATTCCACACCTCCCATTGCTGGCTGCAGACAATGGGTGAGGAGGGGGTGGGAGCTTAGATTGGCCCCCGCCCCACCCCCTCCCACTCCCATTGCAAACAGCTGGAGGGGAGGAGAGAGGAGCTAGACCAGCGAGGGAAGGGAGAGACAGCTTAGCACCCAACGGTATATACGCCAAGCCTGCGCATCACATGGTAGCATATATCCGGCGGCCATGAAAACGCCGGCCAATATACGCTCGTGTGAATAAACCGTAAGGATGCGGCCCACTTTTTTATTTTTGTTTTTTCCTCCCCACTTTCAAAAAATCCTAACTCTTATTTTTATGTGGACATAGCTGACTGAGGGCTGGCTGATTCTTCTGACCCCCATCACATCGCTGTGTGAGGGCTTGTTCTTTGCAGGACGCTCTGTTGTTTCTTCTGCTGCCATCTTGGGAATACATACTTTTTGACCGCTTTTTATTACAGTTTTTCTTGGAGTCGGGGTGATCAAAAAAGCGTAATTGTGGCAATTTCTCTATTTTTTTTTTGACGACATTTCAGTGCAGAATAAATAATATGTTACTTTCATAGAAGGGATGTTTACAGATCCGGAGATGCCAAATATGTTTTTGCTTCTTTTTGGGTTTGAATTTATTATAAATATCGGAAACTGTGCTTTAAAACTTTTATTACCTTTTGCTTTTTTTTATAATAATAATTAATATAAATAATAATTTAATAATTAATTAAACATATTTTAACTAATTTGAACATTTTTTAGTCACCATAAAGATCTTAAATTGGCAATCATGTGATCGCTCATACAGTATAATGTAATACCATAGTGTTGCATTATACCGCGTTTTGACAGGCAGTGTATCAAAACATATCACAGGTATTTCTTGACAGGCAATCAGTCATGGAAGCCCTGGGGGCCTTCAGTAGGCCCCAGACTGCCATGGCATTTTAACAGGGGGAGGATGGAGCGATCGGGGCATTTAAATGCCACTGTCAGAATTGACAGCATTAAAATGGTTAACAGTCGCGATCAGCGTTCACACTGATCGCAGCTGTTGTGGGTAGGCATCTGAGTATCAGCTGTCGAAGACAGCCAGCACCAGCCGTGTATGGAGAGGCTTCAGCTCTTCATCCTGCTTCATACAAATCTCGCGTGTCCAGAACATAACTGTATGCCCTGGGGCATGAAAGTGTTAAAGGGGTATTCTGCTATGGATAATAGTTTTTTGGTTAGAAGAGTCCCACAACAACAAACAAATCACAGGCTGTCCCACCATTGGTGTTCCCAGCAATCAGCTGTGATCTATGAGGGAATTCAGCAACAAGCATTTAGTTTCTCTACAGCTCCTCCGCAGGACAAATATAGCATTACAGCAACTCCTATTAAAATCAATATATTTTATACGTAGGACATGCAGGGTCCTTCAAATGTTCTTTGCGTGTGTAGTTTTGGTCTGTGTGCAGTCTACAACAGACTAATTCATCCAGCAACATACTGATGATTCCCAGTGCATCTGCCATGTAAATGAGGAGTGATTTCACAAGGACTCTTAAAGTTCTGGATAATCTTATAAGACAAGCCGGTTTTCATCAGAAAGTAATATGATAATATTCACAGGTGCCTGGTACTCTCCAATCACAAATGCAAATCTGAAACAGACCGAGGGGGTCGGGGGGGAGGGGCAACTGCAAAGTGTGAAGTCTAAATCAGGGGGATTCAGCCCAAACTCTTAAAAGCTGCAAGACTCACAGATTGTGCTTCAGGTAGATCATGACGAGGAGACGATAGCAAAATCATATACAGTTATAAGCCCAATGACATTGCAAATGGTCAAACTTCAACACTTAAAGGGGTCGTCCACCTATTAGGGGTTAGGGAGATAACAGAGAGAAGTCATCTCACTGGAACCCTCATATACAGGCTGTAGCCAGATAGCCAGCGCTACTTCTCAATACTAGTGCCCTGTATTGCCATTATAGTAGTGTACTTGAATAGGAAGGCGTGGATGCACGACATGATGGTATGGTGCATCGGCACCTGGGGCCCGAAACAGCAATTTCAGTTTTGTGGCCTGGGTAACAGATAGAGTAAAAACGAATTGCCAAGTTAAAAAGAAGTATGTGAGAAGCAGAAATCCACTTTCCGCATCTCTCTAAGTCCCGTTGGCCCTCTGCTATGACTAATGTAAGAAAAGTGTACTGGAAGTGGCCTCCTTCTGCCACAATAGGGGGCGATCATCCAGGAAGTCATCTGCCGTCGTACCGATCCGTGTTGGAAGCCCCTGCAATGAACACAGGTCTAACAACGGCTCCATGCATGTATTGTAGCAGGAGGGCGTCCAACGTGGGTCGGTAGCTGAATCCCCTGCAGATGATGGTGGATGACTTTCTGGATGATCATCCCCTATTGTAGCAGATGGAGGCCCCTTCCGGTACACTTTCCTTACTTCAGTCATAGCAGCGGACCCACCGGACTTAAGAGATGCGGGAAGCGGATTTCAGCTTCTCCCATGCTACTCTTCAACTTTGCAATTGGTTTTCCCTCTCTCGCTCTTATGAGGGACTCTACATAAAACTGAAATCCATCTTCTGAAACCCGTGCGCCACCCCATCATGTAGCGCATCCATGACTTCCTATTCAAGTACACTATTGTTCTTTCAATATAGGACACCAATACTGAGATATGGCACCGGATCCGTTTTTTGACTACACCCTGTATAAGAATGCTACTCGAAAGAACACCCATTTATTTCGAAGGTTAGGAGGTGAAAGACACGAAAAAGAGCGACCCCACGGTTATCATGGCATTTCAGTATCTTGAACACACTTGCTGCTGATGTGGAGTGACATGGGGAAACTGAGGAGTCAGAGAGACACAAAGTAGCAAACTGAGTAACTAGAGAGAACGCAGGGTACTGAGGGGTCAGAAAGTAACAGCAGAATACATAAGATGTAAGAGAGACAGCAGGGGACTGGGGTGTATGGAGCCAGGGTGCAGATGGGTAGCACTGGCTGCTGGGTGGAAGACTCAGGTGAGGATGGCTGGCACTGTCCAGCTGTTGACTCCTACCATAAGGGCTCATTCACACGGGCGTATCTAGTTTTGGTCCGTGAAGACGCAGTGGTTTCACGGGCCAAAACTCTGCGTATTCAATGCGTCCCTAGACCCGGTTGCATTTATCTGCATGCGTATTGTCCGTTTTGCACATGCACAAAAAAACCCCAACCAGGTTCCATTAATTTGATCCGTAAATACGCATGTATCGTGTGTATTCGCTGCGCATTTATGTAATTCCATTGATTCTTTGCACGCAAAAAGAAAGCAGGTCTAAATACCACAATGCAAATCAATGGGGATTCACTACTTGGTAGAATACGCGCGTAATATCGAGCACATATTACACCCGTGTGACTGAGCCCTAAGGCTGAATTTAGAGATTTCGAAATTGCTTTCTGCGTGACCATAAAGGTTTTAACAGATGCCTGAGATTCTCGGGCACAACTCGCATCGCGCAGCACATGGGCACCCTGTCCGTATGCTGTGTGATGTGCAAGACACCGCACATTATATGTCCTATCGTGGCAAGAGAATTGCACAAAAATACAACACGCTTCAGATTGTTATGGAAGAGGAAAAACTCCTGTGTAAATTAACCCACTGAATGCCCATTGAAAACATAGGGTTAATACAATGCATCACACAAAAACACAGAACTCGTGGGAATTTAGCCTCCGTGTAAAGATGGCCTCAAATTCAGTAACTATAGAATGGCTGACGGCTGTGAGATGGGCATATGTCATGGACTAATAAAGGGTTTACAGTGGTACAAGCTGGCACTAGTTTATTAGGGTTATATAAAGACACAGGGCATCTGGTCTGGGGGCTGAACTTGTTTGTGCAGCAGCAAAAAAGTTTTAACAGTAAACTCCATAGACATTAGGAGAAGAAGTCATAGCGGTCTTGGCTAGATGGAGAAGAAAAGGTTAAAAGAACATCTAATGTACGATCAGAGAAGATATCGCTTGTAATCACTTATACTGTTGCCTGTGTAGAACAGGTATCTACCACTAGATAGATAGATAGATAGATAGATAGATAGATAGATAGATAGATAGATAGATAGATAGATAGATAGATAGATAGATAGATAGGAGATAGATAGATATGAGATAGATATGAGATAGATAGATAGATGGATATGAGATAGATAGATACGGGATGGATATGAGATAGATAGATAGATAGATAGATAGATAGATAGATAGATAGATAGATATGAGATAGATAGATAAATAGATAGATGGATATGAGAGAGACAGATAGATATGAGATAGATAGATAGATATGAGATAGATAGGAGATAGATATGAGATAGATAGATAGATGGATATGAGATAGATAGGAGATAGATAGATAGATGGATATGAGATAGATAGGAGATAGATAGATAGATAGATAGATAGATAGATAGATATGAGATAGATAGGAGATAGATAGATAGATAGATAGATAGATGGATATGAGATAGATAGATACGGGATAGATAGATAGATAGATAGATATGAGATAGATAGGAGATAGATAGATAGATAGGAGATAGATAGATAGGAGATAGATAGATAGATAGATAGGAGATAGATGACAGATAGATGGATAGATAGATATGGGATAGATAGGAGATAGATAGATAGATAGGAGATAGATAGATAGATAGATAGATAGATAGATAGATAGATAGGAGATAGATGACAGATAGATGGATAGATAGATAGGAGATAGATGACAGATAGATGGATAGATAGATATGGGATAGATAGAAAGATATGAGATAGATAGATAGATATGAGATAGATAGATAGATAGATGGATAGATATGAGATAGATAGATAGATAGATGGATAGATAGATATGAGATAGATAGATAGGAGATGGATAAATAGATAGATAGACGCTGTGCTCAGGCTACTATCACTTCTAATCTCCAGTGCAGGTCCGTGGGTCTGGGCTCGTGTTATCCGCCTCTATGTCTGTAGGACATGATACTGTAAATGTTAAATTGAATTTCTCTTTCACGAACTTCAGAGTCTGAGCTTAGTTCTTGCAGAGAAACATTGAATTCCCACTATGAGCCGACTATGAATCCCATCAGCTCCCTGAAACCAGTCCAGATTTATTCCGGTGCCGGCCGCCGGCTGACGATTCCTTTTCTGCTTCAAAACCTTTTTTTCCCCACTTCATACACAAACCTGAGATCAAGAAAAGGATACCGCATTAAACTCACGGAAAATCAATAGGAGCCGGAGATTCATAAATAATTTGACATCAGCATAAAGTCTAATAAATATTTCTTTATTTCACCAAGAGCGGCTATAACCCTCACGATGGTCTCCTTGAGGATCCAACAGTTTACTGCCAAGACGTGATGGAAATACCAGTGAAAGGAGGACGGCACAGAGATGACCCAGAGGCACACCGGCTGCTTTACTGCTCAACACCTGGACGCAATGCTTATCTCTGACTGAATGCCTAACAATGAAACAGAAAATACCCACAGTGTGTGAGGCGGATCGCGGGCATCGGGAGGTGGGGGCACACTAGTGTATTTGGGGCTATGTGCTCCCCATGTTAATTTAGGTGAAGCACACGGCTCCATTATAGCCCATGGGGCTATGCAGATTGATGTTTATTTCATGCAGACCATTGGTCCACGTGTCATGTCCCGTTCCTGTCCGTATCACAGAAGAGAAATAGGACATGCTACTGCATATCTGTGCGCTCCAATTGTGGAAATCAGACGGTGCATAGACAGGCGTCCGTGTGCTGTCCAATGCAAGTTGTGTCCAAGCCTCTCAGGGTAGGTCTGCACCTGGTCTTCAAGGGGTTTTCCTAGTGATACTAGTTGACCACCAAGGAGTAGCTCCATCCACCATCAGTTGTACATCTAGGTCACCTAGTTTTGAAGCTTAATCTTACCAAATGGGACACCGGTCCTGGTAATGTGGCTGCTGATGCTGCCCTAAGCCGAAGCATGGGACCTAAAGGTCTGAACAGGAGTGTAGTGAGGAAACAAGCTGAAGTCAGGGCTGGCAGCAAAGATGCATAAACGAGGTCCAAGCCGAAAGTCAAGACAGGCAGTAAACAATAACAGGGTCCAGAAACACAGAGAGCCGAGGTCAGGGAGCATAGAAGTCACAACTGTCAAAAAACATGGAGGTCAGGAAAGCACAGAAGCGGGGGCTTTGTCACAATGGCTAAGAAACCAACTGCTTAGGCATCCTCCATGGGGGAAGGATGCCTAATACAGCAGATGACAACTGGTGGGGGATGGGATTATGGAGTACACACTGGCCCTTTAAGTACGGGTGCAGGAACGCACATGACCCCTATGGGCATAAGCCTGGGAGTGAGCAGAGGAGTGTTGTGCACCATGTGATGGTGGTGTCCCCAACCCCAAGAGCAGGTGGGCAGTGGTGAAGCACTGTTACACAAACATTTGACTTGGCCAAGCATTGGTGTCTTTGGTGAGGTAAGTCACAGCCAGGCAGCTATGGTGGTGGCTTATCTACCGGAGAACAAAAGGATTGGATGTTGAAATTTAATTCACATGTATTGGAGAGTCAGGGGAAACAGCTGTTGTTTGGGCACCTTAAAGGGGTTTTCTGGGCTCTTTTCAACTGATGATCTATCCTCTTGTTGGGCCATCAGTAGTTGATGGCTATGGATCTGTCGTTTGAGGCCCCCATCCATCAGCTGATCGTCCGGCTTGCTGTCCAGTTCAGCGTTCCAGACTTTGTCATCAGCGGACAAGGGAGAAAGTGGGGGTGCTGGCTTCACTCCCAGTGAAATCAAAGGGAGTGCTGCTATTTCACTTCCTGCTTCTGTTGTAGTGGCCCAGAGGGTCCTCCAGAATGACCACACATTTATAGTCCTGTCACACTTTGCTATGTGCTTCCAGGAGACAAAGAAAGTGCTGTACGTCAGAGAAACCCTGTTTTCCCCTTCTCCCTAAGCTTAAAGCTGAGAGCTTGGCAACAGCTGGCTGCTTATTGGCTGGATGCCATGCCTTCACTGATTGGTCAAGGGGTATGGTTAGAGCTCAGAGCGGGAAACTGTATAGTGAGCCAGTATACTGAGAGGGAGGAGAAGAGAGAAAGTGCAGGAAGAAGACAGGAAGTGAAGGAGGAGTTAGGGGAGAGTCTGCTTAGGAGGTCATGGGAGGAAGACGTGTAGGAGGAGGTCTGCAGAGCAAGCAGCTTCAACACGCGATTGTCCAGCAGGGAAGCTAGGATTCATCGGCTCCCTAGCCTGACAGCAGTGGGAGGAGGAATCTGCGACCCAGTCCACTTAAACAGTGAGTTACGCAAAAACAAACCTGGTTAAGTCAAAGCCAGGGATAGCCAAAAGGTCCACTAAAATCTCCATCTTAAACTGCATCACCAACTTTTCAGTAAGCCCAACAGTTAACTAAGCATGTGGGAATTGTTACTGTGTCACCTCTAGAGAGAGGGAGAGAGAGCATTGAAGTACTCAAGAGTTCAACTGTTTTGCACCGTATTGTATACTGCAGGATCAATTGCTCTGCTTAAGACTGCCTTTGTTGTTATTCTGTTATTTACTCATCAGCTTCAGTAAACTGTGCACTTCTAGTTTACTACAGAAAAGCTACCAGGCCTCGTGTCAAGTTATTTACCGCCATCAACTGTTACAGTTCTGGGTAAAGTGCTGGCATCACGTGACAAACCACTGTTTATTAACAAGTCTGTATCTATTATCTGTACCACTGTGCGTGACCGAGCCGGCACCTTGCTGCCATTGTTGGGAGAGATTACAGAGCCACCCGTGACATCCATGTTACAGTCCCCGAGGTCTCCTCTTCTTTGGCACGTCTTGCTTGGGTGATGCACTGTTAGTAACATCCTATCCTGGGAAGGAAATCAAATAGCATTGTGGCGCTCCCATTGATTTCAATGGGAGTGAAACTGGTGCCCCCACTTTCTCCCGTCTGCTGATGAGCGAGAGTTCTGAGCGGTGGACCCCATCCATCAACTACTGATGGCCTATCCACGAACCAATATCTCGTACTTTCATAGCAGTTCCATCTTTTATGTGTGCTGGTATGCAAGGTGAGTGTTTGTCTCCTGTTGGCCGTCCCTATCTCCGGTAACGTTCATGTGGGCCGGATACTCTCTTGCCCACACGAACGTAACACAAGGTGTCACAATCTGATTGGGTTTCTCAGTTGTTTGTAATATGATTTCAAGGCATGGAAATAAATTGGGCTTCCACCATAAACTTTTGCCACATTTGACTTGCATGGTTTATTAGTGCACGGTTGGTGCTAAGTTGGGAGGTGCCCAATGCTAATGAGAGGTACTGGAGACATGCCAAATAATGGGGCGTTGATAGAACAGTGCGGATCTCAGTCTGCAACCAGATTCTTATTTTGAGCTATTGCATCCAATAGACAAAACACCTCCGACAGGTGCTGTAGTCGATTGTGGAGAATTGTAGAGGCTGCCGCTACCCTAATTACATTTTCATGTGCTTTTCATGAACTCTGCACGACCTCTTTGCAATTTCATTCTTTCATCTCATGAAAACTGCATCTACATTCATTTTAATGCTTTTTCGTGTGAACTTTCTGCTCAGTCCCAATGCATTAAAGAGGGAAATACATAAAAACGCAGAACACAGCAAAATCACGAAGGTGCAATTAAAGAGCTACTTACCCATTACATAGAACACCCAGGAAAAAAACGTCTCAAACTATAGCTTTACAGAATAACTTCGTGGTTATCACTAGACAGTAGACCCTCTGAGTTACCATAAAATATGCCTGTGAGTCCTGTTACCCCCAGCTAATCATAGAGAAAACTTGTGAGAACTGCTTTCCCCACCCAATCTAGAGAGAGCGCAAGGCCTACTTTTCCCACGTGTTCATAGAGAAAGTTTATAAGTCCTGTCTCCACCACTGACTCATGAAGTTTGTCCTGCTTCCTCCACCCTCTCATAGAGAAAGGCTGTGACTCACAGGCTTTCTCCACCTGCTTATGGAGAACGCCTGTGAGTCTTGCTTCCTCCACCCTCTCATAGAGAAAGCCTGTGACTCACAGGCTTTCTCCACCTGCTTATGGAGAACGCCTGTGAGTCCTGCTTCCTCCACCTTCTCATAGAGAAAGCCTGTGAGTTCTGCTTCCTCCACCTTCTCATAGAGAAAGCCTGAGAGTCCTGCTTTCTCCACCTGCTCATAGAGAAAGCCTGTAAGTCCTGCTTCCCACACCCACTCATAGAGAAAGCCTGTAAGTCCTGCTTCCTCCACCTGCTTATAGGGAAAGCCTGTGAGTCCTGCATCCCCTACCCACTCATGGAGAAAGCCTGTGAGTCCTGCTTCCCCTACCCGCTCATGGAGAAAGCCTGTGAGTCCTGCTTCCCCCACCCGCTCATAGAGAAAGCCTGTGAGTCCTGCTTCCCCTACCCGCTCATGGAGAAAGCCTGTGAGTCCTGCTTCCTCCACCTGCTTATAGAGAAAGCCTGTGAGTCTTGCTTCCTCCACCCGCTCATAGGGAAAGCCTGTGAGTTCTCCTTCTCCACCTGCTCATAGAGAAAGCCTGTGAGTCCTGCTTCCTCCACCTGCTTATAGAGAAAGCCTGTGAGTCCTGCTTCCCCTACCCGCTCATGGAGAAAGCCTGTGAGTCTTGCTTCCTCCACCTGCTTATAGAGAAAGCCTGTGAGCCCTGCTTCCCCCACCCGCTCATAGGGAAAGCCTGTGAGTCCTGCTTCCTCCACCTGCTTATAGGGAAAGCCTGTGAGTCCTGCTTCCCCTACCCGCTTATGGAGAAAGCCTGTGAGTCCTGCTTCCCCCACCCGCTCATAGAGAAAGCCTGTGAGTCCTGCTTCCCACACCCGCTCATAGAGAAAGCCTGTGAGTCCTGCTTCCCCCACCCGCTCATAAGGAAAGCCTGTGAGTCCTGCTTCCCCTACCCACTCATGGAGAAAGCCTGTGAGTCCTGCTTCCCCCACCCGCTCATAGAGAAAGCCTGTGAGTCCTGCTTCCCCTACCCGCTCATGGAGAAAGGCTGTGAGTCCTGCTTCCTCCACCTGCTTAAAGGAGAAAGCCAGTGAGTCTTGCTTCCTCCACCCGCTCATAGGGAAAGCCTGTGAGTTCTCCTTCTCCACCTGCTCATAGAGAAAGCCTGTGAGTCTTGCTTCCTCCACCTGCTTATAGAGAAAGCCTGTGAGTCCTGCTTCCCCTACCCGCTCATGGAGAAAGCCTGTGAGTCTTGCTTCCTCCACCTGCTAATAGAGAAAGCCTGTGAGTCTTGCTTCCTCCACCCGCTCATAGGGAAAGCCTGTGAGTTCTCCTTCTCCACCTGCTCATAGAGAAAGCCTGTGAGTCCTGCTTCCTCCACCTGCTTATAGAGAAAGCCTGTGAGTCCTGCTTCCCCCACCCACTCATAGAGAAAGACTGTGAGTCCTGCTTCCCCCACCCGCTCATAGGGAAAGCCTGTGAGTCCTGCTTCCTCCACCTGCTTATAGGGAAAGCCTGTGAGTCCTGCTTCCCCTACCCGCTTATGGAGAAAGCCTGTGAGTCCTGCTTCCCCCACCCGCTCATAGAGAAAGCCTGTGAGTCCTGCTTCCCCCACCCGCTCATAAGGAAAGCCTGTGAGTCCTGCTTCCCCTACCCGCTCATGGAGAAAGCCTGTGAGTCTTGCTTCCTCCACCTGCTTATAGAGAAAGCCTGTGAGTCTTGCTTCCTTCACCCGCTCATAGGGAAAGCCTGTGAGTTCTCCTTTTCCTACCCGCTCATAGAGAAAGCCTGTGAGTCCTGCTTCCTCCACCTGCTTATAGAGAAAGCATGAGAGCCCTGCTTCTCCCACCACTCATAGAGAAAGCCTGTGAGTCCTGCTTCCCCCACCCGCTCATAGAGAAAGCCTGTGAGTCCTGCTTCCCCCACCCGCTCATAGAGAAAGCCTGTGAGTCCTGCTTCCTCCACCTCTATAATACTCCATAAAACCATTAATAATACTTTTGTCTCCATATTTGGCAGAAGCCTTCATGAACCAGAGCCCAGGTACATCATCTACCTCTGCACCACCTATAGTTACACTTTTGCTCTGACCCAAAATGAAGAATCTGCCAAGTCCTATCATACCAACCATTGCCACATTCACAGCATCACTCCAGTCCTCTACCCGCGTGCCATTATTTTATGCTGTATGGGTCTCATTATTTATAATGGCAATTTTTATCATTTATTTACCCTGACATTTAAGGTTAAATATTTCAGCGGCGACCCTGTCATAACGTATCGCAATGTACCTGGCGCTGCAAAAATTATTAATCTACTAAGAAGAAGCATTTCATCTGGTGTTTCCAATTTAAATGCTAATGGAGACCTTTAACATAATTTAGTTACTCTTGCATAATCTGTTGCCCAAACCGAGTCCCGTTTTCGAACAGCGATGCGTTATCACATTGTACAACAAACAATCAAACACAAATTCACGACGCGCTCTAAATTCCACCAGCATCTCGCTTTATGTTCTGGATGGCTGTAAAAGATGTCTCTTCAGCAAAACTTCCGAATTTATAAGCGGCTGATGTGTAAACACAGCACAAGGTCATAAAGCGGGAATAACTTATGGTGGTGCCAGGCGAAAAGGTGAAGACGCAAATGAAATACTGGGGTGATACATTGTAGCAAAATGCAATCTAGTGCTTAATTTTCAGAAGCTAAAATATACAGCGATGAAGAGAACGCTTCTTCATAGAGGTAAGCCCCTGCTTGTACGTTCTACCACCCAAAGTTCACTGAGGGTTCGAAGTTCTCAGACATGCCTATCTACGCTGACTGTCCTCGTCATTATAGACCCCCATCTAGTAGCGCGTTGGACCTCCTAAACAGTCACAACAATTCATTGTGGCATCCAACCACAGTTATCAGAGGAGGCAGTGTGTGCCTAGAAGACCTTCCCACACTATGAGTCCACCAGTCCGACAATAAAGGGTCAGCGATTCATGCTGCTTGTGCCAAATTCTGACCTCTCATCAGCATAGGGCAACAGAAATCTGCATCCATCTGACCAGGAGATGTTTTTCCGCTGCTCAGTGATACAAGTTTTGCGCTCTTCTGCCCCCTGAAATAAACAGTTGGACGGCACACTAGTTTTTTAAATGCTCACAAGGTTTATTTGGACAGTCCAGATGTTTACATTAGGCGCACAATTTGCGCAACGTTTCGGACTCGGCACCCTTTGTCAAGCTCCATAGAAGAACATACATAAACATAAGGCCCCCTGTCCACGGGCGTTGCAGTATCCCGCGGCGGAGGGATCAGGAGCCGCCGACGAATCTCCACCGGTCAGCCCTATCTGATAGATAAGCTGACCGCGGAGAATTGGGGGAATTCGCAGCATGCTGCGAATTGCCCGCCGCAAGCGGAGACTCGCAATGATTCTCCGCTCATGCTATGGAAAGCTTCAGAGGGCGTGATTTGCCGGCGGTTTACTGCCGGTGAAATCACGCCCATGGACAGGCACCCTAAGTCTAAATCAAAAATATTCGGCCTGGATATGGCTAACATCCAAAAGTGGCTCAGACAGTCAAAAAAGTGCTGTGGTATGGTATGCCACTGAGGTCCCCTCTACATACAGCCAATCGTGAGAGGTCCGAGGGCTCTAATAAAGGGGGATTCAGGGTAGGCTTATAGTCATCTAATGTCTACTCTCAAAAAGAAGAAAAAAATGTGGACTCTGTCGCTAATTACCACATCTGTGTAACCTTCAGAGAACCAGAACCTAGACCTCACCAACCAACCTGTCTATGGTTGAGGTTAAAAAAAAAAAGTTTGAAATTTTTGAAAGATTTCAGGGTAAATATTTTAATATTCCCAAGACCTCCTACTATCTGGCCAGTGGAAAGGTCCTAAGCAGGACTGAGATGGTATTATATGCCAGCTATAATCTACTTTCCCCTGACTTCATTTTTGTTCTCGCTTCACAAATACACAATATTAATGGGGGGAAACAGCAGCCAGCTACACACTTCCTCTGTAGCGCCCACTGCAGGCGAAATGTAGCATTACAGGACAGCAGAAGGTTCTCCAGAACTGGAGCTGCTCTTGTTGAATGACTCTCCATTCTGTGTTATGGAGGGGATCCCGAACAGGAATCCTACTCTGTGACATTCATATGTCCTAACAGGCCATGAAAACATGGATTGCACTCTTGGCACAAGCACTTTAACACCTTAGTGCCCCATGACATATATTTGTATGTCCTGGATGAGAGGGGCTTGTATGAAGCGCGAACAGAAGTCTAGCCCGCTTCATACATGGCCCGTGTAAGATGCCTTTGACAGTTCATACCTGGCCACAACAGCTGGAATCACGGCTCTTAACACCTTAAATGCTGCTGTCATTTCAATGCCCGGATCGGCATTTTGGGGTTCCAATAGGCTCTCCCTCGATGAGATTATGAGGTGCCATTCAGTTTTCATGGCAGCTCAGGGCCTTCTGAAAGCCCCCAGGGCTGACATATACTTCTGACTGTTAACACTTGCCTGTGGCCTGTCTTAATATAATGCCAGCAGAAATTCTTTACACTGGAATACCGAAGTATTGCAGTATACGGTATGAGCGATCAAGCAATTGCAGGTCTAAGTCGTCTATGCGAACTGTAAAAATAAGTGAAGAAGGTTTTTTTTGTTATTTTTTAAAAATAAAGGATATTAAAAGTTTAAAAAAAACTTTTTCTATATTTATAACAAAAAAAAAAAAAAAAATTGAAAAACATATTTGGTATCACCGTGTTCAAAAAAGACTGATCTATAAAACCAACGCATTATTCATCCCGCACAGTGAACGTTACCAGAATACAGAACATCTGAATTGCGCTTTTTTGATCGCCCCGCCTGCAAGAGAGAATTTGATAAAAAGTGATCAAAAAGTTGTACATACTCCATAATGGTACCAATAGGAACTACAGGACGTCCCATGAAACATGGGCCCTGACGAAGCTATACTGACGTAAAAATGAAAGCGTCATGGCGGTCAGAGGATGGCGGCAGTAAGTCATTTTTTCAAAGGCATTTTATCTTTATAAGTAATACAGCAGAAAAAAACTATATAAATTTGGTATCAACACAATCATACTGACCCACAGAATAAAGGTATCGTGTCATTTTTGCCGCAGACCTCCCAAAATATGGCGTAATTGAGGTCTTTCCAGTTCGCTCCACTTAGAACCTTTTAAAAGTGTTTCAGTACATCATATGGTACATTTAAGGGGTTGGCTAGTTGTAAACTACTGATTGTCTATCTACAGGATAGGTCTGCGGCCCGAGACCTCTACCGATGAGCTGTTTGCCTGGCTGATCCTCTTGTGTACTCAGGTGATTTCCACAGGAAGCAGATAGCTCCGTTTTTACAACAGTGGCCAGGCTTGGTACTGCAGGACGTGAATACTACTGAATTGAATAGGAAGCCTGCCTGTATTACCAAGCCTGGCCGATGTAGTGGGAACAGAACTGCCCCTTCCTGAGGAATCAGCTGAGTGCAGGTACATACCACCTGGCAAACAGTGGATCAGCAGAGTTCCCAGGTAGCAGACCCTGCTACTCTACTATTGACGGCCTATCCTAAGGATAGACCATCAGTAGTTTACAACTGGACAACCCCTTCAAAGTGTACCATTGAAAAATACAACTCATCTGGCAAAAAAACAAGCCCTCTGACAGCTACGGTGATTAAAACAGAGTCATGATTTTTTGAAAGTTGGAAGAAAAAAACAAAAGTGAAAAAAAAATCTGTATCCTTAAAAGGATTGTCCAGTTCTAAACTACTGATGGCCTATCCTCAGTATAGACTATCAATAGTAGACACTTTGGACCCTCACTGATTAGCCGTTCTCCAAGCCTATGTGCTCATGTACTAAGATGAGTTCTGCAGGAAGCAGACAGCACCGTTTTCACTGCAGTGGCCAAGCTTGGTAATACAGACAAAGTTCCTATTCGCTTCAATGGCAACTTTGCCAGTAATACCAAATCTGGCCACTGCAGTGGGAACAAACCTGTCTGCTTCCTGCAAAAATCAGCCCTGTGCATAAGCACATTGCCCCGGCAAACAGCTGATTGGCGGGGATTCTGGACGTAAGATCTGCGGATAGGCAATCAATAGTTACAACTTAACAACCACTTTAAGGGCGAGCACCCACTGGCGTTTGCGTTTTCCGCGGGAAAAAACGCAGCGTTTTCGCCGCGTTTCCCGCGGTTTTTCCGCCCGTTTTCCGCGGCGTTTTTCGCGGCGTTTTCGCGGCGTTTTTGCGGCTTTTCCATTAATTTCCATGGAGAAAAATAAGGACACATATGCAACTGACAGCTCCTATGTTAAAAACGCAAACGCAACGCAAAAAAAACGCCAGTGGACAGGAACACATGTTATCTCTATGCCAGTGCAGAAAAAACGCAAAACGCAAAACGCAAAACGCAGGTAAAAAAACGCCAGTGGGTGCTCGCCCTAAGGCATTTTCTAATGTCCTAAGGTGATAATATATTGTCAGGACATGCTATAATTTTCTGATCCTTGGGGTCCCCATCGCGGGGTTCCTTAGTGATCCCACATTCTAGTTTAGCTTTGCATCCACTTCAAAGTTCTTCCATGCACAGGGGAGATTCACCTTTAAACTTTTCCAATCCACTGTCTGACGTCTTCCTACATTCTGATTGAAGCCTGTGCAGCTCTAAAGTACAAGATGTCCGGCAGGGTATTCTTACTGTATATTGCCGGCCGCTATGTTGTCGGGGGGCCTCTCGGGCATGACACATATTGCAGTACTGGCTCTAGCCAGCAGATGGCGACATTGTATAATGGCAGAAACAGAAAACCCCCTAGGAAACCCTGAATCCAAAATTGGATTGCAAAGGATTAACAGAGCTGGGCTAGAGTTACCTGTACAGCAGGTGTAAGTTTAAAGTTAGCGCACTGATACACCTTCATTTCCAGTCAGACCCCATTGATCAAAAAGCAATGGCAGCTTAGCGGTATGTCCCCTTTAAGACCAGAGAGAAGTGAATTATGGTAACGCTTTAGTAACAAAAAACTAAAGATTGGAACAGGCGATACGACAAACGTTTCATAGCTCATGAAATAATTGAGCCCCCTCCGAAGAGCTGGCGGGTGCCGTGCCCTTTAATGTCGCCAGTCGTTCTGCTATTGTAAGGGACATGATACTTGCTTACAGAATGACTGGCACTCGCAGGCAATGTTTTGTCAATTTTAGTAATAATTGCCGGCAATTCTGGACTATGCAAATTAAGAACAAAAAGCGTTCGCAGAAGGAGGCACGCTTTATTTAAAAGTAATTACATCCAAAATGGTTTTCGTGAGTAAAAGTTCCTCGCGGTTTATAGACTGAGGAGCAGAAATGATTATTCGCTGTGAAGCAAAAACATTCTAATGAGATTATTTATATCATCAAATACCCGGTAACGCTGCAAATCTGGCGGTTCTGGGCCAGGAACATGTCAGCAAATCAAAGGCATGGAAATGGGGAATTTATACACTGATTTGCTAAGCGTTTTAAGCCGCCCTTGTACCGATCGCCGGTCTGCCTGGAGGACGGCAAAAACATGTAGGGTGGAAAAAACACAACATGAAGGAGTTAAATCTGCGCTTTACAAGGAATTTACACCTTTTAAGGCAAATTTTAGGGCCAAATTCTGTGCTGATTAAATCCTTTATAAAAAGGTAAAAAAAGGCCTTCAAATAGTCCTGCACCTATTACAGAATTAATGGGGCAGTCCTGGATTTGGAGGGCAGTCCCACCGTCCGGGGCAGCTGTCATGTCCAGAAGAGGCGGATGGGAATAGTAACCCGTCACTCCACCGATGCTCTGGTCTACTGCTCACTTCTGGGTAGTGCGATCACATGCCATATAACATGTGATCATTATGGCCAATCACAGGCTAACTCTGAGGTCAGGGATTGGCCACGGTGATCATGTGATCACATTTCAGTATCTGCAAGGGAGAGGGGGAATGGAGCAGAGTAGACCCACTGATCAGGGAGTGAAAAAGGTGAGTATGATCTGTATTTTATTCTTATCTGTAAAAGGGGGCATTATTACAGTGATGGGGTCACAAAGGGGCACTACTGCTACTACTGTGAGGGAGTCACAGATAGGCACTACTACTGTGAGGGAGTCACTGATAGGCACTACTACTGTCAGGGAGTCACTGATAGGCACTACTACTGTGAGAGAGTCACTGATGGGCACTACTACTGTGAGGGAGTCACTGATAGGCACTACTACTGTGAGGGAGTCACTGATGGGCACTACTACTGTGAGGGAGTCACTGATAGGCACTACTACTGTGAGGGAGCCACTGATAGGCACTACTACTGTGAGGGAGTCACTCATAGGCACTACTACTGTGAGGGAGTCACTCATAGGCACTACTACTGTGAGGGAGTCACTCATAGGCACTACTACTGTGAGGGAGTCACAGATAGGCACTACTACTGTGAGGGAGTCACTGATAGGCACTACTACTGTGAGAGAGTCACTGATAGGCACTACTACTGTGAGGGAGTCACTCATAGGCACTACTACTGTGAGGGAGTCACTCATAGGCACTACTACTGTGAGGGAGTCACTCATAGGCACTACTACTGTGAGGGAGTCACTGATAGGCACTACTACTGTGAGGGAGTCACTGATAGGCACTACTACTGTGAGAGAGTCACTGATGGGCACTACTACTGTGAGGGAGTCACTGATAGGCACTACTACTGTGAGGGAGTCACTGATAGGCACTACCACTGTGAGGGAGTCACTGATAGGCACTACTACTGTGAGAGAGTCACTGATAGGCACTACTACTGTGAGGGAGCCACTGATGGGCACTACTACTGTGAGGGAGTCACTGATAGGCACTACTACTGTGAGAGACTCACTGATAGGCACTACTACTGTGAGGGAGTCACTGATAGGCACTACTACTGTGAGAGAGTCACTGATAGGCACTACTACTGTGAGGGAGTCACTGATGGGCACTACTACTGTGAGAGAGTCACTGATAGGCACTACTACTGTGAGAGAGTCACTGATGGGCACTACTACTGTGAGAGAGTCACTGATAGGCACTACTACTGTGAGAGAGTCACTGATAGGCACTACTACTGTGAGGGAGTCACTGATGGGCACTACTACTGTGAGAGAGTCACTATATAGGCACTACTACTGTGAGAGAGTCACTGATAGGCACTACTACTGTGAGAGAGTCACTGATAGGCACTACTACTGTGAGGAAGTCACTGATAGGCACTACTACTGTGAGGGAGTCACTGATAGGCACTACTACTGTGAGGGAGTCACTGATAGGCACTACTACTGTGAGGGAGTCACTGATAGGCACTACTACTGTGAGGGAGTCACTGATGGGCACTACTACTGTGAGGGAGTCACTCATAGGCACTACTACTGTGAGGGAGTCACTCATAGGCACTACTACTGTGAGGGAGTCACTCATAGGCACTACTACTGTGAGGGAGTCACTGATAGGCACTACTACTGTGAGGGAGTCACTGATGGGCACTACTACTGTGAGGGAGTCACTGATGGGCACTACTACTGTGAGAGAGTCACTGATAGGCACTACTACTGTGAGAGAGTCACTGATGGGCACTACTACTGTGAGAGAGTCACTGATAGGCATTACTACTGTGAGGGAGTCACTGATAGGCATTACTACTGTGAGGGAGTCACTCATATTCACTACTACTGTGAGGGAGTCACTGATGGGCACTACTACTGTGAGGGAGTCACTCATAGGCACTACTACTGTGAGGGAGTCACTCATAGGCACTACTACTGTGAGGGAGTCACTGATGGGCACTACTACTGTGAGGGAGTCACTGATGGGCACTACCACTGTGAGGGAGTCACTGATAGGCACTACTGCTATGAGGGAGTCACTGATAGGCACTACTACTGTGAGAGAGTCACTGATAGGCACTACTACTGTGAGGGAGTCACTGATAGGCACTACTACTGTGAGAGAGTCACTGATAGGCACTACTACTGTGAAGGGATCACTGAGGAGCACTATTACTGTAAGAGGGTCACTAACAGACACTATTACTTTGAAGGTGTCATTAAGAAGCACTATTAATATGAGGGGGTAACTAATGGGCAGTATTTTTCTGAGGGGGATAAATAACAGGCACTATTTCTGTGAAAGGGTGACTAATGAGAACTATTACTGTGGGAGAGTCACTTAGAGGCACTCTTCCTGTCATAGGGTCACTAAGCGGCACTTTTACTCTAAAGAGGTCACTAAATGGGCAGTATTATTGTGAAAGGGGCACTAAGTGACACAGTGCATATGAAGGAGTCACTAATGGACAGTATTACTTTGAGATGGATCACTAGTGGGCACTATTTCTGTGAAAGGGTGACTAATGGGAATTAGTATTGTGAAGTGGTCACTAAGGGGCACTATTACTGTCGGAGAATCATTGAGAGGCAGTATTACTGTGAGAGGGTCACTGAGGGGCATAGTGCAAGGGAGTTACTTGGAGGTATGATTACTATGAGGAATTCACTAAGGGGCACTATTACTGTGAGGGGTCACTAAGGGGCACTATTACTGTGAGGGGTCACTAAGGGGCACTATTACTGTGAAGGTGTCACTAAGGGGCACTATTACTGTGAGGGGTCACTGAGGGGCACTATTACTGTGAGGGGTCACTAAGGGGCACTATTACTGTGAGGGGTCACTAAGGGGCATTATTACTGTGAAGGTGTCACTAAGGGGCACTATTACGGTGAGGGGTCACTAAGGGGCACTATTACTGTGAGGGGTCACTAAGGGGCACTATTACTGTGAGGGGTCACTAAGGGGCATTATTACTGTGAAGGTGTCACTAAGGGGCACTATTACTGTGAGGGGTCACTAAGGGGCACTATTACTGTGAAGGTGTCACTAAGGGGCACTATTACTGTAAGGGGTCACTGAGGGGCATTATTACTGTGAAGGTGTCACTAAGGGGCACTATTACTGTGAGGGGTCACTGAGGGGCACTATTACTGTGAAGGTGTCACTGAGGGACATTATTACTTTGAGAAGATCAGTGTGGGGTACTATTACTGTGAGAGATTCACTAAGGGGCACTATTACTACGAGGGGACACAAAGGGTGTGGCTTAGTATAAAGGGGGAGTGGTCTGTAGAAAAAATGCCCCCCTTTTACTGTTCAATAGATGGGAAGTATACTTCAAGGGTAGATGTTCACTTTTATTGATTCATTACTTTACAGTTTATGTCTTGACGTAATTAATGTTAGACATCACAAACACTTAGCGTTAGAATGACATCATATTACATTCACATCCAAATCTGCATTCAGAATTCTCCTAGAATCCACTGACATGAGAACAGTGAATGAAGGAAGTTCAAAAGGCGGAGCGGATACATTATGTGTTTGTGGGGTATGAATCCACCTCTGCCACTTCAATCAGAATTCTGCAGACGTTTGTAATGCTGCTTTGGATGTGAGTAGAGAAGAAAGCAAAATCCTCAAAATGAGTAGAACAAGTTTGTAAAGTATTATGAAAAGCAGAAATGATGTTTACAGTCTATGGGGCACTTTTGTTAAATGCTTTACACCAGCTTTCCGGCATAGAAGACTCGCACATTTTGGCAGATACTATTTTGTGTCCCAAAATGTGTGATTTTTTGATACTTTATGCTGGCTCCACCACTTCTAATGAGGGCGTGGCTTAGTGTTGGATAGGAAAGCTCCACATCGTGACTCCATTAGGCCTCAGTGAGGTTATTAGTTATGGTACTTTTCTGTGAAAGTTCATTTTAAGCAGTCCGAGCCATATAGTGTTAGTTGTGTTATGGATCATCTACATGTACTGTCTGTCATTTTGGTGCTGGGCACAACCGGAGCAATTCTCTACATGTACTTAGGTTGATTGGTTGGCTGAGGGGTGGGTCAGTCCAGCCAGCTAATCACCATTAGTCTGTGCACATTCAGTCCCTCCTCTCATAGGGCACCGGTTATTCTCCAGTCTGGTTTCAGGATGCATGCTGGTCAGATCTCTGCCTGATTCTTGTCTGAGTCCTGTCTGAACCCATTCAAACTTCTGTCTGACTCCTGATTCCTGCCTGAATGCAGTCAGATCTATACGTGAATTCTGTCTGAACCCAGTCTGACTCCCGAGACCTTCCTGAACCCATTCAGATTCCTGCCTAACTCCTGAGTCCTGGCTGAGGACTTTCAGTCTTTACCTGTCTGAGTCCTGTCTGAAGTCACTTTGTCTGAAGGTGTTTCTGTTCTTGTCCGTGGCACTTGGTCAGCCCTGCACCTCTGTTAAGATAAGTCTGTCTATTGTTTTGTTTATTATGCACTGTAACAAGGGGGGTACTCTTGCCTCG
This sequence comes from Eleutherodactylus coqui, assembly GCA_035609135.1. NCBI lineage: Eukaryota > Metazoa > Chordata > Amphibia > Anura > Eleutherodactylidae > Eleutherodactylus > Eleutherodactylus coqui. The sequence continues at coordinate 11,938,934 of CM069407.1, forward strand.
GGATTGCTGACCTCTCGTACCAGAAATGGCGCACCACACGGGTAAATACGGCTCAGGAATAGCAGATATCTTTGTCTGGCTCCTGCCAGCGTTTATTGCACAGCACGTCACAGCATAGCACATCCCATAAAACAATGTCCATAAGCACCCCAACTTGGGTGGGAGTCCAGGAGCGTCATCCCTGTCGGACTCTTTGCCTTTCAGGCCACCAGCACCTTCCTATGCTGCGCTGGCCCTCTCTCTCTCTCTCCTTGGTAGGAACTGGCTTTTTATCTCGTTCCTGCTCCACCCCTTGGTTAACCCTCGCACCAGAAGTCCTGTCTCTGGCCCTCTACAGGCCCTTCTGTGTACTGCACTACTACAGCACATATATGCAAATCACACGACTGTAATGCCAAAGCTCATCGCACATGCATGAAAATCACATAAAAAATGAATGCAATGTAGATCAGATTATCACCGACCTACATGGTTCTCGCCCGTGTAAATACGGCCTAATATGGTATTTTACTACACGGGGGAAGACGGAATATGAGGAAATTCCACTTCAGCTAATGTACAAGTATTAAATGCCACATTAATCTCATTAGACGATAGCGGAGAGCTCATAGACAATTCGCAGTAGAAATTCCGTAAATCTGTTTCCCCAGCATCGCTGTTCTGAAATAAAGACGCTCGTTCTTAAACAATCGCAAGCCATTTACCAAAATCCAACAACCGTCTGAGGAGAAAGCATTTATGCTGCCACGTTCCCAAGAGGCCTTGAAGTCAGCGGCTGGGCAGCTTATTACTTGCTGAGGATTTCAGCCTTTCAATTCTCTCTTTTTTTCCATGAAGTAAACAAGCCGGCTCTATTATAAACCCGCAAAAAAAAAAAAAATTGCCACTCAATCTCCGGTAACCCCTGAAGTGACAGAAAATCATCAGAGAGGACTGAGAACGTATTACATGACACAGAGCATACAGTACAGTGAAGGGTCCTCAGTTCATGGAGGACGTGGTCCTTCGGTTATATAATGTGGCTATATTTAACAATGCAGTGGAACGAAGATGAAAGGCTTGGTGGAAAAACACTCAAAAATCAATATACATCACTGCTAGCAGAAAGAAACCCCGCAGGGTATAATGGACGTCCATAGAAGAAAATGGCTCTTATCTACCAAAGAACTGGACTGGAAAGTAAAGACAAATGAAAAAGGGACGGTATGTCAAATGGGTACACAGCCGCGGTAAACTATTTGTTTGCACTAGGATATGCCCCATATAGGTACCTGGAAAACTTCTACCATTGCATTGCTATGTTTCTGGTAAGGAACAGTGTTGGACGTATCTTAGCACGGCCGGCTGGTGGATTACTCTTTCTGGTAAGGATCGTTGTAGAACATATCATACAATGGCCAAGTCATGGATTACTCTTTCTGGTAAGGACCAACGTAGGATGTATCTTAGCATGACCCGGTGGTGGACTACTCTTTCTGTAAAGGACAAACGTAGGATGTAAGTTAGCATGGCCTTGTGGTGGACTACTCTTACTAGCAAGGACAGATGTAGGACGTATCTTAGCATGGCCAACTGGTGGACTGCTCTGTCATGAAAGAATAAACATAGGACGTATCTTAACATGGCCTTGTGGTGGACTACTCTTGCTAGTGAGAGCAAACATAGGACGTATCTTAGCATGGCCAGGTGGTAAAATACACTTTCTAGTAAGGACCTCTCTAGAATCTGTCTTAGCATGGCCAGTTAGTCGACTACTCTTACTGATAAGTGCAAACAGGACATATCTTAGCATGGGCAGGTGGTGCACTACTCTTTCTGGTAAGGACAAACATAGGACAGATCTTTCCCATGATCTGTTTATACCCAGGACTGCATTGGTAACAAGAGGGCATTCTCTATGTCTAGAAGAAAGCAGGTTTCATCACCAACACAGAAGGGGGTTCTTTACTGTAAGAGCAGTGAGACTGTGGAACTCTCTGCCTGAGGACGTGGTGATGGCAAAATCCATAGAGGAGTTTAAGAGGGACTAGATGCCTTTCTAGAGCGAAAGGATATTACAGGATATAGACATTAGGTGACCAGCGGGGTTTTTGATCTCAAATGTTAATCCAGGGATTACTCTGACTGCAATTATGGAGTCGGGAAGGAATTATTTTCCTCCAAATTAGCTAAATTGGCTCGTTTGGGTTTCTTTTTGCCTTCCTCTCGACCAACAAGGAGGGGGGTTGGACTAGATGGACATTGTCTTCATTCAGCTTAACATACTATGTTATTATCCAACTATATCTTAGTATGATCAGCTGAGGGTCCTCTCTTTCTGGAAAGAACGTAGGACATATCTTAGAATGGCCTTGTGGTGAACTACTCTTACTAGCAAGAACAAACGTAGGACATATCTTAGCATGGCCAGGTGGTGGACTACTCTAAACTGGTAAGGATAAACATGGGATGTATCTTAGCATGGCTTGGTGGTAAACTTCTCTTTCTGGTAAGGACAAACATAGGTCGTATCTTAGCATGGTCAGGTGTTAGACAACTCTTTCTGGTAAAGACAAAACATAGGAAGTATCTTAGTGAAGCCAGCTTTTGGACTACTCTCTCCGGTAAGGACAAACAAAGGACATATCTTAGCATGGTCAGGTGCTGAACTACTCTTTCAGGTAAGGACCAATATTGAATATATCTTAGCATAGGCAGGTGGTGGACTACTCTTTGTGGTAAAAACAAACATATGATGTATCTTAGCATGGTCAGCTGTGGACTATTCTTTCTGGTAAGGACTGGAGATGAGTGAGCATGCTCGCTAAGGGCAATTACTTGATCGAGCATTGCCCTTACCGAGTACCTGCCCGCTCGGGAGCAAAGATTCGGCTGCCGGCGGCGGGCGGGGAGCTGCGGGGGAGAGCGGGAGGAACGGAGGGGAGATCTCTCTCTCCCTCTCTCCCCCCTGCTGACTGACGCAACTCACCTGTCACCCACGCCGGCAGCCGAACCTTTTCTCCCGAGCGGGCAGGTACTCGCTAAGGGCAATGCTCAATCCAGCAATTGTCCTTAGCGAGTATCATCTCTAGTAAGGACCAATGCAGGATGTACCTTAGTATGAACCAGTGGTGGATTACTCTTTCTGATAAAGACAAATGTAGGCGGTATCTTAGCAGGGCCAGGTGGTGGACTACTCTTTCTGGAAAGGACCTACAGTAGGTAGGAGACATCTTAGCAAAGCCACGTGGTGGACTGGTTTTTGTGGTAAGAACCAAAGTAAGAAATACTTTAGCATGGCCAGCCAGTGGACTAATCTTGGATGCTTGCTCAGATCCGCTGCATAGGATGCTGCTCCTTTCAAGCTCTTGACATACTCATTGTCAACTAAAAATGCGGATGGGCTGTCAACAAGGATATGAGATAGTGCCAACCCCTCCTTTACTTACCTTCAGCCATATAGCAGAAAGGATGTCTGTGGACCTACACTGAAGGACCTACAAAAGTCAAAAACTAGTGGTCCTCTCTTATCAAGCCTTTCACCAGCTTCTTTGTGCCTTGGCAATAGCCTAGGATGGCAGCTTAGGGAATGGTCCCTGTTGACATGGACATGTGACTACTGCAGCCAATTAGTGGCTGTAGCAGGCCACTTCTGTGGTCGGTGAGTGGCTGCAGAAGTCAGAGGAGACCAAGAAATAGAAAGAGTAGCGGGGGGACCCCAGGAAGTGGCAGATTGGGAGTAGTAGGGTAAGATAATAGTTCTTTTATTACCTTTGAGCATTTTTAGTGTTTTTTTCTATAAATTAAGTGACCGAATAAGCCCTTTAAGCATCTCCCAAGGTAGTTCCAGGGCTGGGCACCTAATGGTCATACACCCTGACTATATCACCATAAGATCCAATAATAAATCTGTAACGGGGGTCCCCAATTAGCAGAAGACATTCATAATACTATTGAAGCCTATGGAGCCCTCAGGCACCAAGGTCCATTTGTTACTGTGGCCCATGCACCCTAGAAAGCTATGTCTGCCCCTGTTGAAGTCTCAGTCAGTGTAATTCCAACCACTTCTGCACCTCAGCCTTCCTTCCACTTGAATAAAAGCTCTCAAAACCCATCTTATGGCCAAGCCATGATGAGAGGCCACAAAAAGCACATGCCCTGCAGAGATGAGATGTAAAAATGAGCTCAGCTACATTTGCATACTTAAGAGCTTGTCAATATGATTGGCACAAAAGCTTGCTGAAATTTTTGGGTTTGTGCACCATATAATATGCTAATTTTGTTAAGTGCCCTTTAAAATCTCCTCTATAGAAGTGATGATGAAGTTTGAAGCCTCCAACTCCTCAGCATTGTGTTAATATTAACACTTGTAATTTCCTGCCAACTTGATATATTCAAACAGCTTGAGATACTGTTAGCTTTACAAAGGGATCATCAGGCGGAGGATTTAATTGATACACATAGATGTTTGTACAACTGACTAACTGCAAAAGAAATCAGAGGACGGAAAAACAGCAAAAATGTACTAATTATACAGATTAGGTCTCACAGTCACTGAAGCTTCATCAATGTTCCAGTGTATTAAACCCATTAAGAGGCTGAGCTACACTGCAGCCCCAAATACAGGTGACTAACCCAAGCACATAGGGGGCAGTATTATAGTAGTTATATTCTTGTACATAGGGGGCAGTATTATAGTAGTTATATTCTTGTACATAGGGGGCAGTATTATAGTAGTTATATTCTTGTACATAGGGGGCAGTATTATAGTAGTTATATTCTTGTACATGGGGCAGTATTATAGTAGTTATATTCTAGTACATAGGAGCAGTATTATAGTAGTTATATTCTTGTACATAGGGGCAGTATTATAGTAGTTATATTCCTGTACATAGGGAGCAGTATTATAGTAGTTATATTCTTGTACATAGGGGGCAGTATTATAGTAGTTATGTTCTTGTACATAGGGGGCAGTATTATAGTAGTTATATTCTTGTACATAGGGGGCAGTATTATAGTATTTATATTCTTGTACATAGGGGACAGTATTATAGTAGTTATATTCTTGTACATAGGGGCAGCATTATAGTAGTTATATTCTTGTACATAGGGGGCAGTATTATAGTAGTTATATTCTTGTACATAGGGGGCAGTATTATAGTAGTTATTTTCTTGTACATAGGAGCAGTATTATAGTAGTTATATTCTTGGACATAGGGGGCAGTATTATAGTAGTTATATTCTTGTACATAGGGGGCAGTATTATAGTAGCTATATTCTTGTACATAGGGGGCAGTATTATAGTAGTTATATTCCTGTACATAGGGAGCAGTATTATAGTAGTTATATTCTTGTACATAGGGGGCAGTATTATAGTAGTTATGTTCTTGTACATAGGGGGCAGTATTATAGTAGTTATATTCTTGTACATAGGGGGCAGTATTATAGTATTTATATTCTTGTACATAGGGGACAGTATTATAGTAGTTATATTCTTGTACATAGGGGCAGCATTATAGTAGTTATATTCTTGTACATAGGGGGCAGTATTATAGTAGTTATATTCTTGTACATAGGGGGCAGTATTATAGTAGTAATTTTCTTGTACATAGGAGCAGTATTATAGTAGTTATATTCTTGGACATAGGGGGCAGTATTATAGTAGTTATATTCTTGTACATAGGGGGCAGTATTATAGTAGCTATATTCTTGTACATAGGGGCAGCATTATAGTAGTTATATTCTTGTACATAGGGGGCAGTATTATAGTAGTTATATTCTTGTACATAGGGGGCAGTATTATAGTAGTTATTTTCTTGTACATAGGAGCAGTATTATAGTAGTTATATTCTTGGACATAGGGGGCAGTATTATAGTAGTTATATTCTTGTACATAGGGGGCAGTATTATAGTAGTTATATTCTTGTACATAGGGGGCAGTATTATAGTAGTTATATTCATGTACATAGGAGGCAGTATTATAGTAGTTATATTCTTGTACATAGGGGGCAGTATTATAGTAGTTATATTCTTGTACATAGGAGGCAGTATTATAGTAGTTATATTCTTGTACATAGGGGACAGTATTATAGTAGTTATATTCTTAAACATAGGGGGCAGTATTATAGTAGTTATATTCTTGTATATAGGGGACAGTATTATAGTAGATATATTCTTGTACATAGGGGGCAGTGTTATAGTAGTTATATTCTTGTACATATGGGGCAGTATTATAGTAGTTATATTCTTGTACATAGGGGGCATTATTATAGTAGTTATATTCTTGTACATAGGGGGCGGTATTATAGTAGTTATATTCTTGTACATAGGAGCAGTATTATAGTAGTTATATTCTTGTACATAGGGGGCAGTATTATAGTAGTTATATTCTTGTACATAGGGAGCAGTATTATAGTAGTTATATTCTTGTACATAGGCGGCAGTATTATAGTAGTTATATTCTTGTACATAGGGGGCACTATTATAGTAGCTATATTCTTGTACATAGGTGGCATTATTATAGTAGTTAAATTCTTATACATAGAAGGCAGTGTTATAGTAGTTATATTGTGGTACATAGGAGCAGTATTATAGTAGTTATATTGTTGTATATTGGAGGTAGTATTATAGTAGTTATATTCTTGTATATAGATGCAGTATTATAGTAGTTATATTCTTGAACATAGGGGGCACTATTATAGTAGCTATATTCTTGTACATAGGTGGCAGTATTATAGTAGTTATATTCTTGTACATAGAAGGCAGTATTATAGTAGTTATATTGTTGTACATAGGAGCAGTATTATAGTAGTTATATTCTTGTACATAGGAGCAGTATTATAGTAGTTATATTCTTGTACATAGGAGCAGTATTATAGTAGTTATATTCTTGTATATAGATGCAGTATTATAGTAGTTATATTCTTGTGCATAGGGGGCAGTATTATAATAGTTATATTCTTGTACATAGGGGGCAGTATTATAGTAGTTATATTCTTGTACTAAGGGGGTAGTATTATAGTAGTTATATTCTTGTACATAGGGGGCAGTATTATAGTAGTTATTTTCTTGTACATAGGAGCAGCATTATAGTAGTTATATTCTTGGACATAGGGGGCAGTATTATAGTAGTTATATTCTTGTACATAGGGGGCAGTATTATAGTAGTTATATTCTTGTACATAAGAGGCAGTATTATAGTAGTTATATTCTTGTACATAGGGGGCAGTATTATAGTAGTTATATTCTTGTACATAGGAGGCAATATTATAGTAGTTATATTCTTGTACATAGGGGACAGTATTATAGTAGATATATTCTTGTACATAGGGGGCAGTGTTATAGTAGTTATATTCTTGTACATATGGGGCAGTATTATAGTAGTTATATTCTTGTACATAGGGGGCATTATTATAGTAGTTATATTCTTGTACATAGGGGGCACTATTTTAGTAGTTATATTACTATACATAGGAGCAGTGTTATAGTAGTTATATTCTTGTACATAGGGGGCGGTATTATAGTAGTTATATTCTTGTACATAGGAGCAGTATTATAGTAGTTATATTCTTGTACATAGGGGGCAGTATTATAGTAGTTATATTCTTGTACATAGGGAGCAGTATTATAGTAGTTATATTCTTGTACATAGGCGGCAGTATTATAGTAGTTATATTCTTGTACATAGGGGGCACTATTATAGTAGCTATATTCTTGTACATAGGTGGCAGTATTATAGTAGTTAAATTCTTGTACATAGAAGGCAGTATTATAGTAGTTATATTGTGGTACATAGGAGCAGTATTATAGTAGTTATATTCTTGTATATTGGAGGTAGTATTATAGTAGTTATATTCTTGTATATAGATGCAGTATTATAGTAGTTATATTCTTGAACATAGGGGGCACTATTATAGTAGCTATATTCTTGTACATAGGTGGCAGTATTATAGTAGTTATATTCTTGTACATAGAAGGCAGTATTATAGTAGTTATATTGTTGTACATAGGAGCAGTATTATAGTAGTTATATTCTTGTATATTGGAGCAGTATTATAGTAGTTATATTCTTGTACATAGGAGCAGTATTATAGTACTTATATTCTTGTACATAGGAGCAGTATTATAGTAGTTATATTCTTGTATATAGATGCAGTATTATAGTAGTTATATTCTTGTACATAGGGGGCAGTATTATAGTAGTTATATTCTTGTACATAGGGGGCAGTATTATAGTAGTTATATTCTTGTACATAGGAGGCAGTATTATAGTAGTTATATTCTTGTACATAGGGGGCAGTATTATAGTAGTTATATTCTTGTACATAGGAGGCAGTATTATAGTAGTTATATTCTTGTACATAGGGGACAGTATTATAGTAGTTATATTCTTGTACATAGGGGGCAGTATTATAGTAGTTATATTCTTGTATATAGGGGACAGTATTATAGTAGATATATTCTTGTACATAGGGGGCAGTGTTATAGTAGTTATATTCTTGTACATATGGGGCAGTATTATAGTAGTTATATTCTTGTACATAGGGGGCATTATTATAGTAGTTATATTCTTGTACATAGGGGGCACTATTTTAGTAGTTATATTACTATACATAGGAGCAGTGTTATAGTAGTTATATTCTTGTACATAGGGGGCGGTATTATAGTAGTTATATTCTTGTACATAGGAGCAGTATTATAGTAGTTATATTCTTGTACATAGGGGGCAGTATTATAGTAGTTATATTCTTGTACATAGGGAGCAGTATTATAGTAGTTATATTCTTGTACATAGGCGGCAGTATTATAGTAGTTATATTCTTGTACATAGGGGGCACTATTATAGTAGTTATATTCTTGTACATAGGGGGCAGTATTATAGTAGTTATTTTCTTGTACATAGAAGGCAGTATTATAGTAGTTATATTCATGTACATAGGGGGCAGTATTATAGTAGTTATATTCTTGTACATAGGAGGCAGTATTATAATAGTTATATTCTTGTACATAGGGAACAGTATTATAGTAGTTATATACTTGTACATAGGGGCAGTATTATAGTAGTTATATACTTGTACATAGGGACAGTATCATAGTAGTTATATTCTTGTACATAGGGGGCAGTATTATAGTAGTTATATTCTTGTACATAGGGAACAGTATTATAGTAGTTAAATTCTTGTACATAGGGGGCAGTATTATAGTAGTTATATCCTTGTACATAGGGAGGAGTATTATAGTAGTTATATTCTTGTACATAGAAGGCAGTATTATAGTAGTTATATTCTTGTACATAGAAGGCAGTATTATAATAGCTATATTCTTGTACATAGGGAACAGTATTATAGTAGTTATATTCTTGTACATAGGGGGCTGTATTATAGTAGTTATATTCTTATACATAGGGGGCAGTATTATAGTAGTTATATTCTTGCACATAGGAGCAGTATTATAGTAGTTATATTCTTGAACATAGGGAACAGTATTATAGTAGCTATATTTTTGTACATAGGAGCAGTATTATAGTACTTATATTCTTGTACATAGGGGGCAGTATTATAGTAGTTATATTCTTGTACATAGGGGGTAGTATTATAGTAGTTATATTCTTGTATATTGGAGGTAGTATTATAGTAGTTATATTCTTGTACATAGAAGGCAGTATTATAGTAGTTATATTCTTGTACATAGGAGGCAGTATTACAGTAGTTATATTCTTGCACATAGAAGCAGTATTATAGTAGTTATATTCTTGTACATAGGAGGCAGTATTATAGTAGTTATATTCTTGTACATAGGGGTTAGTATCATAGTAGTTATATTCTTGTGCATAGGGGGCAGTATTATAGTAGTTATATTCTTGTACATAGTGAAAGTATTATAGTAGTTATATTCTTGTAGATAGGAGGCAGTATTTATATTCTTGTACATAGGGGGCAGTATTATAGTAGTTATATTCTTGTACATAGGCGGCAGTATTATAGTAGTTATATTCTTGTACATAGGGGGCAGTATTATAGTAGTTATATTCTTGTACATAGGGGGCAGTATTGTAGTAGTTATATTCTTCTACATAGGGGGCAGTATTATAGTAGTTATATTCTTGTACATAGAGGGCAGTATTATAGTAGATATATTCTTGTACATAGGGGGCAGTATTATAGTAGTTATATTCTTGTACATAGGGGCAGTATTATAGTAGCTATATTCTTGTACATAGGGGGCAGTATAATAGTAGTTATATTATTCTACATAGGGGGTAGTATTATAGTAGTTATATTCTTGTACATAGGGGGCATTATTATAGTAGTTATATTCTTGTACATAGGGGGCACTATTTTAGTAGTTATATTACTATACGTAGGAGCAGTGTTATAGTAGTTATATTCTTGTACATAGGGGGCAGTATTATAGTAGTTATATTCTTGTACATAGGGGGCAGTATTATAGTAGTTATATTCTTGTACATATGGGGCAGCATTATAATAATTATATTTTTGTACATGGGAGCAGTATTATAGTAGTTATATTCTTGTACATAGGTGGCAGTATTATAGTAGTTATATTCTTGTACATAGGAGCAGTATTATAGTACTTATATTCTTGTACATAGGGGGCAGTATTAGAGTACTTATATTCTTGTACATAGGGGGCAGTATTATAGTAGTTATATTCTTGTACATAGGGGGCAGTATTATAGTAGTTATATTCTTGTACATAGGGGGCAGTATTATAGCAGTTATATTCTTGTACATAGGGGCAGTATTATAGTAGTTATATTCTTGTACATAGGAGCAGTATTATAGTAGTTATATTCTTGTACATAGGAGGCAGTATTAGAGTACTTATATTCTTGTACATAGGGGGCAGTATTATAGTAGTTATATTCTTGTACATAGGGGGCAGTATTATAGTAGTTATATTCTTGTACATAGGGGGCAGTATTATAGCAGTTATATTCTTGTACATAGGGACAGTATTATAGTAGTTATATTCTTGTACATAGGAGCAGTATTATAGTAGTTATATTCTTGTACATAGGAGGCAGTATTATAGTACTTATATTCTTGTACATAGGGGGCAGTATTACAGTAGTTATATTCTTGTACATAGGAGGCAGTATTATAGTAGTTATATTCTTGTACTTAGGGGGCTGTATTATAGTATTTATATTCTTGTACTTAGGGGGCTGTATTATAGTAGTTATATTCTTGTTCATAGGGGGCAGTATTATAGTAGTTATATTCTTGTACATAGGAGGCAGTATTATAGTACTTATATTCTTGTACATAGAAGGCAGTATTATAGTAGTTATATTCTTGTACATAGGGCGCAGTATTATAGTACTTATATTCTTGTACATAGGGGGCAGTATTATAGTAGTTATCTTCGTGTACAAAGAAGCAGTATTATAGTAGTTATATTCTTGTACATAGGGGGCAGTATTATAGTACTTATATTCTTGTACATAGAAGCAGTATTATAGTAGTTATATTCTTGTATATAGGGGGCAGTATTATAGTAGTTATATTCTTGTACATAGGGAGCAGTATTATAGTAGTTATATTCTTGTACATAGGAGCAGTATTATAGTACTTATATTCTTGTACATAGGGGGCAGTATTATAGTAGTTATATTCTTGTACATAGGGGGCAGTATTATAGTACTTATATTCTTGTACATAGGGGGCAGTAGTATAGTAGTGATATTCTTATATTCTTGTACATAGTGGGCAGTATTATAGTAGTTATATTCTTGTACATAGCGGGCAGTATTATAGTAGTTATATTCTTGTACATAGGGGGCAGTATTATAGTAGTTATATTCTTGTACATAGCGGGCAGTATTATAGTAGTTATATTCTTGTACATAGTATTACAGTAGTAAGTGTTTTTCATCTGAATAGAAGTTATTATGAGACACTGGTAACTTTTCAAATATTTTCCAATTCTTTTATAATAGTTTTAGAACTACATGTACTAGCTAGAGAGTGAAAGGACTTTACAATATGCAGTTGATGTGTAATTTCTAAAAATGGTTGTATAAATCTGTTACCTTTTGTCATAAAGAGTGCCACTGTTGCCCCGGAGTTGTGCTCAGTTTAGCGGCTTATATTGAGCTGTAATACCAAACAGCTTGTAGACAAGTGTGGTGCTGTTTCTGGTAAAATTGCAAACTTTTTATCAACATTTTATCTACTCTCCTACAACTCCTCTCTCTTATTTCTCCTTAAGATGGAGTTGGATTTTGCACTTCACATCAGTTGTAAATTACATATTTTTCTATTTCCAGAAACTGCAGTAACAGAAAACTTGGGAAATCTAGCTAAAAACTACATTAAACATGTAAACTTATTAAAGGTCCCAACAGAATCTGAGTATTGCATTTCTCTTCAGACAGGAGGCCCACGTAACGTAATCAAAAAGTGCGGTAAAACATGGCAAAGCGCGGCTTTTCTTCAGAGACCCATAACTTGCTTGATGCAGCACAGGTCTAAATATACTTAGTAAGAGAAGAGGCCCTCAGGGGACATATATCATTTACAGCAGAGGGAATATCATACCCACATTTACAAGAAGGGCCAAGAAACACGAGCGCTGCAATGATGGAGTAATTCTTCTCTCTGAATTTATTGCGCCTTATGAAAGCGTTGGGGAAACGGCTTTACAAAGAAGCATTAATATGAAATGATATAGCCAACCGTTGTAAATACACCGCTCTGCTGGAGATCTGACAAGGGACGCGCTTTTTTTAAGGACTATAAAAGTTGGTAACCTTAAAGGGGTTTTCTATTTGCTAAACAAAATTCTGATGACGTCACAAGGGGCGTTTTAACGTACGTAAAAAAAAAAAATCGCACTACATAGAATTAATGGTTTTCAATGGCAGCGGTCACATGTGCGAATTTTACATGCAGAAAAATGCCTGCGGCGAAAATTATTGGACATCAGTTTGCAGAACGCATGTAACTGTGGCAAACCGGTGTTTTGTGTATGAGAATCCCCTGGATGCTGTCACATCCTTGGGTTTCCCCATGCGCTCAGTGGCCGACCCCATTGAAAACATATAGTGAAGATCGTGATCCTCTGCCACAGCTATCGCAGCTATCACAGCTGTGGCAGAGGTGCGCGATGTTCTCTCATTGAAATCAATGGAGATGGCAGTGCAGCCGGCTCTATTGAAAGCAATGGGCTGTCGGCAAGCCCTGCAGTGATTTTTGGGGAAGGGCTTATATTTTAAAATCCCCGCCTGCTGAAAGGGCTGCTTCTGATTGGCTGAGCACTGTGACCAATCAGAGGCAGCTCTCGGCTATTGAATGACAGCTGAGAGCTGCCTCTGATCGGTCCCTGCGCTCAGCCAATCAGAGGCAACACTCACCCATAAATTCATCTCCGCAGGAAGTCCCACTGTCACTAGACACTGTGACAATACTGTCACAGTGTGTAGTGACAAAGGGACTCCCTGGCGGGATGAAGAAATCCTCTGCCATAGCTGTCACTGCTGTAGCAGAGGATTGCGATGTTCTCTGTATGGCAATGGGGCGCTGCAGCTGCCGTCGGCCCCACTGACCACAGGTGAAACCCCTAGATGTGACAGTATCCAGGGGTTTCACATCCAAGGAATCCTCTGCTGCAGCTGTCACAGCCACAGCAGGGGATAGCCGGCAGCAGTCTTTTTGGGCGGATAAACTCTGCTAGGTGCGATTTTTCTGCCATGACGCCCGCTTGGGTCACTCAAATTTTTGAACGCATCAGTTATGTGTTCAAAAATTTGTGCGTCAAAATACCCATGTGACCGAGCCCTTAGATATCAAAGGGATTATTTTCTATGATATGGACGGTTCTGAGCAGTGCAAGGAAGGAAGGGGTGCAATGCCCAATAATTCATCCTAATTTGGGGTTGCTGGTCAGTAATATTTATGGCCCCTTCCCAACCCCGACAGCAATTACATGCTTTTATTTTATTTTGCCCCCCTGGGCCTGAGACCTCCTGCCTTGAATTAACCGGGTTGTCCAGTTGTGAGCTACGGATGGCCCATGCTCAGAATAGGTCATCAAGAGTAGATTAGCATGGGTCTGTAGCTTGAGACTCCCATCAATCATCTGTTCACCAAGCCAGTGCACATGTGTACTTACCTGATTTTGGCCAGGCTTAGTATTGCAGGCTATGTTTCCCCTGAAATAAATGCCCTGTAATACCAAGTCTGACCACTCAATAACAATGGAGCTGTCTGCGAAAATCAGCTCAGGGCACAAGCACACCGACCAGCTGATCAAGTAGCGTCCTGGGTGACAGACCCATGCTAATCTATTAATGATGACCTATCTTGAAGATAGGCCATCAATAGTTCACAAGTGGAAAACCCTTTTAAAGGGGCCGTCTGGGGAGAAAAAATAAAATTGAAGTGTATAAAAACATAAAAATGTCATACTCATTTGATCCCCTACAATTCCTATTCCAATGGATCCCCACTGCACTCTTTTCCAGTTACCACGATGACGTCCCATCATGGGGTCATGTGACCGCTGCAGCCATTTATTGGCTGATCCGAAACTACATTCAGCTAGTAACTGGCTGCAGCAATCACATGACTCTGTGACAACATGTTATCGCTGCAGTCAGATGAAGAGTGCAGCAGGGGACCCGGCACCAGCAAATAGGAAATGCGAGGTATTGAGTGAGTATGAATCTTCATACAGTGCTGAACATAATTCAATTAGATGTGTTTGCCCGGACTGCTCTTTTAATGTCTGAATGGTTGGTAGCTGGTTTAGCAGTAAATACCCAATCAGGGCATTCTGGGTTAATAGAGAAAGGATAACTCTGGGAATGGCTACATAAAGTGTTTTCTTGTTCTGGAGGACCTAGCATGCTCATGCACTACACAGACATCCCATTGATTCCAAGTGGCATCATGTAGTACTTAACTTCCCCTGTGGTGGCACTGTAGGGAAACTGAACACTTGCTGCCAAGAGCCTTGCAGATTGCAACTGATCGCTTGGAGTTCTAGCAGTAGAACACTCTGCAATGAGCTAATTTACTTGGGAACCTTCTAACTAAATGAGAATGTCAGGAGTGAACCGTTCCTATGAATAATGCACCAATCAAATCATTGCCCATTCAGAAAAAGCACCAATTAAACAAATGGCAGAGGGCCTTTATGTCCTTCATTGAACTGATGACCTATTCTCTGGATAGGTCACCAATAGTTAATGGATGGTGGTCTGACGCTCCCAATCCCCATCCATCAGCTGATCGTCCGGCCTGTTGTCCAATACTGTGGGCTGGACATTGTGAGTGGGGAGGAAGTCAGAGCGCCGACTTCACCCCCATTGAAATCAATAGGAGGACCATGCTGCACCCTGGTCCATACTGAATGTGGCGTCCTGGCCAGGAGAGAAGCAGGAAGAGGAATAGAAGCTCTCACTTCCTGCGCTGCCTGCTGATAACAACATCCGGACCCGATACTGACAGAGAGCTGAGCGATCAGTTGATGGATAGGGGTTGCAAGGAAGGACCCCCGTCCATTAACTACCGATGACCTACTGAGGACAGGTAAGTGTGTTTTATTTTTTTAACTCATTTGGCTCTAATTTTAAACTGTCAATTTGTAACTGGACAACCCCTTTAAAGCGGAGTTAGGGCATGTAGAGCATGTGGGCAATATAGACTGGAGACGCCCACTCAAGACCCTCTTCTATGGCTAGAATGGAGAGACGCTGTGTAAGAGCGGCTCCCGTCCCGGTGGACAACCACTGGACAACCCTTTTAAGGAAAGGAATCTGAAAAGTTTCTCATAAAGAGTGCTTCCACTTTCTAAGGCCTCATGTCCACGGGCAAAAGATGATTTTAAATCCGCAGCGGATCACCTGCATGCGGATCCGCACCCCATAGGGATGCATTGACCACCCGCGGGTAGATAAATACCCGCAGATGGTCAATAAAAGTGAATTTTAAAAAAATGGACATGCTCCATTTTCGTGCGGGTCTCCCGCGGGGACGGCTCCCGCAGGCTTCTATTGAAGCCTATGGAAGCCGTCCGGTTCCGCAGGAGACCTAAAATAAGAATAAATTACCCGCAGCGGACCGGGCAGGTCTTCTCTTCTTTATGGCCGGATCTTCTTTCTTCAGCCTGGCGGATGTGCCCGGCGCATGCGCGCGGCACGCTGCTGGCGTGCCAAGCACATCCACCAGCCGAAGAAAGAAGATCCAGCCGTGAAGAAGAGAAGACCTGCCCGGTCCGCTGCGGGTAAGTTTATTCTTATTTTCAGCGCTCATGTCCGCGGGGCAGGAGGGACCCGCTGCGGATTCTCCATGGAGAATCTGTAGCGGGCCTGATTTTCCCCGTGGACATGAGGCTTAAGGCAGTGACTTCCAAATAAGTGTGCTACAAGAAGCTCCTAGCGATTCCACGGTAAGCGAGAGAGCACTTTTTGGGAGGGGGTTGCCATGAGATAAGACTTTTGCCGAGGCGTGCCGCAAGCTGAAAAAGGCTGAGAAGCAGTGGCGGAATCCTATGAGCTGCTTAAGCGCAAGGTTCGATGGCTTTCAAAAAGCGTCCTTCTGTTTTGTCAAAAGTTTTTGTCCCCCATCCCACCCCTGCACAAATAAAGGACCCTCTGGATGGACGGCCCATCCAAGCGGGGAGATCTTTGGATGCTAAGACGTCTTGAAGGCACGATGGTCCGGATTCTTCCCGTTCCACTGCATATTTTTGTATATCTTAGTGAATATGCGTTCTGTTGTTCGGAGCCCTCCCCGAGAGAGAATCAGATTGTGGTAAATAATCATTACCGCCGCTTATAATTGCGCTATTTTTCATTTCTATTGAAGAGAGTTTTCTCTTTTGAATCCCGAATAATCTTCCAGCTGAGGATTGTGTAAAGCGCCGGCGCCATTCGCGAGGCCCTGGAATCACTCAGCAGGATTACTGCTCAGAGTTTGCTTGTTGTACATCGGCAATAGATAAAACAAACATTTGATGCAGAACTGGAGGCAAACAAGCCTCATTGCTCGACTACAGAGGCCGCGCTACAGATGCTCGCTGCTAAGAGCAGCAATTCTTCACGGCTCTGTTGTGGGAAGCCAAATTAGACGGCACGGGCTGGCAGGTAGCGGTGGGCCGCTACGCCTAAGTTCACACCAAGAACCCATATGGCAGCAAATATCAAGGCACTTGCTGAGAGACGCAGAAAAGCGGAGGTGAGATGTTGGGTTGGGGCCGATCCTGCACAAAAACGACAACATCACAGGCAAAACAGATTGGCTCATCTACAGCGACAGCGGCGTATGGAGATTTCTCCTCATCTGACGGAGGCAACATTAAAGAGCCGAGCCGTTACAGGACTTGCCAGGAGCGCAGACACCAAACAATAAACATGTTCTCTGGGCTTAAAGTGGAGCTTATGCTGGAAATGTGAAGCCAAAGAATAAAGGCATTATACATCATATCATACGTTATTACATCATGTTATATTATATTACAGCATATTATATTTACTTTACATCACACGTGTCAAACACAAGGCCCACGGGTCGAATTTGACCCGCCACCTCATTATGTGACCCTCCGGTAACACCAGTAGTAATAGTGTCCCCCATAGCAGGCCCAGTAGTAATAGTGCCTCCATGGTGGCCCCAGTAATAATAGTGTCCCCCATAGCAGGCCCAGTAGTAATAGTGCCTCCATGGTGGCCCCAGTAGTAAGTGTCTTTTATATAGGTTGCCCCAGTAGTAATAGTGCCTCCATGGTGGCCCCAGTAGTAAGTGTCTTTTATATAGGTTGCCCCAGTAGTAATAGTGCCTCCATGGTGGCCCCAGTAGTAAGTGTCTTTTATATAGGTTGCCCCAGTAGTAATAGTGCCTGCATGGTGGCCCCAGTAGTAAGTGTCTTTTATATAGGTTGCCCCAGTAGTAATAGTGCCTCCATGGTGGCCCCAGTAGTAAGTGTCTTTTATATAGGTTGCCCCAGTAGTAATAGTGCCTCCATGGTGGCCCCAGTAGTAAGTGTCTTTTATATAGGTTGCCCCAGTAGTAATAGTGCCTCCATGGTGGCCCCAGTAGTAAGTGTCTTTTATATAGGTTGCCCCAGTAGTAATAGTGCCTCCATGGTGGCCCCAGTAGTAAGTGTCTTTTATTTAGGTTGCCCCAGTAGTAATAGTGCCCTCCATAGTAGCTCCAATAGAATGAGTGTCTCCTATATTAGCCGCAATAGTAATTAATGACCCCCATAGTAGTCTCAGTAGTAATAGTGACTACCCTATTGACCTCTGGCTGGTCAGCAGCTCTACAGGCATTTCATTCACCCAGCCTGCAGCTCCGGTCCCATGGCGGCGCTGCAGTCTGTGACAACTGACTTCTCCCTCCCGTCCATTGCTCCATTCTCCAGTTCTAAGACTCATGTGCCCATTTTAGGCACTTTTAGTGGTGGACAGGGGTCACATGGGTACTCTACCATTCTGCGGCTACAGAGCGAACTGCAATGCCCTGTGTAATCCTGCACCTTTTTATCATTGCCAGCTGGGACTTTACTAATTATGTGTCCTAACCTTTTAAGTGATTACAGTACAGTTTAATGAGTGTATCACAAGTGATGTCTCTTCTGGCTGGAATCATTTGCTTTCACTTTTCTTCTCTATCCAGCCCAGACCGCCATGATGACTTCTTTCAGCCACAACTCATGTCTGCAGAATTTAACTTACAGATATTTGTTGGCTCCTCGCACATCCCTGACTCTGCAGAAACGCTCCATCCATAGTGCTCCGGACATTAATAGTGTTCCCCATTGGTACTCCACACAGTAAATAATGCTGCACAAACTATTAGTGCCCTCTTTAGCTCCCATAAAGTAATAGTGTCTTCATTGAGCAGTTGCACCCCCTACAACTGCATTTGTTAGGGTCCTAGTCAGCAGGGACTTGTCCTACAGTCCTTTCACTTTTCTTCTCTATCCAGCCCAGACCGCCATGATGACTTCTTTCAGCCACAACTAGTGTCTGCAGAATTTAACTTACAGATATTTGTTGGCTCCTCACACATCCCTGACTCTACAGAAACTCTTCATCTATAGTGCTCCGGACATTAATAGTGTTCCCCATTGGTACTCCACACAGTAAATAATGCTGCACAAACTATTAGTGCCCTCTTTAGCTCCCATAAAGTAATAGTGTCTTCATTGAGCAGTTGCACCCCCTACAACTGCATCTGTTAGGGTCCTAGTCAGCAGGGACTTGTCCTACAGTCGCTCTTCTGCGGGGTCAGACCAGATGGGTGGCTGCACTTCGACACACATCCGTGAGTCTTGGGCGCCTGTGACTTGTGCTTTCTTGGAGCTCTTTTGGTAGGTACTAACCACCACATACTAGGAACACTCCACAACACCGGCCATTCTGGAGACCCACTGACTCTGCTGTCTTCACATCACAATTTGTCCCTCGTCACAGTCGCTCAGATTCTTACACTTTACCTGATCCAACACAATAACTTCAAGAACTGACTGATCACTTCTTCGTAACGTATCCGCCCCCCCTAACTGGCGCCATTGTCACCGGATAATTAGTAGCTTACCTGTCAGTAGTTTTAATATAATGCCTGATCGGTACATATAGGTACGTCTACCATATGACCATTGTAAAGGGTTAATGTAGGATCCTACACTCATGCCGAGAAAATACCATCAGTCTGAAGCGGTAAGAAATATTACAGCGCATCGTGGGGAATCCGCGGCGAGATCCAGATTATATGGAGGAGAAATCTTCTGTTTTTAGGATGAATTATTAATCATTAGGATTGATGTTTATTTAATGAAGTGACTTAATTACAGCGGATCGCACGTTCGCGGTGTTATTGCGCTCCGTAAAACACTCCCCAGCGCTTCACGTTTCCATCCCTCATCTTCCTAATATTCTGTATTTAAAAAGCTGCTAAAACTAAACCCATTTCCAATCACTTTGCGCTGATACTTCTGTCTGATTCGCCGCACAGCTTATTGTTAGTTCTTCTCACAGAACGACCATTACAAGACTGGGGGGGGGGGGGGGTAGAATTTGGTTTGTGGTCTTTGTCCCTCAAACATCACTTTGCGGATGATATAGCCCTCTTTACCCATCGGTTCCCAAACTCCAACCAACAGTATCCGCTCTGGAACAAGAAGCGGCGGTGGCTGGTTTACAGATACAGGTACCGCGAGATGGATACGCCATTTACACAGATGCCTCAATTAAGGTCAACCACCATCAGTGGTTGCAAGAGGTCAACTGGTTTGTCTACTTAGGCAATGCAATCACCGATGATGGGGATGCCGAACATGATGTCCAACATAGTTTTGGGAAGGTGTGGACAACATTCCAACATCTACGTCCTATATGGGCCAACGCCTCACTCCCGCTACAAAGAAAGACACGACTTCTGAACAGCATCGTGATCCCGGCTAAGCTATATGCATCTCAAACATGGAAAGCGACCGCATGTATCCACCGGCGACTTGATGTTTTCCAACAGCGGGTCACCTGCCATAATCAGGTTACCGATGAAGAAATTTACCCTGCTCAGATATGCGGCCACTCCCTTCCCGAGTCACTGAAGGCCGACTCCGTTTTGATGGACACATTCTACGCCTCCCCAAGACAAGACTGGCAAGAATCGCCATCTCATGGAATCCAAAAATTGAAAAGCGCTGGCGGGGAAGGCAAAATATCAGCTGCTGGTCATGAGCATTTGTAGAGGACTTGCATATTGTCGACCTTTCATGGGATGATGCTGGAACTGCTGTCTTTGATTGCCAACTATTGCATTCTTTTGTCAGCCGATGCGCCGAAAGTCATGGGAGGACGTAAGCCTAAGTAAGAGCATTAATACTCTGTTACACTGTAGCATTTCCCAATCATGGAGTCCAGACAAATGTAATGGAAATCACATGCAACTCTAAATTCTAACACTAGGTGAAGCATTAGTGGATTATTGCTGAATCAAGAGCACACCGTGTGGTCAGAAATGGAATTGCTACAAAACGTATTGGTTTCAAAAATCTACATTTTAAAGGGGTTTCCAATGCCAAAATATATTTTTTTAAAAGGTGTCCCACATTCATTAACCCCTCTTAAAGTCCACCAGCTACCTTGTCATCATTGTTTCTCCCAATACACCATCTATTCACATGCACAACCTCCTGTCACACCAGATTCCAGGACATGTACCGTGCACGACTAGTCTGCTGTGCTCTCACGTATAACTTCTGGATGCAGCTATGCCGTATCCGCTCCCATCCCTGCCGCCTTTACTTAGACTAGTGCTGACGTCACAGCAGACAGACGGGACTGCAAGGAAGCTCAGTGCACCAATGGACACGGCGTGAATGGGAGATTGAGAATTGAATTGAGGCCATGCCAAGTGATAGCGCCTTCCCATTGTCTGAAAAGATGCCTCTCTCCATCCTTTGTGATTCATGACGTCACTAAGGATGGAAAGGGGCGGTATTTCAGGTGATGGGAGGGGAGTGACCACTAGACAGGACGCCCTCTACAGACCACCAGTAGAGAGGAGTGTCTGATCGTCAGCACCAGCGGCTCTAACTGTTTCATTATCCACCATCCACAGACAGGGGGCGCCATCGTTACACATCTGTGTCTGTTGGAAACATTTCCAGGCACTTAGCTGAAGAACATTTGGTCTTGTGGTCCCCATTACATGTACAGCTTCTGACCCCCACCGTCGCCTCTGCTTGCAGTGGTTTTGTGAACAATGAAACTGGACGCTATTGAGGGGAACCGGGTGTCTTCAGCGATGAATCCATTTTTAGTTTGGGCGCTGACGACGGCCGTGTTCGTGTCTGGAGACCTCGGGGTGAGCGCCTCAATCCTGCCTTTGCTGTGGAGTGGCACACTGCCCCCTGCTGGTGTGATGGTCTGGGGGGGCCATCGTATGCATAAGTCGGTAACCGCTAGTAGTGGTACGAGGGACAATGACAGCTCAGCGATATGTTCAGGACATCCTGCAGCCACATGTGTTCCTCTCATGGCGACTTCCAAGAGGCATAGAACATATATGGTACCATCTGGGATGCCAACTTCGACAGACTATGAGTTTGCACGATCTAGAGGTTCAGTTACAGCAAATGTGGAGAGAGGTGAGGCAGGATACCATACAGAACACGTATGCCTCCATGCCCACCCATATCACATCTTGTATCCAAGCTAGAGGCGGTACAACAGGGTACTAGAGCCTCCATGCCCACCCATATCACATCTTGTATCCAAGCTAGAGGCGGTACAACAGGGTACTAGAGCCTCCATGCCCGCCATAACACACCTTGTATCCAAGCTAGAGGCGGTACAACAGGGTACTAGAGCCTCCATGTCCTCCCATATCACATCATGTATCCAAGCTAGAGGCGGTACAACAGGGTACTAGAGCCTCCATGCCCGCCATATCACATCTTGTATCCAAGCTAGAGGCAGTACAACAGGGTACTAGAGCCTCCATGCTCCCTGTATCACATCTTGTATCCAAGCTAGAGGTGGTACAACAGGGCACTAGAGCCTCCATGCCCACACGTATCACACCTTGTATCCAAGCTAGAGGTGGTACAACAGGGTACTAGAGCCTCCATGCCCACCCATATCACATCTTGTACCCAAGCTAGATGCGGTACAACAGGGTACTAGATCCTCCATGCCTGCTTGCAGCACATCTTGTATCCAAGCTAGAGGCGGTACAACAGGGTACTAGAGCCTCCATGCCCCCCCGTATCACATCTTGTATCCAAACTAGAGGCGGTACAACAGGGTACTAGAGCCTCCATGCCCACTCATATCACATCTTGTATCCAAGCTAGAGGCGGTACAACAGGGTACTAGAGCCTCCATGCCCACACGTATCACATCTTGTATCCAAGCTAGAGGTGGTACAACAGGGTTCTATAGTCTCCATGCCTGCCCATATCACATCTTGTACCCAAGCTAGATGCGGTACAACAGGGTACTAGATCCTCCATGCCTGCTTGCAGCACATCTTGTATCCAAGCTAGAGGTGGGACAACAGGGTACTAGAGCCTTCATGCCTGCCTGTATCACATCTTGTATCCAAGCTAGAGGCGGTACAACAGGGTACTAGAGCCTCCATGCCCCCCCGTATCACATCTTGTATCCAAACTAGAGGCGGTACAACAGGGTACTAGAGCCTCCATGCCCACTCGTATCACATCTTGTATCCAAGCTAGAGGCGGTACAACAGGGTACTAGAGCCTTCATGCCCGCCATAACACATCTTGTATCCAAGCTAGAGGCGGTACAACAGGGTACTAGAGCCTCCATGCTCCCGGTATCACATCTTGTATCCAAGCTAGAGGTGGTACAACAGGGCACTAGAGCCTCCATGCCCACACGTATCACACCTTGTATCCAAGCTAGAGGTGGTACAACAGGGTTCTATAGTCTCCATGCCTGCCCATATCACATCTTGTACCCAAGCTAGATGCGGTACAACAGGGTACTAGAGCCTCCATGCCTGCATGTATCACATCTTGTATCCAAGCTAGAGGTGGGACAACAGGGTACTAGAGCCTCCATGCCCCCCCCCCCCGTATCACATCTTGTATCCAAACTAGAGGCGGTACAACAGGGTACTAGAGCCTCCATGCCCCTCATATCACATCTTGTATCCAAGCTAGAGGCAGTACAACAGGGTACTAGAGCCTCCATGCCCCCCCCCCGTATCACATTTTGTATCCAAACTAGAGGCGGTACAACAGGGTACTAGAGCCTCCATGCCCGCCATAACACATCTTGTATCCAAGCTAGAGGTGGTACAACAGGATACTAGAGCCTCCATGCCCACCCGTATCACATCTTGTATCCAAGCTAGAGGCGGTACAACAGGGTACTAGAGCCTCCATGCTCCCCGTATCACATCTTGTATCCAAGCTACAGGCGGTACAACAGGGTACTAGAGCCTCCATGCCTGCCTGTATCACATCTTGTATCCAAGCTAGAGGTGGTACAACAGGGTACTAGAGCCTCCATGCCCGCCCCCGTATCACATGTTGTATCCAAACTAGAGGCGGTACAACAGGGTACTAGAGCCTCCATGCCCGCCATAACACATCTTGTATCCAAGCTAGAGGCGGTACAACAGGGTACTAGAGCCTCCATGCCTGCCTGTATCACATCTTGTATCCAAGCTAGAGGTGGTACAACAGGGTACTAGAGCCTCCATGCCCGCCCCCGTATCACATGTTGTATCCAAACTAGAGGTGGTACAACAGGGTACTAGAGCCTCCATGCCCGCCATAACACATCTTGTATCCAAGCTAGAGGCGGTACAACAGGGTACTAGAGCCTCCATGACCCCTGTATCACATCTTGTATCCAAGCTAGAGGTGGTACAACAGGGTACTAGAGCCTCCATGCCCGCCCCCGTATCACATCTTGTATCCAAACTAGAGGCGGTACAACAGGGTACTAGAGCCTCCCTAGTGCGATCGAGGAAAATATCCAGCGAAGAAGAACCTGTGAATGGAAACAGGAGGATGTCAGGAATCGTTCTGACCAACAGGCTGCAGAGTCAGCTGAATACAACGCTGGAGCTCCAACTAACGTGTCCGAACGCACAACTCGCCGTTCCTCCACACGGATGATATAACAGCAGGCGACCAGTTCCAGCGCCATTGTGTGTAAGAGCAACAGGAAGACTCCAGCGGGAAAAAGAGCGCAAAACTTGTATCACTGAGCAGCGGAAAAACATCTCCTGGTCAGATGGAGCCAGATTTCTGTTGCTGATCAGAGGTCAGAATTTGGCGCAAGCAGCATGAATCGATGACCCTCTCTGTCAGCTGGTCAGAACATGTCAGCACCACCATCTAATCTGTAGCAGGTACAAGAAGCTTCCTGTCCGCAGGGGCCGATATTCCTGCAGAACCTTTTTATCACCAAGTGGGATCTACACCACGATGAATCGCTGCGGTTCTGAAGGCCAAACGAGTCCAATGCTACTAGATGGGGGTCTGATAAAATTGCTATGCAGGGTATATGGATATTAGACATCGGTTGGCGTTTGAAGTGGACATTCTACAGATGTAGTAAAGTTAAGGCCACAAGCACACGGCCGGGTCGGATTCAGGCTGCAAGATCTCACAGGGAAATCCGACCCTGTGCCGGCCAGTGACCCCTACGAACCTGTCTCGGATGCACTGCACATGTGTCGAATGGCGCCCTGCCGCACATGCGCAGTGCAGAGAATGACCCACATTCACACCATTGATGACATGGATCCGCGGCCATTTCAAAATTGACATTTCAGAATTGCCGCGGAACGGACGGCTTCCATTGACTGCCATCCATGCAAGACTGTTTTGTTGCCTTTACAAAAACTTCTGTTGTGTTAGCATAATATACTGCAAGTTGTTGCAACAAGTTAGAGTTGGGTTGAACTTTGCTACATCTGTACAGACCACCGAAAGAAAGGCTGGGTAGATGAAAACTCATTACTCTCAGAATAGCTTTACATGCAGCTGACTGGCACCAATCAAATCCTGTAGACATAAATGAAGGGGTTCATAAATGTTATATTGTATAGAGGGGGGGGGGGGGGTATTGTGCAAGTCAATCTGTACAAAAGCTTTGCGGTACGGATCATGTGACCCGGTATCCAGCAACCACCCGGTAGCTCGGGATAAATGCACTTCTCTATAGACATTTGCCATCTTCTGTTGTTTTGCTTCCATCAGATCTAAATACAGACTTTCCCAATAAGCCAAATCATTTCCACCAGGGTAACACAACCTCTTCTGCTACAAGCTTGTTTCAATATCTGTAATTGAGCGAGGTCTCCGCTCTGCCAACTGGCTGTAATGAAACCATCTGATCTGATGAAAAAGCTGCTTTATCTCATAATAGCGTGAATAAAGATATGTTTGGGAAGTCATTTACACAGAATGTTTGTCTCGCTCACGCACCCGCTACCCGGCTCATACCGCTTTTTTATGACACGGCCTTTGTCAGGCTCCTGTCTCTCAAACACATTTCATGTGCCATGGAAGCAAAAATGTACAGCTGTACGGTGGTGTGCGAGGAAATCTCAAGAAGGAGGAAACGTCTTGAAGAAAATACACAAGATTATGTTTTCTGAGAGGCAGCGGGCGGTCAGTCGGTTCTTGAAGTTGATGTTGGAAGGAAGAAAAATGAAGAAGTGGAAGGATCTGAGTGACTGTGACAAGCGCCAAAGTGTGATGTGTAGACGATGGGGTCAGGACATCTCCAGAATGGCCGATCTTGTGGTGTGTTCCAGGTATGTAGTGGTTAGTACCTAAAAGTGGTCCAAGGATGGACAGTTGGTGACCAATGACACAGTGATGGCCGCCCAAGCCTCACTGATGTGTGTGTGTGTGGGGGGGCGAGGTGTCCGTCTGGTCCAATCCCACAGAAGAGCGACTGTAGGAAAATCAATGATAAATTCACTAGTGACCAAGGGCTTAACAAATATAGTTGCAGGGCGTGCAACTGCACAGTGGGGACACTATTAGTATTGGAAATCTAAAGGGGGCACAAATATTTTGTGGGGTACAAAAGAGTAGTTTACTTTCACTTTTCTTCTCTATATGGCCCAGACTGCCATGATGACCTCTTTCAGCCACAACCCATCTATGCGGAATTTATTGTACAGACATTTTCTTTTGTGCCCCCTTTATGTTCCATACGATAGTGTCCCCATTGTTCAGCTGCACCCTACATGACCATGTTTGTTATGCCCCTGGCCAACACTGACTTTATCAGTAATTTGTACTACAGTCATTTGTTGTGGGGTCGAACCAAACGCCTTCTCTCCCCACACAAATCACTAAGCTTGCAGGGTACTAGGGGGGCACTATTACCATCTGAAGCGCTATGAATGGAGTGCATGTGCGGAGTAGGGGAAAGGTGGAGATGCGATGAAAAAGCAAGGAGCCAATAAATGTCTGTGCATTAAATTATGCAGAGATAAGTTCTGGCTGGAAGAAGTCATCATAATGGTCTGGGCTGGATAGAGAAAGCAATCTAGATATGACGTCACTTGTGAGCCACTCTAATTAATTGCACTGTAATCACTTACAAGATCTGCAGAATTTATTATGTATATTGTTTATGCTTATCTTTTTTTTGGGGGGGAGGCAGAGGGGGCATATATTTTTATAGATTGAGGAAATGCCACTGGGACCCATGCATCAAAGCAACCAGTTGGGAAAGTTGCCATTGGGCCCACGAGACTCTAGTTACACCCCTGCAACTGGCTGTGTTAGAAAGGTGTCAGGGGACAGCGGTCATCACCGCTTGCTATATAGTCGCAGTCCTGTTAGTGTCCATGTGACCCCTGCCCACCATGAATAGTGTCTACAATGGCCAGATGACCATCACTTACCTGGGGAGAGATGGTACCAGGATGGATTGGAAGAGGACAAGCTGGCGGGGCAGTGTGATGGACAATGATCTGCTGGGTACTTGGGTCCTGGCATCATGTGATGTGACACGTACCACCTACATAATATTGTAAAGACAAGTTCCCCCTTTATGGCAGTGGGATTTCCTAATGGCAGCGCCCCCTATCAGCAGGACAAGGCACTGCAGAAACTGTGCACACTGTATAACAGTGATACCTGCACTTTTTATTGCTGACTTTTCCATCACTGGGATAGAAGATATAACAAAACCTTTAGAAGTAACATTCTACCCGATGTTAAAGGATAATCTGGAAAGCGAGAGTTTTTGTAACATAAGACACACAGAAGGACGGGGATCTGTCTAGAGAATGCAAGGCTGAGCTGGGGCTTGACCTGAAAATTGCAATATCTGTTCCACGGCTACAATGTTCTACCAGGAGATCTTGGGGCGATGTGGCAGGAAATGAATTTATCTAAGATATGGGACATGAGAAGCCTTCAGGATCAAGGTCAGAAGAGGAAAATATAAAGGCAATGGGGACGGCAAGACTTTAGTAAAACATAACCTTACTGTAGGTATTAGCCATCTGTGAGATAGATGGATAGATAGATAGATGGATAGGAGATAGATAGATAGATAGATAGATACATAGATAGATAGATAGATAGATAGGAGATAGATAGATGTGAGATAGATAGATAGATAGATAGATAGATAGATAGATAGATAGATAGATAGATAGATAGGAGATAGATAGATAGATAGATAGATAGATAGATAGATAGATAGATAGGAGATAGATAGATAGATAGATAGGAGATAGATAGATAGATAGATAGATAGATAGATAGATAGATAGATAGATATGGGATAAGTAGATGGATAGATATGAGATAGATAGATAGCTAGATAGGAGATAGATAGATGGATAGATAGATAGATAGATGAGATAGATAGATAGATAGATAGATAGATAGGAGATAGATAGATAGATAGATAGGAGATAGATAGATAGATAGATAGATAGATAGATAGATAGATAGATAGATAGATAGATATGGGATAAGTAGATAGATAGATAGGAGATAGATAGATAGATAGATAGGAGATAGATAGATAGATAGATAGATAGGAGATAGATAGATAGATAGATAGATATGAGATAGATAGATATGAGATAGATAGATAGATAGATAGATAGATATGAGATAGATAGATATGAGATAGATAGATAGATAGATAGATAGATAGATAGATAGATAGATAGATAGATAGATAGATAGATAGATAGATAGGAGATAGATAGATATGAGATAGATCGATAGATATGAGATAGATAGATAGATAGATAGGAGATAGATAGAAGATATGAGATAGATCGATAGATAGATATGAGATAGATAGATAGATAGATAGATAGATAGAAAGAAGATATGAGATAGATCGATAGATAGATAGATAGATAGATAGGGAGATAGATAGGGAGATAGATAGGAGATAGAAAGACAATAGATTGGTTGTTCAAACAGATCAGAGCTATTGTACACAAAGTGCTTTGCTGACCAGATTGGAAACGGTTAATTGTAGAAAGTTCTTTTCCTGTATCTCCAGGATAGTTTTGTTTGAGTTACAGAATAACAAGCACAGAAAGACTGGAGCGAGGAGAGGAAGTACAAAGCCTTCTCCTGCACACCGAGCATCTTTAATTTATGTCACTATGCCAATAGCATGGACATGAAAAGGAGTGGTGAAGGTGGGGTGAAGTCACTGCAGATGCAATCAAATTAGGAGCCGCAGGTAAAAGAAAAGACTCCTCACCGGAGTCCGAACCCCACCGCACGAGCGGCACGCGACTCCCATCCAGACCCTCTTCTGCTGTTGCTAAGTAGCTGGAATACCGCATGGCATCTGGGCGCCGAATGCAGAAGATGAAGTTCAAAGTAAAAAGTCGGCCTGAAGTCTCCTTCTTTGTTCGTTTTCTAGCGCTCGGTCCGACAGCAGAGGACGCACACTTGTATCTATTGTTATGTGCTTACCAATCCCTCTGTTACATTAGGCGCTGTATGGCATGTACCGTGGCATTATGTGGCAGTATGACTTATGCATTATATGGCACTCTATGGCGGTATTACTTGTGCAGTAATGGCACTGCTATGTATGCATTGTATGTATTTATCAATTATATGGTAGAATTCTATAACCACTCGGTGGTGCTATTAAGGATATATAGGGTGAGGCAAAAGTCTGAACACACACTTTTAATTTGTGTAATTAGGAGAAAAGTGACTTCCAATCTGTGTAAGCATTAATTAGGAGGGAAGCCACATTTTTTCATGGAGAAAACTTTTTCGGTCGCCATTTTGAACTTCACCTTATTTACAAAATTGGTAAATTGTGTCTGCCACCATGGGCCTTTTTTTTAAATGATGGATCACTTAGTGTTGAGAAATCCCCCCAGATGTTGCAGGATTCCATATCCCCATCTGGGCTCAGTGACAACAGTGAGGTCTCCTGTTACTTCCCACAGGATGGCGCACCTCTGCACTTTGCTGTGGCTGGATGTGTAATTCCTTGGGCACTGGATTGGGCATAGAGGTCTGGTAGAATGGCTGCCAGGGTCACTGGACTTAATGCCTTTGGACTCTCTGGGACCATTTAAAGTCCCTTGTGTATGCGGACAATTACACAATATGGTTCACCTGAAACGGCGAGTCCTACAGCGCTGGAAGGAAATCTCACCTGCGGCTCTTCATTGTGGTCAGGAAGACTGGATTAAACACTAACCGATTGCTGGACACATCGAACGCGTCATGAGAAGCACTTGGTGACTTTGCCCTCACTTACCTCCTAAACAAGTACAGAGAGGCCAATACTGACACCCCAGTGTGGTTCTGAATAAAGTCCAGCCTAGATTGGCACGTCACATGACCCCTTACATTAGAAAAACCTGAGCTGAATTCAATATGGCGGAGTTCAAAATGGCTGCCGAAAACATCTCCTCCACCAAAAAATACAGCCTCCCCCCAATTAATACTCACACACATTGGAAGTCAGCTTTCTCATCATTACACCAAGTACACGGGTGTGTCCAGACTTTTTTCTCTCCTTGTGCTTTATTGTATGGCGGAACAAAGTATGACAGTACTATTCACGCACTATATGAAGATAACTGGTCACAGAAAGTTATCACAGTCCGGTCAGTCTTTGCTACTTCTGTATGCACTGTATTTCAGTATTATTTGGACACTCAGCGGTAGCTTTTGTGGGCATTATATTTTGGTATTGTATATATACTTTATGGCAACATTCTTTGAACACAATATGGAAGCATGATGACATTATTATATATGGAAGTATGATAGCAGTGTTATGTGAACATTGCATGGCGCTATTATTTGAGCTCTGTATGGTGGTATTATGTTGGTAGTATTATTTGAAGACTATATGGTAGTATTATTTGAGCACTATTTTGTGGTTTTATGTATAGCAGTATGTGGTTTTATAGCAGTATTATTTGAATTTATTACAGCGGTATGTTGGTGCTGTGTATGCAGTGTATGACAGTATTATTTGAACACAATATGGAGCATTGCCGTATGATATTATGTACTGTATGCGCTGTGTGGCAGTATTATTTGAACACTCAATGGTAGTATTATTTGGGCTTTATATTTTGGCATTGTCTATATACTTTATGGCACTATTTATTGAACACATTATGGAGGTCTGATGACAGTATTATATGAACACTGCATGCAGGCATTACTTGAGCACTGAGTGGTGGTACTTTGTTGGCAGTATTATTTGAGCACTATTCTGTGGTATTATATATATATACTTTATGGCAGTATAACGTGACTGTATTATG
Organism: Eleutherodactylus coqui; assembly: GCA_035609135.1. Taxonomy (NCBI): domain Eukaryota; kingdom Metazoa; phylum Chordata; class Amphibia; order Anura; family Eleutherodactylidae; genus Eleutherodactylus; species Eleutherodactylus coqui. Next base: position 11,970,190 of record CM069407.1, read on the forward strand.
GCGCTATGACAGCATTATGTATGCAGTATGTGGCAGTGTTATTTGAACACTGAATGGTAGTATTGTTCAGGCATTATGCTGTTGTATACATTGTATGGCATTACTATGTAAACACTGTATGGAGTAGTAAATATTATATGGCTGTATAATCTGAGTATACCTGCACTTCTTTTTGGCCATGATGAGATTCCCCAAATGGTGCATGACTGCAACCTCCATCATAGTGATCAGTGACTTTCCAATTGCTGTGAACTCTCAGGTCCCTGCAGGCCTTGACTATCCCAGACTGTCCGGGCATGCTGGAACCTGTAGTTTCAGGAGTTATAAGGGGCTTAGTGAACCCAGCAGAAATGTCCCAATACATTGTATTCTGCTCTGTGACATTAGTGCAGCCTCCTTCTCCTACGGGGATAAGGACGCTGTATCCATGCACTCCTGGTAACATTAACCTTGACTTCTGCAGATAATAAAATCCCTCACGCGCCTCTACTTCTAGGTGAAATTACAAGAGCAGATGCTTCTATTAAGTGTCACCGCATTTACTGCACCCCAGGGGGCTCCACTGCCAAACCTGATTGTGCAAATGTTCTTATATGTCCATAATCAGGATGTATTCTTAAAGGGGTTTCCTATAAATGTAGGGGTCATATTCATTATTATGCACAATCTCTCTGGTTCTAGCCGTCCCGGATTCAGTGGGGTAGCCCCGGATTTCAGGTGCTGTCCCAGGAGCCAAATGTCCCGATTTCAACTGTATCTTTGTCCTTGGGACACAGATATAATTGATACAATGTTGCAACAGGAAAGAGCAGGAAACTGTCAGCCCTCAGCGCCACCATTCATCCTGTAAGCCTTGCCATCCCTAGTGTCTATGTGCCCATGATGATGTCAGAGGTGACATACACCCTGAGACCTCCATAGCTGCTGGTGTAGAATAGGTGGTGCCCAGTCTGCCCATTAGCTCTTAGACATTGATCCCCAACTGCTCAGAGCCTGAAGAAGACGGGGCGGAGCAGAAAGATCAGGGCACAAGGAGCAAAACTGTGCCTGGCCAGGAAGATGGGTAAGAGGTCCAGGGAGGGGTGAGTTAGGGGTAACATCATATACGCATCAGTTAGGGGCATCAGTACTGTGTGGGGGTCATTAAGGAGCATTATTACTGTGAAAGGGCACTTAAGGACACTAATACTGAAAGGGGGCACTATTAAAGGTCTAATGCACACCGCCGGATTTCCGCCGTGTTTTGCGGCGTTTCACTCCAGCTATTAGCGTCATGCGGGACTTCGGGCAGCGGATCAGGAGGTAAGTATGGGGTCATTGGGGGGGGGGGCGCCGTGACGGACTCTGCTGCGGTATTTCGCTTGCGGAGCCCGTCATGGCCATGTGCATGGGGCCTTAGGCCTCCTGTCCACGGGCGGATTTTCATTGCGTTCCCCGCGGTGATAATCTGGCTGCAGGGAACGCAGTGAAAGCTCTCCTTAGCGTTGCTATGGAGAGCGCTTCCCCTCTGTCCACGAGCGGAGCATCATTGCAATTCTCCAATCGCGGACGGCAAATTGCAGCATGCTGAGATTTGCCGCGATTCTCCACGGTCAGCCTATGTGTCAGATAGGCTGACAGCGGAGATCCATCTGCCGTCTCCTGCTCCCAGGCGGCGGCTCCCGCAGTGGAGATCCGACACAGGATACCGCAACGCCCGTGGACAGGCAGTTTAACTGTAATGGGCAATATTACTGTAAGTGGGGACTAAAAAAGGGCATGGTTACAGTGAGGGGAGACTAAGGAGCACTATTACTTTTAGGGGTCACTAAAGGGAAGTGTTACTGTCAGGAGGTTGCTAAGATGCGGATGCAACTGTGAGAGGTCACTAAAGGACACTATTACTGTGAGGGGTCACTAAGGGGCAGTATTACTGTGAGGGGTCACTAAATGACACTATTACTGTGAGGGGTCACTAAAGAGCACTATTACTGTGAGGGGTCACTAAGGGGCACTATTACTGTGAGGGGTCACTAAAGGACACTATTACTGTGAGGGGTCACTAAGGGGCAGTATTACTGTGAAGGGTCACTAAGGGGCACTATTGCTGTGAGAGGGTCAGTAAGGGACACTATTACTGTGAGGGGTCACTAAGGGGCACTATTGCTGTGAGAGGGTCAGTAAGGGACACTATTACTGTGAGGGGTCACTAAGGGGCACTATTGCTGTGAGAGGGTCAGTAAGGGACACTATTACTGTGAGGGGTCACTAAGGGGCAGTATTACTGTGAGGGGGTCAGTAAGGGACACTATTACTGTGAGGGGTCACTAATGGACACTATTACTGTGAGGGGTCACTAAGGGACACTATTACTGTGAAGGGTCACTAATGGACACTATTACTGTGAGGGGTCACTAAGGGACACTATTACTGTGAAGGGTCACTAATGGACACTATTGCTGTGAGGGGTCACTAAGGGACACTATTACTGTGAAGGGTCACTAATGGGCACTATTACTGTGAGAGGGTTACTAGGGGGCACTATTACTGTGAGGGGATCACTGAGGGGCACTATTACTGTGAGGGGGTCAGTAAGGGACACTATAACTGTGAGAGGGTCAATAAGGGGCACTATTACTGTGAGGGGTCACTAAGGGACACTATTACTGTGAAGGGTCACTAATGGACACTATTGCTGTGAAGGGTCACTAAGGGACACTATTACTGTGAAGGGTCACTAATGGGCACTATTACTGTGAGAGGGTTACTAGGGGGCACTATTACTGTGAGGGGATCACTGAGGGGCACTATTACTGTGAGGGGGTCAGTAAGGGACACTATAACTGTGAGAGGGTCAATAAGGGGCACTATTGCTGTGAAGGGTCACTAATGGGCACTATAACTGTGAGGGGGTCACTAGGCGGCATTACTACTGATAGGTGGCACTGAAATGCACTGTTATTTTGATCAGGCACAATACCACTAATAGGGGTCACTAAGGCACACTATTACTGTTGGGGGTCAGTTAAGGGAACTGTTATTGTGAGGGGTTTTAAAGAGCACTATTACTGTGAGGGGGGCACTAAGAGGCACCATTACAGTGAGGGGGTACTAAAAGGCACTGTTAATTTGAGCGGAGAACTAAGGGGTGCTACTACTTTCAGTGTTCACTTAGTGTTCAGCGAGGGGTCACTAAAGGACACTTTTTTTTACTGTGAATTGGTCACAAATATGCACTATTACTGTGAGGGATCACTAAAGGGCAGTATTACGGTGAATCGGTCACTAGAGGGCACTAAGACTGTGAGGGGGGTCACTAAGAGGTACTATTAATGTGAGGGATCACTAAAGGGCACTATAACTATGAAGGGATCACTAAGGCGCATTATTACTATGAGGGGGCACAGAGTGGAATAGGCAGGATTGGGCAAGTACAGACAACTATTGGACAGGGTTTGAGGCATGGCTTAATGTAAGAAAATGTGATATGGTGCATATAAACCATCACAGGAGTGTTTCCTCTTGTTACGTTGCTTTGAAGTTGGAAGGTACGCCTTACCTCGTAGCTCTATTTTTAAAGAGGACATCCCACCAGGACTTACCCTAGCTTGCATGGTTAGGTCCTCCCCTATCCCTCCCCCATCCCTCCCTATATGGCTTCTAAACCAGCTAGGATGTCCTTAGGGTTCCAAGAAGATGGTAGCTGTCTCCCCTATTGCACAGGCGCTAAACGTGTTCAGACGCCCATACAGGCAGCAGAACGTCCTGAAGCTTGTTACCCTTCCTTATGCCCTTACACATCAGTTTGACATCTGTATCTTTTTTTAAAATTTGCACCAAAAAAAATCGCAAAAAGATACAAAAAGGAGCAAAAACCATTCTAAAAATGAGTAGAAATGGCAGCTCCCCAGACAGTCACGTGACACGGTTCAAGTAAATAGTTTTTTAATTGACCTGCATAATCTGGCAGAGGCGCAGTCTTCGGGAAGAGAAAGGAAAAAGGAACCAGAAACGAAGCAAGTGAAAGCTCATTAGGGGACCGCTCAAATATGTCGAGACGCCGGCCAAGAAATCGTTACTACTGGTTCTTGTCCAAGGAGCCTCCAGTCTGCGGAATCCGATTCCTGAGGAAATTGCCATAGAAGTTTCATTAAGGAAATTCAAGTTGAAATTGGATAAGTTCCTGGAGGAAGTGTTAGCGCTGAACTCTGCGAGTCACATTAAGGTTCTTTTATTCGTACTTTATACCGAGTCTATTTCAGCAGCTTCAATATCCTTAATGGTATTATTAGCGGTGGTGGAGTATTTGCTTTCGGCACTCTGGGTATAATCCAACTTTGCAATAAAGCTACACGTTCTGTAATACCGGCCCGGCGAAAGAAGAAAACACCATTATATAGTCCTTGTAATATATAAAAGGCAAGGCATGCTGGCGGCGACTTGTTCTTATATCACGTGATGTGTGCCAGCCAATGGCATCCCTCCCCCAGGTCCACTCCGCTGTGGATTTTGGTGCAGATTTGGATGCTACAGTTGGATTTTGAAGCGGATTTTGATATAGATGCACATCAAACTCTGCAGCAGAATAGAAAGCAGGAAATAGAGCCGGGACCTGAGGGAGGGCTGCCATTAGCTGGCTCCTGAAAACTATGTGTGGCCCATAACAGCATGTGTGTGTGCCCCGAGAAGTATGTGTAACACCCAAAAATTAGTATGTGCACCCCCACAATAAAACAAGTATGTATAACCCCCCCCCCCATAAAATATGTGCAGCTATCCCACTAAAAAGTATAGGTGGCCACCCCCAAAAAAATGTGCATCCCCCTATTAATGCATAGTTGTGTCCTCCGAAAAGTATGTGTGGCCACTGCTCTGACAAGTGCGTCCACCTCCCAGAAACGCATGTGTCTCCTCCAAAGTGTATGTGGCACAACCCCCACGGAAAAATATGTATGTCCCCCCCCCCTCCGAAAAAAAGGAAGTGTCTTCCACTGAAAAGTATCTGTGGCCATCGCTTTCAAAAGTATACTGAAAAGTATAGGCTCCCCCCCAGAAAAGTGGGTGTTTGTCCATAATGTACTGTATGTGTCAAGCCCCCACCAAAAAGTATGTGTGCGTCCCTCTCGAAAAGTATGTGCCTTCCACAAAAAAGGAATGTGTGCACCCCTCAAAATGTATGTGCCACCATTGCTATGAAAAGTATGTGAGCCCCCTAAAAAGTATATTTCTCCAAAAAAGTATGTGCCACCTCCCCTAAAGTATGTGCTGCAAAGTATGTGCAGCTGCCACCCTAATAAGTATGTGCCTCCTCCCAAAAAGTATATGTATCTCTAACCCCTCCCACTGAAAAAATATATGCACTTTTCCCCACGAAAAAAGTAAGTAATCTGACACAGAATCTACATAAGGATCTGTTCCATTGAAAAAGGCGAAATCGATGTGAAGTTCCACAGTGAACGCAAGTGTAAATTCACTGCAAAATCAGTGGCTCATTGATGGATCCTGAGCAGAATCTGAACAATAAAACACTTTTCTAGAGCCCAATGTATTTGTTCATTCAGCTGGTTGGACATAGAAGACAACATTCTGTCTATGTAAGCTATCACAGCTCACAATCCATATCAGAGCCAAAAACAAGCCATGAGGAGGAGAGAACTGCCTGTAGAGCTTAGAGACAGCATTGTGTGGAGGCTCAGATCTGGGGAAGCTACAAAGATATTTCTGCTGCCCTGAAAGTTCTCAAGAGCCCAGCGGCCCCATAATTCTTACATGGAAGAAGTTTAGAACAACCAGGACTCTTCCTAAAGCTGACAACCCACCAAACTAAGTCATCGGGGGAGAGCAGCCTTGAGGAAAGAGGTGACTAAGAACTCAATGATCACTCCGGCTGAGCTCCAAAGATCTTTGTGCAGATAGGAGAAATTTCCAGAAGGTCAGCCATCACTGCAGCCTCCACCAATTTGGACTTTATGATCCAGTAGCCAAAAAGAAGCCTCCTCATAAAAGACACATGAAAGCCCCCTGAGTTACCAAAAAGCACCTAAACAACTCTCAGACTGTGAGAAACAAGATTCTCTGCTCTGATGACACCATCATGGAACTTTCTGGCCTCAATTTTAAGCATTCCGTTTGGGGGAAACCAGGTGCCACTCATCACCTACCCAATACCAACCCTACAGTGAAGCCTGGTTGTGGAGCATCATGCTGTGGGACAAACAGACCAGTCAAGGTTGATGGAAAGCTGAATGGAGCAAAGTACAGATATAATGAGAACCTGATCCAAGCACAAGACAATGACCCTTGGCACACAGCCAAGACAACACAGAAGGGGCTTAGGGACAACTCTGTGAATGTCCGTGAGGGGCCCAGCCAGAGCCATGACTTCTACCCAATCAAACATCTCTGGAGAGATCTGAAAATGTCTGTCAACAGATGGCCCCCATCCAATCTGCCAGAAAATATCCAAATCCATGGGGTACTGAGTGTAGAGTGATTGGGAAAAACTAGGCCACAACATAACAAAATGTAACAAATTGAAAGGTTTTGAAGACTTTCTGGACCCATTGTACATATATTTATTCAACAAGACACCTTTCAAGATGGAGGTAGATGAAGGGTTTTTAACTTTTGACTCGAGTCCATAGTACAATTAATTGTAAATTAATACTTTATCTCAACTGGTATGCACTCTAGATCCTTCCAAGATGCTTTTTTCCCTCTGTTTTATTTGAGAACTGGGTTCACAAAATTCAGGGTCAAAATACAGTAGAACCTGAAGCAACAAATGGCCAGAAAAAGTTTCAAAAACTGCCTTAACAAATCTTTTGGGCTTTGGAGACATTTGCTAAAAGTCTAACAGAAATAATTACAATCCCCTGCTTTCTTTCTGGGTGGTCTAAAACTCAGCTGGGGTTGGTCAGAGTATAGGCACCACCTAAAAACTCCTTGGACACCTTGGTATCTGAAACATACTTACAGGTTATAGAAAGCAAAGGCTGGAGACAGTACTTGTAAGAATTGTGGAGAAAATGACCCCAAGTAAGTTTGACCGTAGCTATCATGTCATGATGCTGTTCTAAAAGGAGTCTTAATCATTGATTTCATTTTAGTGCCAAGGTCTAGAAATGATTAATAGTCAAAGTAACAATGATGGAGCAGACGGTCCTAATTCATTTTGGCCCCAGCTTTCTTTATGGGTGGTCTAAACTTTGACCAGTGTAGCTTCTATGAATGACATGAAATCCTCTGGTGCATAATTGGCTGTAGTTGCCAAGAGCTTGGAAGCCACATGTAGAAGGTTGAGGGCCATATGTGGCTCCTAAGCTACTGGTTGGGAAAATTAGCCTAAGGATAGTGAACTATGATGGAGTCGACTATGTTAGACCTAGTTCAAAAGGACCTCAACCTTCTTCATGGGTGGTCTAAACCTCAGTCACTATTCGTTCTAATATGAGCATGAACTAAAAAACTGATTGGTGACCTTGGTGGCTACATAATTCCCATAGTTTATAAAATGAATGGTTAAACATTATAACCCGTGTAAGAATTGTGGAGGAGATGGTCGCATGTCAGGTTGGCTACAGCTTCCATGTCATAATGCTGATTGAAAAAAAGTACAGATGAGCGAACGTACTCGGTTCGGGTGTTTTTGCAGTCGAGCACCGCTTTTTCCGAGTAACTGACTACGCTGGGGGTGAGCGGGGGGTTGCAGAGGGGAGGGGGGGTGGGAGAGACAGAGAGCTCCCCCCCTGTTCCCACTGCTACCCCCCACTCCACCACGCCACCCCCCGAATCTTTTCGTCCGAGTAGTCAGTTACTCGGAAAAAGCGGTGCTCGAGTGCAAAAACACCCGAACCGAGTACGTTCGCTCATCTCTAAAAAAGAGTCTTACTCATTGTTTTGACTCTGGTGTCAAGCCATAGTAATCTTGTGATATTCCAAAATTGTATCTCTATAGCTGCCAAAAGCTTGATAATTGCATGCAGGGGACTTGAGAGCCACTTGTGGCTCCTATGCTTCAGGTTGGGGAACACTACTCTAAAGATACCCAAGATAACAATGATGGAGAAGATGGTCCCAACTCAATACGGTCCCAGTCTTTTTTTCCCAGTCTAAACCTCAGCTTGTCTTAGTTCCAGTATCTGCACAACCCAAAAAACTCCCTGGAGACCATCCATGTTGGATACAACACTCTGACAGTTTATTAAAAACAGGCTGAAGATAGCCCATGTACAAATTTTGGAGAAAATGTCTCCATGTCGAGCTGGCTACAGCCTCAATGTCATAAGGCCAAAATAAAGAAAGCGATAACCATGGTTTTCTCTCTGGTATCATGTTCTCGTAATGACATGACATCTATAGCAGATATAAAAACTGGACAGCTGGCCTGTAGGGGGCTTGAGAGCCATATGTGGGTCTTAAGACCTGGTTGGGGGTACTGCTCTAGAGACAGTCAATGTAACACTGATGAAGCAGATGGTCCCATTACAATTTGAGCCTAGCCTTTTTCATGGGTGGTCTACACTGCAGTCAGTGTTAGTTCTGCTGAGGGCACGACCAAAAAAAATTCTTGGTGAAGCCGATTACAAAAAAATCCTTTACGTGTTATTTCATTATATTTACATTGTTACATTGTTTAAATGCTGACTATAACTAATAGGTTGAGAGGTGTGATATTACCCCGTGTGGACCAAGCCTTAATTAGTTGCATACCCTGAACAGCAAAAATTCATGAGAAGAGGAGTTCATCTTACAACCTTCCCTCAAGACTGATGTTGAGAATTCTACCGTTTTTTTAATTCGATACTACACCATGTGAATGCTGATTCATCGTTAACAAAGGCACCTTCACCGCGCCGTCCATTTATAACAAGCTTCATTAATAAAAAGTTTCCTAAATTCATCTTGTGACATACAAGCGGCTCTCTATTTCAGCCTTTCAGAACTCCTTTGAAGGTTTCTTCACATCTGCTTGTCTTTCATGTCTGTCTCTGATCTACCTTTCCCTTCTTATTTTAGATGCTTCACATGAAGAGAAACCGAGAAAAAACAAGTTCACTTTTATTCCACTATGAAAACTTGGAGAAACTGCAGAAATAAAATACCAATCTGCCAGATACAGCAAATGTCCTCCAGGATATTCCACTACATGATAGCATTATTATAGAGGGCAGTATTATAGTAGTTATAGTCTTGTACATAGGGGGCAGTATTATAGTAGTTATATTCTTGTACACAGGGGCAGTATTATAGTAGTTATATTCTTGTACATAGGAGGCAGTATTATAGTAGTTATATTCTTGTACATAGGGGGATGTATTATAGTAGTTATATTCTTGTACATAGGAGGGCAGTATTATAGTAGTTATATTCTTGTACATAGGGGGCAGTATTATAGTAGTTATATTCTTGTACATAGGACCAGTATTATAGTAGTTATATTCTTCTACATAGGGGGATGTATTATAGTAGTTATATTCTTGTACATAGGGGGCAGTATTATAGTAGTTATATTCTTGTACATAGGGGGCAGTATTATAGTAGTTATATTCTTGTACACAGGGGCAGTATTATAGTAGTTATATTCTTGTACATAGGGGGCAGTATTATAGTAGTTATATTCTTCTACATAGGGGGCAGTATTATAGTAGTTATATTCTTGTACATAGGGGGCAGTATTATAGTAGTTATATTGTTGTACATAGGGGGATGTATTATAGTAGTTATATTCTTGTACATAGGAGGGCAGTATTATAGTAGTTATATTCTTGTACATAGGGGGCAGTATTATAGTAGTTATATTCTTGTACATATGACCAGTATTATAGTAGTTATATTCTTCTACATAGGGGGATGTATTATAGTAGTTATATTCTTGTACATAGGGGGCAGTATTATAGTAGTTATATTCTTGTACATAGGGGGCAGTATTATAGTAGTTATATTCTTGTACACAGGGGGAAGTATTACAGTAGTTATATTCTTGTACATAGGAGGCAGTATTATAGTAGTTATATTCTTGTACATAGGGGGCAGTATTATAGTAGTTATATTCTTGTACATAGGGGGCAGTATTATAGTAGTTATATTCTTGTACACAGGGGGAAGTATTATAGTAGTTATATTCTTGTACATAGGAGGCAGTATTATAGTAGTTATATTCTTGTACATAGTGAGCAGTATTATAGTAGTTATATTCTAGTACATAGGGGGCGGTATTATAGTAGTTATATTCTTGTACATAGGGGGCAGTATTATAGTAGTTATATTCTTGTACATAGGGGGCAGTATTATAGTAGTTATATTTCTGCACATAGGAGCAGTATTATAGTAGTTATATTCTTGTACATAGGAGGCAGTATTATAATAGTTATATTCTTGTACATAGTGGGCAGTATTATAGTAGTTATATTCTTGTACATAGGGGGCAGTATTATAGTAGTTACATTCTTGTCCATAGGATGCAGTATTATAGTAGTTATATTCTTGTACATAGTGGCAGTATTATAGTAGTTATATTCTTGTACATAGGGGGCAGTATTATAGTAGTTATATTCTTGTATATAGGAGGCAGTATTAGGGCGCCCACCCACTGGCGTTTTTTTTCACTGCGAAATTCGCAGGTTTTTTTTTTCTGCAGGGGGTCTATGGGACTTGTAATGTAAAAATCGCGATCGCGCAAAATCGCGATTTACCGCGATATCGTGATTTTGCGCGATCGCGATTTTAGCTTTGCATGTCCCATAGCCCAAAGACCCCTGCAGAAAAAAAAAAACGCTGCGAATTTCGCAGTAAAAAAACGCTAGTGGGTGGGCACCCTTATAGTAGTTATATTCTTGTACATAGTGGCAGTATTATAGTAGTTATAGTCTTGTACATAGAGGGCAGTATTATAGTAGTTATAGTCTTGTACATAGGGGGCAGTATTCTAGTAGTTATATTCTTGTACATAGGAGCAGTATTATAGTAGTTATATTCTTGTACATAGGGGGCAGTATTATAGTAGTTATATTCCTGTACATAGAGGGCACTATTATAGTGGTTATATTCCTGTACATAGGAGGCAGTATTATAGTAGTTATATTCTTGTACATAGTGGCAGTATTATAGTAGTTATAGTCTTGTACATAGAGGGCAGTATTATAGTAGTTATAGTCTTGTACATAGGGGGCAGTATTCTAGTAGTTATATTCTTGTACATAGGAGCAGTATTATAGTAGTTATATTCTTGTACATAGGGGGCAGTATTATAGTAGTTATATTCCTGTACATAGAGGGCACTATTATAGTAGTTATATTCCTGTACATAGGAGCAGTATTATAGTAGTTATAGTCTTGTACATAGAGGGCAGTATTATAGTAGTTATAGTCTTGTACATAGGGGGCAGTATTCTAGTAGTTATATTCTTGTACATAGGAGCAGTATTATAGTAGTTATATTCTTGTACATAGGGAGCAGTATTATAGTAGTTATATTCTTGTACATAGGGGTAGTATTATAATAGTTATATTCTTGTACATAGGGGGTACTATTATAGTAGTTATATTCTTGTACATAGTGGCAGTATTATAGTAGTTATATTCTTGTACATAGGGGGCAGTATTATAGTAGTTATATTCTTGTACATAGGGGGCAGTATTATAGTAGTTATATTCTTGTACACAGGGGGAAGTATTATAGTAGTTATATTCTTGTACATAGGAGGCAGTATTATAGTAGTTATATTCTTGTACATAGTGAGCAGTATTATAGTAGTTATATTCTAGTACATAGGGGGCGGTATTATAGTAGTTATATTCTTGTACATAGGGGGCAGTATTATAGTAGTTATATTCTTGTACATAGGGGGCAGTATTATAGTAGTTATATTTCTGCACATAGGAGCAGTATTATAGTAGTTATATTCTTGTACATAGGAGGCAGTATTATAATAGTTATATTCTTGTACATAGTGGGCAGTATTATAGTAGTTATATTCTTGTACATAGGGGGCAGTATTATAGTAGTTACATTCTTGTCCATAGGATGCAGTATTATAGTAGTTATATTCTTGTACATAGTGGCAGTATTATAGTAGTTATATTCTTGTACATAGGGGGCAGTATTATAGTAGTTATATTCTTGTATATAGGAGGCAGTATTAGGGCGCCCACCCACTGGCGTTTTTTTTCACTGCGAAATTCGCAGGTTTTTTTTTTCTGCAGGGGGTCTATGGGACTTGTAATGTAAAAATCGCGATCGCGCAAAATCGCGATTTACCGCGATATCGTGATTTTGCGCGATCGCGATTTTAGCTTTGCATGTCCCATAGCCCAAAGACCCCTGCAGAAAAAAAAAAACGCTGCGAATTTCGCAGTAAAAAAACGCTAGTGGGTGGGCACCCTTATAGTAGTTATATTCTTGTACATAGTGGCAGTATTATAGTAGTTATAGTCTTGTACATAGAGGGCAGTATTATAGTAGTTATAGTCTTGTACATAGGGGGCAGTATTCTAGTAGTTATATTCTTGTACATAGGAGCAGTATTATAGTAGTTATATTCTTGTACATAGGGGGCAGTATTATAGTAGTTATATTCCTGTACATAGAGGGCACTATTATAGTGGTTATATTCCTGTACATAGGAGGCAGTATTATAGTAGTTATATTCTTGTACATAGTGGCAGTATTATAGTAGTTATAGTCTTGTACATAGAGGGCAGTATTATAGTAGTTATAGTCTTGTACATAGGGGGCAGTATTCTAGTAGTTATATTCTTGTACATAGGAGCAGTATTATAGTAGTTATATTCTTGTACATAGGGGGCAGTATTATAGTAGTTATATTCCTGTACATAGAGGGCACTATTATAGTAGTTATATTCCTGTACATAGGAGCAGTATTATAGTAGTTATAGTCTTGTACATAGAGGGCAGTATTATAGTAGTTATAGTCTTGTACATAGGGGGCAGTATTCTAGTAGTTATATTCTTGTACATAGGAGCAGTATTATAGTAGTTATATTCTTGTACATAGGGAGCAGTATTATAGTAGTTATATTCTTGTACATAGGGGTAGTATTATAATAGTTATATTCTTGTACATAGGGGGTACTATTATAGTAGTTATATTCTTGTACATAGTGGCAGTATTATAGTAGTTATATTCTTGTACATAGTGGCAGTATTATAGTAGTTATAATCTTGTACATAGGGGCAGTATTATAGTAGTTATATTCTTGTACATAGGGGGCAGTATTATAGTAGCTATATTCTAGTACATAGGGGGCAGTATTATAGTAGTTATATTCTAGTACATAGGGGGCAGTATTATAATAGTTATATTCTTTTACATAGGGGACAGTATTATAGTAGTTATATTCTTGTACATAGGGGACAGTATTATAGTAGTTATATTCTTGTACATAGGAGGCAGTATTATAGTAGTTATATTTCTGCACATAGGAGCAGTATTATAGTAGTTATATTCTTGTACATAGTGGCAGTATTATAGTAGTTATATTCTTGTACATAGGGGGCAGTATTATAGTAGTTATATTCTTGTATATAGGAGGCAGTATTATAGTAGTTATATTCTTGTACATAGTGGCAGTATTATAATAGTTATATTCTTGTACATAGGGGGTACTATTATAGTAGTTATATTCTTGTACATAGGGGGCAGTATTATAGTAGTTATATTCTTGTACATAGTGGCAGTATTATAGTAGTTATATTCTTGTACATAGTGGCAGTATTATAGTAGTTATATTCTTGTACATAGGGGCAGTATTATAGTAGTTATATTCTTGTACATAGGGGGCAGTATTATAGTAGCTATATTCTAGTACATAGGGGGCAGTATTATAGTAGTTATATTCTAGTACATAGGGGGCAGTATTATAGTAGTTATATTCTTGTACATAGAGGGTAGTATTATAGTAGTTATATTCTTGTACATAGGGGACAGTATTATAGTAGTTATATTCTAGTACATAGGGGCAGTATTATAGTAGTTATATACTTGTACATAGGGGCAGTATTATAGTAGTTATAATCTTGTACATACGGGGCAGTATTATAGTAGTTATATTCTTGTACATAGGGGGCAGTATTATAGTAGTTATATTCTTGTACATAGGAGCAGTATTATAGTAGTTATATTCTTGTACATAGAGGGCAGTATTATAGTAGTTATATTCTTGTACATACGGGGCAGTATTATAGTAGTTATATTCTAGTACATAGAGGGCAGTATTATAGTAGTTATATTCTAGTACATAGGGAACAGTATTATAGTAGTTATATTCTTGTACATAGGGGGCAGTATTATAGTAGTTATATTCTAGTACATAGGGGCGGTATTATAGTAGTTATATTCTTGCACATAGGTGGCAGTATTATAGTAGTTATATTCTTGTCCATAGGGGGCAGTATTATAGTAGTTATATTCTTGTACATAGGAGGCAGTATTATAGTAGTTATATTCTTGTACATAGGGGACAGTATTATAGTAGTTATATTCTTGTACATATGGGGCAGTATTATAGTAGTTATATTCTAGTACATAGGGGGCAGTATTATAGTAGTTATATTCTAGTACATAGGGGGCAGTATTATAGTAGTTATATTCTTGTACATAGAGGGTAGTATTATAGTAGTTATATTCTTGTACATAGGGGACAGTATTATAGTAGTTATATACTTGTACATAGGGGGCAGTATTATTGTAGTTATATTCTTGTACATATGGGGCAGTATTATAGTAGTTATATTCTAGTACATAGTGGGCAGTATTATAGTAGTTATATTCTAGTACATAGGGGGTGGTATTATAGTAGTTATATTCTTGCACATAGGTGGCAGTATTATAGTAGTTATATTCTTGTACACAGGGGGCAGTGTTATAGTAGTTATATTCTTGTACATAGGGGGCAGTATTATAGTAGTTATATTCTTGTACATAGGGGGCAGTATTATAGTAGTTATATTCTTGTACATAGGGGGCAGTATTATAGTAGTTATATTCTTGTACATAGGGAGCAGTATTATAGTAGTTATATTCTTGTACATAGGGGGCAGTATTATAGTAGTTATATTCTTGTACATAGGGGGCAGTATTATAGTAGTTATATTCATGTACACAGGAGCAGTATTAGGCCTTAGTCACACGGGCGTTTTTTCACGCGATTTGCGCATCGCATTACGGATGCGCATGCGCAAATCGCGTGATCGGCGCCGAAAAATCGGCCCAAAAATCGCCCGAAAATCTGCTCCTAGCCGCGTTTCATTAGAAACGGGCCGGAGCTGTCCAGCGCATTGCATTCAATGGAGCCGGCAATACAGCGGCTCCATTGAATGCAAGCGCTGCGGGCGAGTGTGGGATGAATTGTCGGGAAGGGGTTAAATATATAACCCCTTTCCTGCAATGCATCCTTAAATGTGAAAAAATAAAAAAAAAGGATGTACTCACCTGCTCCCGGCAGCTGGAGATCCCGGCGGCCGGCCTGCAGTGGGTGTGAAGGAGGTGTGACTCAGACTTGCCCCTGATTGGCTCAGCGCTGAGCCAATCAGAAGCAAGTCTCAGTCACACCCATTCATGAATTCATGAATGGGTGTGACTGAGATCAGCCTCTGATTGGCTCAGGCTGAGCCAATCAGGGGCAAGCCTGAGTCACACCTCCTTCACACCCACTGCAGGCCGGCCGCCGGGATCTCCAGCTGCCGGGAGCAGGTGAGTACATCCTTTTTTTTTATTTTTTCACATTTAAGGATGCATTGCAGGGGAGGGGTTATATATTTAACCCCTCCCCGACAATTCATCCCGCGCACGCCGGCAGCCCATTGCTTTCAATGGAGTCGGCTGTATTGCCGCTCCATTGAATTTAATGGGCAAACATTGTTCTTCTCTGCCACAGCTGTTACAGCTGTGGCAGAGAAGAATGATTTGTCTTCTGTATGTTCTCAATGGGGTCGGCGCTGCTGCCGCTGGCCCCATTGAGCGCATATAGAGAAGAGAACAGGAATCGCAGATCGCAGATAGGTGCGATCTGCGATTTCTGTTCTCTAATTTATCGGACGAGCGCATAAAAAGCGCTCATGTATCCGATACCATTGCAAAGCAATGGTTTTAAAAAATCGCCGGACGCATGCGCAAATCGCGGCAATAAACGCCCGTGTGACTAAGCCCTTATAGTAGTTATATTCTTGTACATAGGAGGCAGTATTATAGTAGTTATATTCTTGTACATAGGGGGCAGTATTATAGTAGTTATATTCTTGTACATAGGAGGCAGTATTATAGTAGTTATATTCTTGTACATAGAGGGCAGTATTATAGTAGTTATATTCTTGTACATAGGGGGCAGTATTATTGTTATTATATTCTGCAGGTAGAACAGAATTAACTTTATTTAATTTTATGGTTTACCTTTCAATTTTAGTTTCATTAAAATACTTCTCTCAAGAAAGTAAAGCACAACATACGGTCGTAACATAGTATGTTTACTCCAGCCCACAGATAATGAGTAATATAGTAATTGCTTTCTAGTATTTGTGCTTATTATTACCATCCTGGATTATGTTATATGAGCATTGACTAAATTGCAGTATATTAGATACCAATCTGAAAGGCAATGAATGGGAAGTGCTGTACCTTTGGAGGCAACATCCTCCCACCTGCTCCTAACTTTAATGCATTGCATGGGCTATAAATAATGGATTGAAAGACTGAAGCATTTAAGGGACATGACAATACAAACCCATTTGATGTATTACGTCTCCTTCAGCAGAAGCTGTTACTTTTAGGCGAAAAAAAAGTCCAAGACAAAACACTATAAATCAAAGAGAAAGCTCTTACTTGCAGCGGCTCATTAATATACATTGATACTAACCTCAAACATGGGGTGGTTGCAGAAGGGTTCTATGATATCACTGTTAATAGTATAAAAGCAGTTACAGTAATATGAGATCACATTGGCCTACGCCCGGACCAAAAGAACGAAGCTGTATGCGCTTATTTCTTACTGGAAGATTCCTTGAAACGAGGAAGATGCTCAGCGAGACTTCGGTCCATTAAGATGTACAGTAAATAACATAGTGAGCATTCCCAGCATCCCCCAGGTGTTGGAACAGACACTTCAGATGGGAGTGATCTCATTCACTTGCCTCCTAGTCTAATGCTATCATAGTGGGTGAAGCTTTCCAATACAAACACTGACGAATTACACTGAGCGATCCCTAATTTATTCTTTATTTATTATAACTTTTTGTTCAAATATTACTTCTAGCTCAACACAATTAACCCTTTCCAATCCACTGTCTGATGTCTTAAAGGGGTTGTCTCGCGAAAGCAAGTGGGGTTAAGTACTTCTGTATGGCCATATTAATGCACTTTGTAATGTACATCGTGCATTAAATATGAGCCATACAGAAGTTATTCACTTACTTGCTCCGTTGCTGGCGTCCCCGTCTCCATGGCTCCGTCTAATTTCGGTGTCTTCTCGCTTTTTTAGACGCGCTTGCGCAGATGGGTCTTCTCCCTTCGGCTCGGAAGCAGCTGTGTTTTGGCTCCGCCCCTTGTACGCGTCATCGCGTAGCTCCGCCCCCGCCACATGTGCCGATTCCAGCCTCCTGATTGGCTGGATGTCAGGAATCGTTCTGACCAACAGGCTACACAGTCAGCTGAATACAACGCTGGGGCTCCAACTAACGTGTCCGAACGCACAACTCGCCGTTCCTTCGCACGGATGGTATAACAGCAGACGACCAGTTCCAGCGCCATTGTGTGTAAGAGAAACAGAAAGACTCCAGTGAGCAAAAGAGCGCAAAACTTGTATCACTGAGCAGCGGAAAAACATCTCCAGATTTCTGTTGCTGATCAGAGGTCAGAATTTGGCGCAAGCAGCATGAATCGATGACCCTCTCTGTCAGCCGGTCAGAACATATCAGCACCTCCATCTAATCTGTAGCAACTACAAGAAGCTTCCTGTCCGCAGGACAATTGATGGAATTATTGCTGCAGTTCTAAATTCCAAAGGAGGTCCAACGCGCTACCAGATGGGGGGCTCATAAAGTGGCTGTTCAGCTTATATGTAGTATTGGTGTTGACTTGATTTCCAGTGTGAATCATTTCCATTGTACATAGTCATTATGGAGTCTTTCAGATTCCCTATTCTGCAAGCACAGATATTGGAAGTCACAAGCCAAATGAGTTTGGACAGCTGCCTGGTACCAGGCTTAGGTGACCACATATATCATGAATGGCTTCTGAATCCTCTCTATATTTATTATGGGAGGGGATGATAATGACTTCTAGTGGCAGAGGGCTCCGTCATGGGACCGCTCTTACAGTGATAACCTTCACTGATGGTTGAGCTTTCTTTTATTGATCCCTCCTTGATTGGGGCTGAACATTTTAGTATCCGCTCCCCCACACCATTGACCTTATAGGAGTTCTCTGCTTTTGACATTCCCTACTTGTTAGAAGAATCTTTTGACAATACTGTGTTGGGACCAGCAGTTGTAATCTGTAGAGAAACCAGGCAGAAAACGCTCAATTTCCCTGCAGCTCCCCTACAGGAGAAATGAAGTATTACACAGTGCCCATTCATACCAATGGATGTTTTAGTATCATGCAGGACAGGACGGGTCCTTCAGAAAAAAACATGCTCTATCTAAAAGCTCTACAATTCGTCAGAAGAAGGAAACACAGGCCCCCTAACTCACAATTCACTATTGGGGTGTGTGAATTGGGTTTTTTAAACTGGACAACCTCTTCGACCCCTTAGTGACGCGGCCTATTTTGAACCTAAGGATGCAGAGATTTGGGGGGGTTTTCAATTCCACTTTTCAAAAACTATAACTTTTGTATGAGACCTTGTTTTTTGCATGGCGACCATTTTTGGGTACATATAATGTATTGTAGAACTTTTATTGATTTTTTGGGGAGCAGAGAGAAAACACACATCAACTCTGTCATAGTTTTTTTTTGGGGGGTGGTGGTGGTGGTTACAGTATTAATCAAAAATTAACTACATGATTATTTTTTTTCTGCAGGTGGTACGATTACAACAATACTAAAGTTATATTATAATGACCAATGATGTCAGAGAACCCTTTACAAGACTTGATCAATGGTATGGAGTTAACAGCGGGGATCGGTGAGGACACCAATCTCTGCTGTTGCAGTGGAACGCCAATTTTCAGCCACAAATGGAGTGGAGGAGATAGGACAGTGCCTCTTGTGTACCTGGGATGTGAGTGCCCAGGAACACATAAGAGAAAGAGACTTGTGGTGGTCACAGATGGTGGGAGGGAAAACCCTGTCCCGGGTGGGGAACATCAAAAGAGAGCATGCATGGAGAAGGGTCTGGGGGGGGGGGGTGACACCTCCAGAAATGAGAATTAGAAAATGAGGAAAAAGTATCTCCTGCACTCAGGGTGACCCGTGAAGTATCAACTGTGACTACCTGTAAGGGTGGACGTATAGGTATATGGACCAAAAGAGTCTAAAGAGAGTTCCTATTGCTGCCCTGTTATGGTCCTTTTGGTATAGGTATATGTCCACCCTTACAGGTGGTCACAGTTGATACTTCACGGGTCACCCTGAGCGCAGGAGATACTTTATTCTCATTTTCTAACTTTCAGCCACAGGCTGATGGCACAGGCTCCGCTTCAAAGGCTTCTTGGGTTAATCAATGGAGCCCGCAATTGGGGGCTTTGATGCCTTGAAAATTAGAAGAGGAAGTACAATAGAGGAGAGAAAAACCGACACAGTAGAGACAGTGAGGTGTTCTAATAAATGAGTTCTAGTAGCGTCAGTCGATAGATGACATATAAGTGAACCGTGCGGCACGGAAAAGTCTCCACAAACACTGATGTTTGCCAGAATCCCAGTGACAGGTAAATCAATGCCTTCACTGTTCTTCCCCAATTAGCTTGAAATTACCTGCGAACTTCACAGCTAAATCACGCTTATTCCGCACTTTTCCGGTATCGTTGTGTTCGCCAGAGAGACCTATTGGCACCTTTCGATATTAATAAGTATCTGAAGATCCCCTCCTCCTTTCTTCATTAACTCCTGCTCCGGCTGGGGAACTGAATTCAATTTAACTGGAGGCTATTAAGAAAACATGATAAGCGTTTGTGTAGAAAAATTAATTTTTCATTAAGAGTGATATGTGAAGGCTTTTATTATGCAAAGTAGATTGTGCCGCGAATTACACAAGGTGTCTTGGCTGCTGTGTCACGGGGCACGAAGAGAAGGAGACTTAAACATTTCCATGCCGAGGTTCTCTGGGCTTAAACTGCACCAACTAATAGCCCTGTGCCAAGAAGATCTCATATGCCAATGCAAGATGGTGTAACGCCGCTGCAGCACCACCGATGTGGAGGTGATTTCCCTTTAAGTCAATGTTCAACCTTTAAATAGGCCTTGCAACATGACTAAAGGTATAAGTCAAACTAGATTCTTCCCCTTAAAGAATGGTGTCTTGCATTTGCATATCAAATTTCCCAGAAGGCATTGCATCGTCTATAAGTCTCCTCACACCAACTTGGTGCTCTCTACAAAGAGATACAGTACTCCTCGCAACCAAAGAAGATCTCAGACACTGTTTCTGTCAAATCCTTAGGGCTCACCCACACGGGCATGTCTCTGTTAGCGCAGTAGTCTTCCTTACAGAGCTACTCTACTTCCTGCAACAGAGGACAGGAAGTTGCAATCTAAGTCAGCCATTTTGAAGTCTATGATGGGGATAAGTCATTTGGTCATTTACCAAATGACAAGCTCTATCTTCCTCTGTCCTCATATGTCGCCTTGCTTAGTACACAAGGAAAACACACTACTACATTGAGGTAGGAATGACCACATAACAGACCACGCTAAAAGCCACCCAAAATGGATGAGTTTGGCCCTTTCGGATGAGTATCGTTTGAAATAAAAAACAGCAACTGATAGTTCACAATGGCCGATGAACTGCCAAGAAAGCGATCCATCATATTGGAAAATGTTGCTAGTGGTCAGCTAAAGTCCATCCAAATTCGGCCAATCATTTGCCACCTTTTGCAAGCCCATTTTTCCCCCCTTTTTCTCTTTAAATCATGTCTCTTGTTGGACAGTTGAGGGTCCTTTCACACTATGCAATCAACTACAGATGACGAGTGCCAATCAATGATATTCTTGCCTGTCTACCAGGCCAATTTAGACTCGACGGGCTAAACTAATGTTCACGTGATTGTTTGTTACCCAAAGAGATTCATTACTGTTCCGCATTCACATGGAGGATGTGCCAATAACAATTATTTTTTGTGCCACATAAAAGATGCGATAAGCCAACGAACGAGCATTTGCTCATCTTGTGGGTGATTGGTGGCACCTTCACATGACCCAAAAATTGAGCAAGTGAATGTTCCTAGGAATGTTCTTGCCTGATCATCGAGCCGTGGAGGGATTGTTCATACAAATTGCCACATTTGTGCTCTTGGGACTTGCGCTTCTGCTGGGTTTCCAGGAATACACTGTTGCAAGTGTAGTTGACTTGGCTCAAGGACCCTTGTCAGAGGTTTGTGAGCTTAAATATCTTGGCCAAAATAGGAACCAATACCTCGTATGTACTTTACCTATTCCATCTGTTTATGCATGGAGGTATTCTAGGTAAGTGCTTGGGTGTTTGTCAGTCGTTTTTGAATGTCTGCTCACAAGTCCTCTTTGCAGTTCTTACTGCCGTGGCCTTCAGCTACTTGTCTTCCCAGATTTCATAAGCTATGACTACTGCGGTACAACACATCGTCTGAAGAGCCCTCAATCTCAGGGGTTCAGACCAGTATGTGGGAGCAGTTACCTGGAGTTGTTCTTCTCTTTGGACCCTCCGATCCGCCAGTCATGTTTTCGGCTGTCTAAGATGTCTGATGCAATCTTCAGACTATCTTATCCTCACTACCAAAGCATTATACCTTCTCATTGATTGCCCAGAACTGGTCATGTGATCAGTACTGGCCAATCAGACAGCAGTTCCAAGTGTGCATTAGGTAGTTAGAAAACTGATGCAGCCATCCGGGACGCATATTAGCACTTTCTGCTTAGCTTAAGCAGCGCTGCTGATTAGAGCCACCTGATTGGCTCTTCGCCACCACGTGACTACACAGCGTGCACGCGGATTGCCTTAAGCAGCACAGGGTTAGGGTTTAGGGTTAGGATTTAGGGTTAGGTTTAGGGTTAGGTGTAGGGTTAGTTTTAGGGTTTAGGGTTAGGTTTAGGGTTAGTTTTAGGGTTGGGGTTAGGTTTAGGTAACCCTAACCCTAAACCTAACCCCGTGCTGCTTAAGTGTACTGCACGTCTGCTTAACTGTAGTGTGTAGTGCACGGCTGCTGAAGGCAATGCGCGTGCACGCTGTGTAGTCACGTGGTGCCGAAGAGCCAATCAGGTGGCTCTAATCAGCAGCGCTGCTTAAGCTAAGCAGAAAGTGCTAATATGCATCCGGGACACCGGAAATCTTGGCCAGAAAATGGAGGTGAGAAGCGACAGCGGAGAACAACTGCAGGTAATCCGTATGGATGTCTGTCTCTAATCTGTATACACTCTGTGGGTCCATTTTTACACTTCTGCGAGTATGCCAAAAAATAATCAAAATATTATTCCATATTTACTTAGCAAAAATTAATGAAAAATGGACAACATACGGATTTCAAGCGCTTGCGCTCCATTTTTTTTTCTTGCGCTACCATTGACTTGAATGGGCGACTGTCATCTACGAAATCAGCTGCAATGTTTCAGCACTTCGTATTATAGAAACGCACGTCTGAATGGCGCTACTGACTGTACTTGGGCTGTGTTCTGTCTGTGTACAGACAGTTGCATGGACAGACCGCTCGCGGATGAGAATTGTCTTTTTATCGCCCGCTTCCTTCTGTTGAACGATTCCCACATTTAATATGCTAACAGCAAGACTCAGACTCCGGCTGGCCGCTCGGAGGATTTATGCAGACAGTTTTTTGGACTTTATTAGTGCAATTTTTATTATCTCAGATGCGGACCTGAATATTAGAAGCAATCGCGTTTTTAGAATGTCGCATTTATGATAGTCGGAGTGAACGTTATTACTGAGCCAAAAGGTTGTCTCGCTGCTAAAGGGTGAGAAGTGCGCGCACAGAGCTTTACTACCGAAAGCGTATAATTACAGCGTATAATAATTAATTAGTCTGGATATTAAAATGCATTACGAACGTGGAAACACGGACGCCAGAATCCCCATCTGTTTAAAGGGCCAGCACCGTAGTTATAGCAGCGCCCCATAGAAAATACAATTACTGCCTACAATCTACTAGAATACCGATCCGCAATAGACGCTCGCACGCACTTTGTGGCTTTTTGTACAAATGTTTTCGTTTCTTCTACTAATACATCTTAAGCTGAATATTTTCAGAGAAAGCCAGGCAAGAACTCCAGAAAGAAAATGCCAAACTAACAGCGGGCGGCAATTACAAGATAATACCACGAATACAAAATACGTGTAAGTGAAGAAAAAAGACCCCTGCAAACTTGTAAGTGCATTTTAGCGCTCCGCACCGACGTGCATCCCGCATCTCGCTATGGAGTTTCTTTTTAATGTGGCAAAGATGGCCAAAAAATGACACAAAAAAAGTAACAATTTTCAGAAAAATGCTGCATGTCAAACAATTCCACTATTACCCCCTACATACAAAAGTACAATTACTATGTTACGGCCCCTATTCGAAGAGCGAAAGAAAAAGCGAACACATGGGACTGTATTCCAATATCAAGAAATTAAAGCTGCTGACGACAGCGAGCAATGCTGTACGATGCATAACAATGAAGAAACTGAATCAGTCCAAGATTTCACTTTCCTTGGATCCAAGATCGACCGCAGGGGCGAATCGGGGTCTGAAATCAAAGGCAGAATCAGCCTTGGCCGTAGTGCAATGCAAGGAATGGTGAAGATGTGGAAGAGCAAAGACATCGGCATTACAAAGACCCGAATAATCAATGCGATCATTTTCCCAATAACTACATATGCAGCGAAAGCTAAACACTGAAGAAAGTAGAAGGATCGAAGCCTGTGAGCAGTGGTGCCGGCGGTGTATGCTGCACATACAATGAACAGAGATCGATACAAATAAGGCGATTCTAGACCATGTCAGACCAAAAGCATCACTAGAAAGCAAAATCACCAAACAACAGCTTTTATAGTTTGGTCATGTCATACGAGTCAATTCTCTGGAAACAACATTAATGCTCGGTACAGTCAGTGGATCCAGAAGACGAGGACGCCAAAGAACACGCTGGATAGACACAATCAAGGTGGATACGAACATAATTGTGGGAAATCTAAAGGAAGCGGCCAATCAAGGGAAGCATTGTATATGCTAAACCACAAGATGACCGAAAGTCGGCAACGACTGAACGGATAAATCAACATCATCATATACAACAATATAACTACTATAATACTGTCTCCTATGTACAAGAATATAACTACTATAATACTGCCCATATGTACAAGAATATAACTACTATAATACTGCCCCCTATATACAACAATATAACTACTATAATACTGCCCCCTATGTACAAGAATATAACTACTATAATACTGCCCCCCTATGTACAAGAATATAACTACTATAATACTGCCCCCTATGTACAAGAATATAACTACTATAATACTGCCCCCTATGTACAAGAATATAACTACTATAATACTGCCCCCTATGTACAGGAAAATAACTACTATAATACTGCTCCTATGTACAAGAATATAACTACTATAATACTGCCCCCTATGTACAAGAATATAACTACTATAATACTGCTCCCTATGTACAAGAATATAACTACTATAATACTGCCTCCTATGTACAAGAATATAACTACTATAATACTGCCTCCTATGTACGAGAATATAACTACTATAATACTGCCCTCTATGTACAAGAATATAACTACTATAATACTGCTCCTATGTACAAGAATATAACTACTATAATACTGCCCTCTATGTACAAGAATATAACTACTATAATACTGCCCTCTATGTACAAGAATATAACTACTATAATACTGCCTCCTGTGTACAAGAATATAACTACTATAATACTGCCTCCTATGTACGAGAATATAACTACTATAATACTGCCCTCTATGTACAAGAATATAACTACTATAATACTGCTCCTATGTACAAGAATATAACTACTATAATACTGCCCCCTATGTACAAGAATATAACTACTATAATACTGCCCCCTATGTACAAGAATATAACTACTATAATACTGCCCCCTATGTACAAGAATATAACTACTATAATACTGCCCTCTATGTACAAGAATATAACTACTATAATACTGCTCCTATGTACAAGAATATAACTACTATAATACTGCCTCCTATGTACAAGAATATAACTACTATAATACTGCCCCCTATGTACAAGAATATAACTACTATAATACTGCCCCCTATGTACAAGAATATAACTACTATAATACTACCCCCTATGTACAAGAATATAACTACTATAATACTGCTCCTATGTACAAGAATATAACTACTATAATGCTGTCCCCTATGTACAAGAATAAAACTACTATAATACTAATCCCTATGTACAAGAATATAACTACTATAATACTGCCTCCTATGTACAAGAATATAACTACTATAATACTGCCTCCTATGTACAAGAATATAACTACTATAATACTGCCTCCTATGTACAAGAATATAACTACTATACTACTGCCCCCTATGTACAAGAATAAAACTACTATAATACTGCCCCCTATGTACAAGAATATAACTGCTATAATACCGCCTCCTATGTACAAGAATATAACTACTAAAATACTGCCTCCTATATATAAGAATATAACTACTATAATACTGCCCCCTATGTACAAGAATATAACTACTATAATACTGCCTCCTATGTACAAGAATATAACTACTAAAATACTGCCTCCTATATATAAGAATATAACTACTATAATACTGACCCCTATGTACAAGAATATAACTATTTTAATACTGCCCCCTATGTACAAGAATATAACTGCTATAATACTGCCTCCTATGTACAAGAATATAACTACTATAATACTGCCCCTATGTACAAGAATATACCTACTATAATACTGCCTCCTATGTACAAGAATATAACTACTATAATACTATCCCCTATGTACAAGAATAAAACTACTATAATACTGCCCCCTATGTACAAGAATATACCTACTATAATACTGCCCCCTATGTACAAGAATATATCTACTACAATACTGCCTCCTATGTACAAGAATAAAACTACTATAATACTGCCCCCTATGTACAAGAATATACCTACTATAATACTGCCCCCTATGTACAAGAATATAACTACTATAATACTGCTCCCTATGTATAAGAATATAACTACTATAATACTGCCCCCTATGTACAAGAATATAACTACTATAATACTGCCTCCTATGTACAAGAATATAACTACTATAATACTGCCCCCTATGTACAAGAATATAACTACTATAATACTGCCCCCTATGTACAAGAATATAACTACTATAATACTGCTCCTATGTACAAGAATATAACTACTATAATACTGCCCCCTATGTACAAGAATATAACCACTATAATACTGCCCCCTATGTACAAGAATATAACTACTATAATACTGTTCCCTATGTACAAGAATATAACTACTATAATACTGCTCCTATGTACAAGAATATAACTACTATAATACTACGGCTGCCTATCCATGGGCGTAGCGTTTTCCCGCTTGTGTAAATCGTGCTGCGCTTTCCACAGTTCTCCTATGGTAAGCGTTCATTGCGTTACCTGTGTGCGGATTATCGCCGTGGATAACGCAATGATATATCGCCCGTTGGCAGGAGGCCTACCCCTGTATGAGCAAAGATGTTATCGGCAACACATAGAATTTTTTTGATTGTTACATAGCTTTTCTGTTGCAGGTCTATAACGAGGTACAAGAATATAACTGCTATAATACTGCCTCCTATGTACAAGAATATAACTACTATAATACTGCCCCTATGTACAAGAATATACCTACTATAATACTGCCTCCTATGTACAAGAATATAACTACTATAATACTATCCCCTATGTACAAGAATAAAACTACTATAATACTGCCCCCTATGTACAAGAATATACCTACTATAATACTGCCCCCTATGTACAAGAATATATCTACTACAATACTGCCTCCTATGTACAAGAATAAAACTACTATAATACTGCCCCCTATGTACAAGAATATACCTACTATAATACTGCCCCCTATGTACAAGAATATAACTACTATAATACTGCTCCCTATGTATAAGAATATAACTACTATAATACTGCCCCCTATGTACAAGAATATAACTACTATAATACTGCCTCCTATGTACAAGAATATAACTACTATAATACTGCCCCCTATGTACAAGAATATAACTACTATAATACTGCCCCCTATGTACAAGAATATAACTACTATAATACTGCTCCTATGTACAAGAATATAACTACTATAATACTGCCCCCTATGTACAAGAATATAACTACTATAATACTGCCCCCTGTGTACAAGAATATAACTACTATAATACTGCCCCCTATGTACAAGAATATAACTACTATAATACTGCTCCTATGTACAAGAATATAACTACTATAATACTGCCCCCTATGTACAAGAATATAACCACTATAATACTGCCCCCTATGTACAAGAATATAACCACTATAATACTGCCCCCTATGTACAAGAATATAACTACTATAATACTGTTCCCTATGTACAAGAATATAACTACTATAATACTGCTCCTATGTACAAGAATATAACTACTATAATACTACGGCTGCCTATCCATGGGCGTAGCGTTTTCCCGCTTGTGTAAATCGTGCTGCGCTTTCCATAGTTCTCCCATGGTAAGCGTTCATTGCGTTACCTGTGTGCGGATTATCGCCGTGGATAACGCAATGATATATCGCCCGTTGGCAGGAGGCCTACCCCTGTATGAGCAAAGATGTTATCGGCAACACATAGAATTTTTTTGATTGTTACATAGCTTTTCTGTTGCAGGTCTATAACGACCGGAGGGTTGCCGCGCCTGTACTTCGAGTTCTAGTCATAACCAGGGGCTAAATTGCTATTTCCACTACCTTGTATAACGATCTTAGTGAATGCAGGCTACATAAGTGGATCCTCATTTCATTCATTAACAGGAAGCGGGATGTAAATTGAAAGTCCATTAAACAATGGACAGGCTGCAATAAAACGCTCGGCGCTGAATCTTTCATTATGAGTGATCGTCTTTCTATTGCTGGCCGCCATGTTCCCAGAATCAGATACTGAAGAGTGTTGTTTTGTGTGTATCCAGAAAAAAATCTATAGTTTGTCCAATAATGAAAAAAAAATGACAAAAGAAAATCTTGTCCAATCGATATTAGCGGCCGTATAAGTCTCTGTTAGAATGTATCTCAGTAATGAAGTGTAATTGGGTAAAATTCATTAATTGTAATTACAAGAGAAAAATTAACAAGCTCTCGTCAGCGGCTGGTGGATGTGCGTGTTCTCACTGAGCTGTACATAGAAAATTAACAGCCTGGGATGTAATAGCATCGAGCCCCGGCGTTCAGCGACGGGTGCAGCCAAACAGCAGACACCGTAGAATGGGCATACTTTATAGCAAAATCATTAACGCTATGGAGGTGATTCATCAAGCAGATTCTCTCCAGCATGTAGTAATCCGACGGAGCCCGGCCATCTCTTATTGTTCTTCTTCTGCCACTGGTATTAAATTTTGCAAATGCTTTAAAATGGAGCCGCTGAAACGAGCTGAAGAAGGAGAAGGAAACATATAAATTCCTTCCAAGGAGATATATGACGGCGAGTGCAGCTGGTGACGGGAAGATGTTACATGGAGGTTTGCAGATGGCGTCTGCTGCTTGCCAAAAAGTTGAAATACAGATAAATTTAAGCACGAGTCAAAAATTCATAGTGCGTTATCATTCCTTGCATGTTGTACTGTATGGGGTCCAGCATCCCCTACTAATTCAGTTCTTAAAGGGGTTTCACAGCTCTAAAGGTACTGGTGCATCTTGTCTCCACCAGAAGAATGGGTGGAGACATGGATGGACAGGGATGACTTATAGGGGAGGGGCAGATGTCGGCCACTTATGCGGATTGGATGATGCACACATTCCTGGCCAGACATAGCATAGGTGTAACCCAGCATTTCTCCTTTTTCAGCTTGCAGCACATCTCGGCAAAAGTTTTTGTCTTGCAGCACCCCTGCAAAACAAAAAAAACTTTCTCTTTCTCTCACTATCTCTCTTGCTTTCTCTCTCTCTTTTCTCACTCTCTCTTTTCTCTTTATTTCTCTCCTCTCTCTCTCTTGTTCTCTCTGCTCTATTTCTTTCTCCCTCTCTCTCGCTTTCTCTTCTCTCTTTCCTCTTTCACTTTTTCTGTCTCTTTCATTCTCTCGCTTTCTCTCCTCTCTTTTTTTCTCTCTCACATTTTTCTCTCTCTTTCACTGTCCTGCTTTCTCTCTCCTCTCTGTTTCTCTCCTTTTACTGTCTTTCACCTCTCTCTTTTACTCTCTCGCTTTCTATCCTCTCTCTCTTTGGGCTCACTCACATGGGCGTATTTCCCCGGCATATTACATGCATATTTTAAACACACACAATACAGACAACATGCACCACATAAACTCACATTGGGGTATGCAAGCATGCTTTTTCTTTCTTTTCTCTCTTTCTCACGCTCCCTCTTTTTCTATCTCCTCTCTTTCTCTTTCCTCTCCATCCTCTCTTTTTCCCTCTCATCTCTTTTGCTCTATTTTTCTCCTTCCTCTATCTCTCTTTCTCTTTTCATGTCCTCTCTCTCTCTCTCTCATTCCATCTACTCTCTGTTTTTCCTCTGTTTTTTCTTTGTCTCTTTCCCTCTCCTCTCTTTCTCTCTCCCTTCTCTTTCTTTTCCCCTCTATTTCTCTCTCTCTTTCTTTCTCTCTGCGCCCTTTTACGCGATACGATTATTATTCAGATTCTCGGTGGATCACACAATCTGAGCGATAATCATTCAGTGTGAACGCTGCCGGTGGCTGAACGACAAACAATCATTTATTCATTTATCGATTGCGTTCAGTTTGTTTAGGCATAAAAATCAAACGACGATCGTCCCGTGTAATCATCTATGAAGGGAGGTGGGGGATGACCTAATACTACTCCAGACTAGACCACATTTACAAGCCTGTTAGCCAGTAAGGGCCCTTTTACACGGGACAATTATCGCTGGATCGGTGTAAATGTCACCAGCGACTGAAGGATGAACAATAATCTGTTCACTTATCATTCGTCGTTCAGTTTATACAGGCGTAGAAATCAAACGACGAGCAGCTCATCTGTGACTGACGGCCTGTTGACTGTGATTGAAGGCGGGCGACCGTAAGAGATCTCCAGGCCGCTTCGCCTCCAGTCACTGAAAGCAGAGGAGCGATTATCGCTGTGACGACTGTCGGATGCTTAAGAACTCATCCCATATAAAAGGACCTTTTCTCTCTCTTCCAGAGACA
This sequence comes from Eleutherodactylus coqui, assembly GCA_035609135.1. Taxonomy (NCBI): domain Eukaryota; kingdom Metazoa; phylum Chordata; class Amphibia; order Anura; family Eleutherodactylidae; genus Eleutherodactylus; species Eleutherodactylus coqui. The sequence goes on from CM069407.1 coordinate 12,000,761, forward strand.
TCCCTAGGAGCTTTGCATGGCACACCGGGATGCCATGGCACTATGGTTGGGAATCACCCCGCCGATTAGTCGTTCGCCATGCTGCTAACAGAGGTTAAAGAGGACGAGCAGAAGCTCCATACACCGCACAGTGGCACGGCACGGTATTGCAGGTTAAGTTCCTATTCTCTTTAATGGGAGCTGGGTTTATAATACAGCAGTACTGAGCAGTGTAGGTGTGAATCCAGTAGCTACGGAACAGTAAATTACTCACCATTAGTTTCAGGGGCTACTTGTGTGTGAGTCTATCTCCCTTTTACTCCTTGAGCTTCCTTTCTCCATATTCTACTATTATGGGCAGCATTGAGCCTCCTCCACTTTCTATAATGCGTTTTGTCACTCTGTTACTACAGACGGACTTCACTTGACAACAGACAGTGGACAGCAAGTTAAAAGGAAGGGAGACCCCTAGTGGCCGGCACTGCAGAAGGATCTCTGCTTATGACACAAAAAGCAGATAACTCCAACGTGGTATTGTAGGTATAGTTTCCATTGCTTTCATCGGAAGCTGTGTCTACAATACAGCAGTACTGAGCAGTGTAGATGTGAATCCAGTAACTGTGGGACAGTAAATCACTCACCATGAACTCCAGCAGCCACGTGTGAGTCTATCAGCAATAATCCATGCCGTATGGACTATGACGCAAATTCCCACTGAGGGTTATAGGATGTGGATTTAACATGAATTCCATAAAGATTCTGCGTCAACATTCCACTGTGTGAACATACTCTATGAATGGGGAAGGAACCACAATATTAAGGCACGGGGTACGGAGATCTACTTTTAGGAATCCCAAGAAACCCCTGATTTGTGATACATCTTCATTACTTGCAGTTCTTTAAAATGACCCGGTGTCAGACATTAATAACCCTGTCGCAGCGAGTAACGGCGAAGCGCAGTATATTTCTCTTCACGCCTTTAAAACCCTCGTTTTAACTTAAACAAACAAAAATCCCCAGAGTAACAGATCTTGCTGCCTCAGCAATCTCCAGAGCTGCCTAAGAAAACCGAGAGAGATATTTCCTAATGTTGTTTACACACGGTCGTTCACGTTCCGAGATGAGAATGATACATGGACTGACTCAGGTAGACCCTTTTCTCTAGTGTGTAGCAAGGAATCATGGGTAAATAAATAAGGAATAGCAGCAGGTAGCAGAGCTATGTCTCACCTGGTGTCTGAGACATTGATCTTTGTCACTGACTCATTAATTATGTTGCTGCGCTGCATCCACTCTTGAATACTATTTGATTTTTGTTTTTACTTTTTTATTTAAATGGGTCCAGAATTTTGTGTTGATCAATTTCTTAAGATATCATAAAGGCTGAAGCTGATAAGGAGCTCCAAATTCCTGTATGGACGAAAAGCTGACAGATAAAATCCTGGTTATATGCAGCCACCACTAGGGGGAGCTCAGGAGATTAATTTTATATGACTGTAATTGTATATGCAGTGAGCTCCCCCTAGTGGTGGGCAGAATTTTATCAAATAACTCTATGGTTGTGTTAAGAGAAGCCCCCTCTATCCCAGTTAAGTAGAGTATGTATTGCTTACTAGTATGGGCTTGCCTCATGATTGCAAGTTATCCCATGCCCTATTCATTGTATAGAGGAAAATATCCAGATCTGTGGAGACATGACCATTGGGTCCCAAGCTGATCTTGGGAATGGGGCTCTGGTACATACTGAAGTGAGGGCAGTGTCAGTCGCACATCTGCACCACCTCTCTATTGATTTCAATGGGACTTCTGGAGAGTGGGTGGAGTCAGGTTATACTGTGAACAGACTATGGCGATGTCTAGCAGCATGTGTGAATGTTAGAATGAGTTCATACTGCTGCCGGAGTGTGGCGAATGGGGCGCAACAAGATATGGCAGCTGAGTATGGAACTGATTTATTTTTTACTGGCCTCTCGAAGTGCCCGAACACAGAATGATGTAGCAGGTAGCAACCCTAGTGCCCAAACACAGAAAAAGTGCCCCTAGTGATACTCCCTCAGTGCCACCCATATAGTATAATGCCCCCTTAGTGGCCACACATATTAATGACACCCCTTAGTGCCCCTACAAAAAGTGCTCCTAGTGATGCCCATTTAGTGCCCACTAGAGATGAGCGAGCATACTCGGTAAGGATAGACCCACAGACCCACTGTGCCCTGAGCCTGGAGCTCTGTAGCAAGGCAAGTTAGAGAGAAATGGAGAAGACATAGACTAAAGCAATGAAAGAATAGAGGGGAGCAGAAAGCACATTTAGGGCTCAGTCAGATAAGTGTTTTTTTGCGCAAAAAAAATGCACTCCATGTGACCAATCGCAGGCAGTGCTCAGTATTCAATGAATGGCTAAGCGCTGCCTGAGATTGGCTGAGCGCTCAGCCAATCAGACACGGCCCTTTCAGGAGGCGGGGACTTTTAAATCCCCAGCATAAGAAGCCTCAGAAAAGAGTCAGAGAGCCAGTGAGAAGACGCGCCGGAGAGGTGATGTTTGTTTGTTTTTTACAGCAGCTAGGGATGGTTTTCACAGAAGGGCTTGTATTTCAAGCCCATCCCCAAAAATCACTGCGGGGGTGCAGTGAGCACCAGCCCCATTGAAAGCAATGGGATAGCAATGCGGTCCTTTGCCACAGCTGTAGCAGGGGATTCCTTCATCCCTGCGGGGTGTCCCCTTGTCACTGAACACTGTGACTTTGCTGTCACAGTGTTCAGTGATTAAGGGACTCCCCGCAGGGAATCTTAATGCGCAGCATGGACCTTCTTGACGCTCGGATGTCCTATCTTTTGCAGGTGCGAGTATTTTGCGCCTGTAAAAAACGGACTTGTGAACACACCATAGGAAACCAATAGTTCCATCAGACACGCTTTTTTTTGCGCACGTAGGCGCGCGCCAAAAAACGCTCTTCTGACTTCACCCTTACAATGAAAGCTTACTGTGTTCTAAGCTTGCAGCTCCATAAGAAGGCAAAACGGAGGAAACACAGACTTAAGCCGGGAACACACCTGCGTATTTTGGCTCCATGCTTGTGTCCGTAATACCCAACTGAATCCCGGCCTGACTGTGGGCCTCCGGAGCTGAACTCCAATCATCATACTATCGCTATCATGCTGAGCATTCTGCTCAGGAGGTCGGGCCGGGACACATTTCCATATTACGGATACAAAGCACAGCCCAAATACATAAGTGTGTTCCCAAACTAAGGCAATGATGGAAGACAGGGAACTACCTCCTTACAAGGAAGGCCCGCCGTGCTCTACGTCCGCAGCTCCATAAGATGGCATGTGCTGGAGAGAAAGAAGCAAGAGTGAAACTACAACATCGCTCGACCTAAACCCCCATGGACAACCCTTTACATTAGAGGGGTATTCTGGAGCTGATCATGGCGGGCCATGGACACCCCCCACCCCCCATGATACCGCCACCATCATGGCAGCCAGCTATGAGCAGATCCTCGCTGCATCTTATCAGCCACATCACAGGTTTTCTGTTTCCCTGTTATAAAAGGAAAAAACTAAAATTAAAATAAAGCTGATTTTAGGCCGAGGAGATAATTAAACGGAATTAAAAAAAAAAAAACCAGAACCTGGCAGCCGGCGAAAATCTGCAGCGACGCTAAGGAGAAGGAAAAATAGATTTGTTAACATCGTCCGTGCCTGAGGGATTAGCGTTATGAGGATGGATGTCTCCCGCTGTCAGGGACATTTGGCCATCGTTAATTACCAGTAATAAACACAGCTGTCTAATAAAGCAGCGGCGCTGGCTACCTGGCGTCTGCGTTACGGGGGCTGACGACCATTTAGGTAGGAACTTCGTAAATGTTCTTTATCACCATTATAACTACTGGCTGAACAGCCTCCCCCTTAAAATAATATGAGACCCCCAAGAACATCAATTCTATGCAGCTTAATCTATGGCCTGCAAACACAAAAAATGCTGTGATCCAGCTTTCCCGGCCCCTGAACGGCATGGCTGTCTAGTTTTGATTTGGGGATGTATTACTGCAAATAACGAACAGGAATGCGCCCCCGCGCCCGGCCGCTGACTCCGCGTACCTGGAGGTTTCTTCTTACTTCTGCGCTGCGTATGCTGCTCGCTGTTGGACATGCGCAGTACAGATTTTCCCACGCCGCGATGATACAGAATCCGTGACCTGTCCGGGCCACGTGTCGAACGGCTTCCATTAACTTCAATGAAAGCCGTCCGCGCAGAATCCACTCAAAAATAGAGCTTGTAGCGATTTTTCCTCCGCGAGCAATTGGCTGGTGTTTGCTGCGGAACCCAAAGGCGGGCGTCTGATCTCGATACCGTAATGCAATTCTACCCATGTGCAGCCGGCCTTAAGATACAAAATAGGCCAGTCAGTAAGGGGTTAAATTTACAGGGATTCTAAACTTAGGGGTGAGTGCATTTTACTGCGAGAGAGGTGGAAGCTTAGGATATTACAGGGGAATGACATAAAGAAACCCGTATCCAGATGTCCAACGGCCTTTGATTGTGCAAGAACATTCTGAGGAGCGTCACTTGTTAATCAGTGATCGTATCTTTGGTGCGGAAATCATCATCGTTGGAAGCACATCATCCACATCATCTACATCATCTACATCATCCACATCATCTACATCATCCACATCATCTACATCACCCACATCATCTACATCATCCACATCACCCACATCATCCACATCATCTACATCATCCACATCATCCACATCATCTACATCACCCACATCATCCACATCATCCACATCACCCACATTATCCACATCATCCACATCATCTACATCATCCACATCATCTACATCATCCACATCACCCACATCATCCACATCATCTACATCATCCACATCACCCACATCATCCACATCATCCACATCATCTACATCATCCACATCACCCACATCATCTATATCATCCACATCATCCACATCACCCACATCATCTACATCATCCACATCATCCACATCATCTACATCATCCACATCATCTACATCATCCACATCATCCACATCATCTACATCATCCACATCATCCACATCATCCTCCTGTCGGGGGAGGGAGGGGAGAGGGGGGGTTGCTGACCAACAATAATGAAGTTCTATGGGGACGAATGATTGTTTGTCCACTAATAGTCTGGATTGGACTGTGTGAAGCCCATGCAGATCGGCGCCAGGCGGAGATCAATGTTCTTGGCCATCTCTCTCCATCCAATAGAAGTCAACCCAGTGGCAGCTGAGCGTGTACAGCACCGCTTCATTTACATGGGCACTCCAGTGGGGCGGTCTCAGGATTGCTGGGGGTCCCTGCGGTCGGACCGGCAACAATCAGACATTCATCCCCCATCCTGTAGACCATGGGTTCTTGGGAAAAAATGTCACATGTTAAACCACAAACTGACATTAATGAGTCGGCGCTCTCTGCAGGTTCTATCACTTTAAAACGTGGACATTAACCCTTAATGAGGCTGCCTTGTTTTTTCTTTCATTTTTTGGTTTTTCTCCCAATCACTCTTTTATTGATCCATGGACGAAGCTATAGCAGTGCTCACTTTTGTCAAGTTGGGCTCTTCATTGGCGCTATTTAATGTACCGTATGATGTAGTGAAAAACTTTACTCTGTGGGTCAGTGCGATTACAATGATACCAAATTGATATATTTTTTCTTTTGCTGTACTACATTTAATAAATAGCATAGGTTTGGAAAAAATAAAATTCTTTTCTGCTACCGTTTTTTGACCGCTATAAGGGCTTACTCACACGAGTGTATATCGGACGCTGTTTACACAGCTGGTCAATATACGCTGCCATCTGAGCTGTCTTCCCCTTCCCTCCGCCTCACCGGCTCTCTGCCTCTCTCCTCCGCTCTGACTGTTTGCAATAGGAGGGGTCAGGCGGGAGCTAAACTCCACCCCCATCCTTCCCCCTCCCATTGCTGGCTACAGGGGCGGGGACGGGGTGGGAGCTTAGCGGTCGATATACACTCATATGAATAAGCCCTAACTTTTATTTTTCCGTCGACTTAGTTATATGAGATCTCATTTTTTGCCCTCTAGTTTGTTTTGATACCATTTTGCACACAACTTTTTGTTCACTTTTTATGACTTTATTCCTTAGAGACGTGGTGACCAAAAAAGCGCAATTACGGTGTTATATATTATTTTATGCTGACATTCAGCATGCGCTGATAAATAACTGTTATTTTCACAGTCTGGCCTTTTGATTTTTTTTTTTAGCTTAAATTTATCTTAAAAGTTTATTTCTTTTTACTTTTACTTTCTTTTATTTTTAATAACCTTTTTAAAACTCAGTTCTACTGTTTTTTTAGTTCCTTAGAGGACTTGAACTTGTGATCATTTGATTGTTCATGAAGTATAATGCAATACCTTAGTGTTGAATGACACCCCATTCTGACAGGCGCTCTATCAACACCCCCAAATTCTGATTAAAGCATTTTGAGGGCATAAACACGCGGCGCTATTTTTGTCCCATTTAGTGGCCGTGAAAATCACGTCTGCGAAACGGGACAAAACGTCAATGGTTCCGTCTTCACTAGCGGGATTCTTGCGCGTTAATACTACTCAAGAGAAAAATAGGACTTGCCCAGTCTTTCCCGCACGTAGAAAAGCTATGGAGCCGGTCCTATCATCCTGCTTTTTTTTTCAAAGTTGCACGCAATAGTGCGGAGTTTGAGTAGCCAATAGAAAAGCACTGTTTCATGCGCTAATACGTAAGTGTATGTGAGCCCTATGGGTAACAGCCACCCTTAGTGTAAACGCTGGTCATGGCTGTTGACGATGGGTGTCAGCTGTTAAAGACAGCAGGTACCCGCCTAGTGCAGAGCAGGATTGTAGGGGTTAAAATTATCCGCGTGAAATTGGTACGTTAGTAAGAAAAAAGAGATAGAAGGGAAGATGACTGCAGGATCTGACTGTTTGTAGTCTGCAACCATGGAGACAAATAAATCTGCATAGGAGCTGCATACACAAAACAATAAAAGATTTGGATTAAGACTATTTACTTCAGATACATTGGAGCAAAACACAAATTGTTACAAATGTGGCCACAGAGCAGAGAGATCCATATGTTGCATCCATATCACCCAACTGGCCCTGCAGAAAGTCATCATCAGACTTACCAGAAAAACCCATCCCCGCCGCCCTTCTGCCGCCCTACGGAGCGCGTCTCTACCTGCCAGTATTGTATACTGTGGGGATCTATATATTGGGAGGTGAAGCTTTTCTTGCTCGGCCGGCTCCCAGCTACAGAATCATTAATTAGTGGTTTTCACAAAACATAAATTGTAACCGACTTTTTTTGTTCAGCGTTCTATTTACAGGGAAAACATGAAAATGGCGACAAATCCTTTTACTCTGGACCCGTCATTCACTGAATGAAAAAGAAAACAGGAAATTCGTGACATGAAAAGAATCATTTTGTAACAAAGACGAAATTGCAAAACGGCTTGATGTGGAGGGGGCAAACATCTCCAATAATAAATGTTCCAGTTTACAGCAGAGCCCAACATAAAAGAATAGAAAGAGTCAGCAACCAAGGAGAAATTAAAATGTTGGCATTTAAAGTTCCTTGCTGAAAAAACAGACAGCTCAGCTATAGGAATATGCACAATACTAGAAGAGAGGGAGCCAGTTTAATGAAAATATAGCGTAATAGAAAATAGATAGAGACTATAGCACCGCCCCTACAGTGACAAAAATCAAACTACAAAACTCCACACCAGAGACAAGAAGGTACAAAATCATCATATTCCATCTACATGCCCCCCTGTGTACAAGAATATAACTACTATAATACTGCCCCCTATGTACAAGAATATAACTACTATAATACTGCCTCGTTTGTACAAGAATATAACTACTATAATACTGCCCCCTATATACAGGAATATAACTACTATAATACTGCCCCTATGTACAAGAATATAACTACTATAATACTGCCCCCTATGTACAAGAATATAACTACTATAATACTGCCTCCTATGTACAAGAATATAACTACTATAATACTGCCTCCTATGTACAAGAATATAACTACTATAATACTGCCTCCTATGTACAAGAATATAACTACTATAATACTGCCCCCTATGTACAAGAATATAACTACTATAATACTGCCCCTATGTACAAGAATATAACTACTATAATACTGCCCCCTATGTACAAGAATATAACTACTATAATACTGCCCCCTATGTACAAGAGTATAACTACTATAATACTGCTCCTATGTACAATACTATAACTACTATAATACTGCCCCCAATGTACAAGAATATCACTACTATAATACTGCCTCCTATGTACAAGAATATAACTACTATAATACTGCCCCTATGTACAATAATATAACTACTATAATACTCCCTCCTATGTACAAGAATATAACTACTATAATACTGCCCCCATGTACAAGAATATAACTACTATAATACTGCCCCCTATGTACAGGAATATAAGTACTATAATACTGCCCCCTATGTAAAAGAATATAACTACTATAATACTGCCTCCTATGTACAAGAATATAACTACTATAATACTGCCCCCATGTACAAGAATATAACTACTATAATACTGCCCCCTATGTACAGGAATATAAGTACTATAATACTGCCCCCTATGTAAAAGAATATAACTACTATAATACTGCCTCCTATGTACAAGAATATAACTACTATAATACTACCCCCTATGTACAAGAATATAACTACTATAATACTGCCCACTATGTACAAGAATATAACTACTATAATACTGCCCCCTATGTACAAGAATATAACTACTATAATACTGGCCCCTATGTACAAGAATATAACTACTATAATACTGCCCCCTATGTACAAGAATATAACTACTATAATACTGCCCCCTATGTACAATATAACTACTATAATACTGCCCCCTATGTACAAGAATATAACTACTATAATACTGGCCCCTATGTACAATAATATAACTACTATAATACTGCCCCCTGTGTACAAACATATAACTACTATAATACTGCTCCCTATGTACTAGAATATAACTACTATAATACTGCTCCCTATGTACAAGAATATAACTACTATAATACTGCCCCCTATGTACAAGAATATAACTACTATAATACTGCTCCTATGTACAAGAATATAACTACTATAATACTGCCCCCCTATGTACAAGAATATAACTACTATAACACTGCCCCCTATGTACAAGAATATAACTACTATAATACTGCTCCTATGTACAAGAATATAACTACTATAATACTGCCCCCTATGTACAAGAATATAACTACTATAATACTGCCTCCTATGTACAAGAATATAACTACTATAATACTGCTCCTATGTACAAGAATATAACTACTATAACACTGCCCCCTATGTACAAGAATATAACTACTATAATACTGCCCCTATGTACAAGAATATAACTACTATAATACTGCTCCTATGTACAAGAATATAACTACTATAATACTGCCCCCCTATGTACAAGAATATAACTACTATAACACTGCCCCCTATGTACAAGAATATAACTACTATAATACTGCCCCCTATGTACAAGAATATAACTACTATAACACTGCCCCCTATGTACAAGAATATAACTACTCTAATACTGCCCCCTATGTACAAGAATATAACTACTATAATACTGCCCCCTATGTACAAGAATATAACTACTATAATACTGCCCCTATGTACAAGAATATAACTACTATAATACTGCCCCCTATGTACAAGAATATAACTACTATAATACTGCCCCCTATGTACAAGAATATACCTACTATAATACTGCCCCCTATGTACAAGAATATAACTACTATAACATTTTCTGCAGATCTGAAGGCGTCAACTTGTTCAGTGTAGAGACTGTAATGTAACAGTAAATACACAGACGTCCTTCATACAAGGTCTTGAGGTGATCAGTAATGTAGGGCTCTTCCTCTTGTCCAGCTTTCAGGTGTTATACATTCCTGACCTCAGGCTGAGGTTTTTCTCCACATATTACGGTAATGATATGGTATATTGGCTTTCCTTCTAGCGATCATGTGCTTGAAGTATGTAAACTCCTCGGCTCCGTTGAGCATTATGTAGCGTTTAGCACCTCACAGACTGGAGTGCTCTTAATCCAAGAATGACCGCTTTCTTCCTGCTGAATTGTACGGCGGGGAAAGTGAAGGATTTGCATTCAGCGTATACTTGATCTCGAGCTGAATACTTGTGAACGGCTTCTTAATAATAAAGGTGTCGAGATAAGAGACGTCTACAGCGCCTAATGATTTCCGTGTATGCCATCATCTTCACAGACGTTTAGAAAGAAGCTTTTACCTTCACTGCTTTAAAAAAAAGATCTGTTTTTAATAAAAATTCCTCGAGTCCATCAGGGAGAAGGAAAAAGACGTCTCCAAGGAGCATCTTCTTCAAGAATCAAAAATACCGCTAATAGACATACATTCACGGGGTGTCTTTTTCTAACGAGTTCTTTACACTTCTATCTAGTCATATCTGGTTTCCTGAAAGGCATAGTAATATCCAATATGGCTGCCACTATGGGTTCCACATGGGTTGTCACCCACCCTTCCTGGAGTCCTAAAAGGCAAATCTGCTTATTTGAGCCCTTTAAGGACCAAGAGCCATAAATACATGGTACTTGGTCTTCGGCTTTAATCCTGGCCCATAGTAAGAACACAGTGTGGGATTAAAGTTCCTGCAATGTAGGAACAGCAAGTTGGGTCATTGGCTGTCAGACATAGCTGAGGACCCGAAGGAGAAGACAGTGCTGTTTCCTGCATGGGATCCAGCGATATGTTAGCGCTGCAGGGTCCGCAACCAACCCACCTGCTCATTTTATGTGGTCCACTGGCTGTGTATTAAACTTTAAAGGGGTTATCCAGACAACGCCCACCAGGATACACCCCGGTCAGAGCGGAAGCAATGCTCAGACCCCTGTGTAGTCGCTGGTGCTCCTAACTGCAGGGGCATCTCCCACGGCACATGCAAATTACCGGTAAGCAGTCCAGTGGGTGGGTTGGAGCGTTACTGGTGGCCTGTCTACCGCCCTAAACCCCGCCCCTCTCCGCTACAGTGATAAGGAAACATCCTCCATGTGATCATTGCTGGGATTGAACTTGCTCATCCATGTCCCGCTAATCCTCTACTTCTGGTCCTCCGAGCACCACATGTGGAGGAGGTGCCATGTCACTGCAGCAGAGATGGGTGGTATCTAGGGAGGCACGTAGGCCAGTATAGACGGTCCAGCCAGCCCACTAAAGACAGTCCGGCCCGCCCACCGGACTGGGGTCGTCCAGAGTGACGAAAAAGTCTTGTATTTTTCAATTTACACTGCTAATTTTGTCCATTCAAGTAGGTTGGGCAGTAATACCAGACACAGCCCACGGACAAGAGTGGCGCTGTTTCTTTAAGAAAGCAGACCCTTTATTCTGATCCTGAACAAAGGGTTTTGGAGGACTCGAAAATAAATTTTCTTGCCATGAAATATGAAATAAGGGGAAAAGTTGTGCTCACCCCTTTGAACAGGCCCGGTCCAGGGCAGAAGCCCTGGTTACCACCGCTCCGAACCCGGAAGAAGCCATTCATTGTGTATGTGACCACTCAGCCAATCACTGGCTTTACTTGCCATTCATGGCACTATTACTACTAAAGCCTCTGATTGGCTGAGCGGTCACAATGACTATGAACAGCAAGTAACTGCTACCCGCTGCTTCTGGATTCAACGTGGCGGTGACTGGGGCTCCTGTACTGGACCGGCGACTACTTAAAAGGGTTGTATAAAGATAGCACTTACTACTAATTCCCTGACTGATCCCAAAAATGGGGGTCCCCTGTCCTCCTCTCATCCTCACTACAGGTTCACTGTACCCCCTGCAGGGAAGAGTATACTGAATGGAGCAGTAGTCGCACATGCACGGTGCTGCTCCATTCATCTTCAGTGGGAGTGATGGAGATAGCTAAGCGCTTGCACTTGGATAGTTCCACCAGCCCCACTGAAATGAATGAAGCAGCATCACACGTGCGACCGTCAAGCTATTCAATCTCGACGTCACTGCAGGTGGGTGCAGCGAGCCGGCTATGGCAAGAAGAGGAGGACATGAGACCCCCGTACTCGTAATTGGTGGTGTTCTCAGCGGTGAGACTCCCACCAATTGGACTTTTACCAGCTATCCTACGGACATGTTATAAAAGTCTACTTTTGGTACGACCCCCTAAAGAACTAGGACGGTAGTGCCACTGTATGGACAGACAAAAACGACCTCTAGAAGTCTTAAAAAAGCCGGGTGCCAACCCTTACAGAAATTGTAACGGCCATCATACTCGATGTCATCACCTTGCTTAGAAAAAAGACATTAAGAGGAAATGACTGCTAAAATTCGATGGAAGAGTCAACTCAAGGACGTTTCTTGACTTAAGGGGCAAGATGTTTTTAAAGGAGTTTTCTGGGACTCAAAAATATTCTGTGGCTGTGGAATGGTGCAAAATAAAGAAAAACGCCATAATTACCAACTTCAGTGACTTCCCTTCCAGCACTGGTACCCAGATCCTCCCTAACTAGCGATAGTTATTGTATACTGTACATGATGGCTCAGCCAATCACAGGCTTTAGCAGTTATGTGCCATTCATGGCAGAATTGCAGCTGAAGCCTGTGATTGGCTGAGCGGATACATGTATAATAAATGGCATATGACCCCAGATGGCTTCTTCTGGGTTGGTTTATGGCAGCATGGACTGGGGCTCCAGTGATGGACAGGAAGCCACTAAAGGAGGTGAGTATGCCTTTTTTTTTATTTTTCACCATTCTATGGCTGTAAAAAAATTTTCTAAATCCTGGAAACACCTTTAATACATAGTAAGATAGTATAAGGCCAAATGAAGACAATGTCCATCTAGTTCAGCCTGTTCATCCTCCTATGTTGTTGATCCAGAAGAAGGCAAAAAATCCCAAGAGGCAGGAGCCAATTAGCCCTTTTGGGGGAAAATTCCATCCCAACTCCCTAATGGCAATCAGACTAATCCCTGGATCAACCTTCATAGTTCCTACCTGTCTGTAGACCCGGATTAACAATTAACCTAAGATTTATATCCTGTAATATCCTTAATGCATGAGGGAGATGCCATAGACCAATGATTGTCAATGTTTTGGAGCTAACTACCCCCTACTTAAATATATTACACCGAAGCACCTTCAAGAGTGCCATCATTCACTGTGCTGTTCCTATTAAGACCACAGCATAAGGACAGTGCCCCCCCCCCCCAGGTACACGTAGCACACGTTGAGTACCTAGCGTATAGATTTCTAGCGTGCGCACATATCAGCAGTGAGTAGAGCCAGTCTTTTCTGTCTGCTTTATTAGACTTTATTCTACAAGTCAGAAAGCAGCCAATGGAAATTTTTAATGAGGATTACAGGAGACAAAATCTCGTATTCAAGTCAAATCCAAAAACACACCATCAAAAACAATCGCGTCCCGTCCTGCAGTTCCATCTCAGGCAGATCTGTAAATTCTGAGAGTTGTGGTGATTAGATGGACGGTCTTGTCACCGGAGGCCCTAACAGTGGTTCCCCCCCTTGGCCTATAAGAGGCTCTCGGAGGCCCCTTGTGTGTAGTGACCTCTTCTTCCGCTTGTAGAGCTTGTTGACCACTAGACGCCTCTACGACGCAGAGAAGAGATTTCACCCCGTTACCAGAGTCTGTGTATGGCTTCTACCAGAGGTAAATATAAAGCTAGAGGGTTATCGAAAGTCCTCTGCATGTTTCCAAGTTGACCTTTGTGCCCATTGGAGGTATATTAGACCACAACTGCCATCGGCTGACCAGCATTGGAGATGTGTGAAGAGAGCTTCTTGCTTCATTATCATGTGCCGCTCGGCTGGCTTCTCAACATTAATTAGCTTAGCTGGCTTAATAAATATGTGGAATGGATGAGGTATTACCAGCTCACTGTCAGTTCTATGTACAGCTCTTAGCAGTAACTCACATGGTGTTCCCAGAACTAAAACCGTGTCACAAAATAGACAGTACATTTTGCTACATTTGTTTGTTCCACGGTCCATGTCTCATTTTGTATTTCCTAGTTATGCCCAGGCCCGGCCATAATGGTGGTAATGTAAGTGGGGGCAAAGGTTAGCTATGTCCGCCCTCACTGATGTCCACTGGACTACCGTTTTCATTATTTCTAGTTTTTGACTATTTAAAGAAAAATTTCCTACCCTCTTATATAATTTAACTAAAGTGTGATGCTCCTGGTTTGTCCAGCACAAGGCTGACGGATATATACAGATGTAGCAAACGTTAACCTGACATCATTCACACTTGGCTATTAGGAATAAATGGCTGCAACTTTAGACTTGCCATAATACGGGCACATGGCGTGTGAAGAACGATGTAGGAGAGAGCCTGTTGTATGAACAATGTGACAATGACCAAAGGTAACTTTAGACTTGTCATAATGTGGAGATATGGGGGTGTGAAGCAGGGGCGTAACTATAGAGGGTGCAGGGGATGCGGTTGCACCCGGGCCCAGGAGCCTTAGGGGGCCCATAAGGCCTCTGTTCTCCATATAGGGAGCCCAGTACTATGAATAAAGCATTATAGTTGGGGGCCCTGTTACAGGTTTTGCATTGGGGTCCAAGAGCTTTAAGTTATGTCTCTGTGCAGCATGGTTTAGGTATGGGTACGGGTACAGATACAGATAGAGGGGGGGGGGGGGGCCCAGCTCAGGTTTTGCATCAGGGCCCCTGAGCTTTTAGTTACGCCCCTGCTGTGAAGAGTCATATATGATATTGTCTGGTGGTCACCCCAGATCATTCCTTTATTGAGTGAACAATATGAGAATGACTAGAGGTATCTGTAGAGTTACTATAATATGGGTAGAGGGGGTGTGAAGATTGATGAATGAGAATGTCTGGTGGTCAACACGGGTCATTCTCAAAGTATATGAACAATGTGGGAATGACAGGAAATAACTTTAGACTTGTATATATGAGGTGTGAAGATTGATTTAAGAATGTCTGGTTGGTACTACAGGTCATTCTCACTTTGTATGACTATTATGGGAATGACTGGAGGTAACTTTACACTTACCATAATATGGGGATATTGGATGTGAAGACTGATGTAACAGAAAGCCTGTTGGTCACCACAGGTCATTCTCACACTGTATGAGCAATATGAGAATGATCAGAGGTATCTGTAGATTTACCATAATATGTAGAGATAAGGTGTGAAAATTGATGAATGAGAATGTCTGGTGGTAAACACAGGTCATTGTCATGTTGTATGAGCAGAGCGATGACAGGAAGAAACTTCAGGCTTGCTATAATATGTGTCTTGTTGGTACTACAGGTCATTCTCACTTTGTAAGAATATTATGAGAATGACTGGAGGTAACTTGAGTCAACAATGTGATGCAGCAGCCGAAAAAGCAAACAGAATCCTGGGATGTATCAAGAGAAGCATAGAGTCTATATCATGTGAGGTTACAGTGCAGAGGGATCAGCCCTATTCACATCTGCACAAGGAAAGACTAGAAGCAATGGGATGAAACTGAAAGGGAGGAGACACAGATTAGATATTAGACAGTGAGGGGATCAATGAGTGGAACAAGTTACCACAGGAGGTGGGGAGTTCTCCTTCAATGGAAGTGTTCAAACAAAGGCTGGACAAATATCTGTCTGGGATGATTTAGTGAATCCTGCACTGAGCAGGGGGTTGGACCCGATGACCCCGGAGGTCCCTTCCAACTCTACCATTCTATGATTCTATGACTTTAAACTTAGGATAATATGGGGGTATGGAGTGTGAAGACTGATGTAACAGAAAGCCTGGTGGTCACAACAGGTCATTCTCACATTGTATGAACAATGTGAGTATGACCAGAGGTAACTTTAGACTTGCCTTAATATGGAGATATGAGGTGTGAAGATTAATATATGATATTATCTGGTGGTCACTTCAGATCATTCTTATATTGTATGAACAATGCAAGAATGTTCAGACGTATCTGTAGAGTTACCATAATATGTGTAGAGCGGGTGTGAAGAGTGATGAATGAGAATGTCTGGGGGTCAACACAGATCCTTCTCACAGTGTATGAATAATGTGAGAATAACTAGAGGTAGCTTTAAGCTTGTCATAACGAGGGGATTTGGGGTATGAAAGTTGCTGTATGAGAGTGTTTGGTTGGTACTACAGGTCATTCTCACACTAATGATTGTCAGCCCTCTATGACAGCCACTTGATCAGCCAATCAGAGTGCAGAGATGCTGCACCTTCCATGACAGTAAAACGTCAGCACCCCGCCCCATATGGTTATTACAGTAGGTATTAGAGATGCAAACCAATAACCATACCATTTGTCTATACGGCCATGCTTTAATCTTCTAGATGCCGATTCTTCACATCCCCGCAGCGCCCGTAATGCAGAAATAAATAAAAAGCACTAGTCAATGCTGCTCTTTCCAAAAAACAATCTGTGGTTTTTAAGGGATAACATAAGACAGGAGAACACAGAAAATGACTTGTATAATAAATGTCAAATCCAGGCAGTAAAACCAACTAAAAGGGAAAAAGACAGATCAGAAAGGCAAAACAAAGAAAAAAAACAAAAAAGCGAAACGCGTGAAGACACCAGCGACATCATAGATCCGGGTATTATAATTACCGACCCATTGAACGACCTACAGGCAGCAACAGACATGGCTGGGGGCTGGGGATGGAGTCGGATGTCTAACTCAGTCAGCAGAAGATATAGCAGTGTTAATGAAAGAGATTGAATTGTTAATTGGTGCTTTAATGAAATGCCGTCTGCATCTGTTTGCCTGTTATACACACATTAATAAATAACTGATTTGCCAAAGGATAAACTGAAAATTATAATGAAGACTAATTACAGATAGGGTTACGAGTCAGTCACACCTGGGAGAAAGGCATTAAAAGAGCAGTACAACAAGCCGCCGGTCTAGGGGCCCTTCTACACGGGCCGATAAATCGCTCATGTTCCCGTATCCAGTGGGAATCTGAGCAATTATCATTTAGTGTAAAGGCACGCCCCAACTGAACGACGAACGAGAATTAGTTTGATTCTCGTTCGTCGTCCAGTTTCTGCTTGCAGAAAACTGAACAACGATCGGCAGGTGTGAACAGGCAGTCATCATTTATGAAGGACTACCTGTTTACTGGAGGTGAGTAGGTCGGAACGATCCCCAGCCGGCTTCACCTTCATACACTCAGCGATGCTCGTTCCTGTGTAAAAGCACAGAAACAATCTTCACTGGGACAACTGGTCAGGCATCTGCGTCCAACATGTCATCCCGTGTAAAAGGCCCCTAAGCTGTCTCCTGGTACTGTCTCTTTAAGAAAGACCACAACTGCCAATATTGAAAATGTAACAAGGCCAAGTGTACTAAAATGCAGGAAAATTTTGCCTGTGGTGCAGCGTAAGGCCTCGGTCAGACGACCGTTTTTGCCGCGATTTGCGGATCGCATGACGGATGCGCATCCGCAAATCACGTGACCGGGCCGACGATTCACCGAATAATCTGCAGCTAGCAGCGTTTTCGGCGAAACGGGCCAGACACGAGGAATCGCAAATCGCGCCTATCTGCAATCTGCGATTCCTTGTGTTCTATGTATGCGCTCAATGGGACCAGCGGCAGAAGCGCCGACCCCATTGAGAACATATACTACAAAGATCATTCTCCTCTGCAAAAAAAAAATATAAGCCCTTCCCTGAAAATCATCCTAAAATGTGTAAAAATAAAAAAATATATATATACTCACCTTGTCCCTGCAGACGGAGTTCAGCCGTGGCCGGCCGGCAGTTCTCCTGAACTGCTCTGTGTAGTATTCAGCAGCCGGGGATTTAAAATCCCCACCTGCTGAATGGGCTGCCTCTGATTGGTCACAGCCTCACCAATCAGAGGCAGCTCTCACTCACCCATTCATGAATTCATCCGCACTGCAAAAAACGGTCATCTGACCGAGGCCTCAAAGTGAACTTCGCCTTTCAGGACAAAATTCTCCCAAGGGACCAAAGGGGAATATATTTCCTTAAGTAGCACTTTTCTGCCGTTCCTCTGATCCGTCTGTTGCAGATCCTATTTTTGTCTGTCCAGGATGGCCATCATAATTTTCTAACTACCTAACGCACACTGTGCACTGATCTCTGATTGGCTAACACTGATCATGTGAGCAGTGTTGGCCAATCGGAGAGCAGGTATAATGCATTGATAATTGAACACTACCAAAGCACTGTAGGGTTTAGGTAGTCTGAATGGGACCTGGAAATGGCAGATCGGAGGGCTGGCAGAGAAGAAAGACTACAGAGAATATATTCCCCTCTACCTCCAGTCCTGGCACAGAATTTTGTCCAAAATATATAGGGTTGTTTTAAGGGCACTTTCCAGGACTGTAATATTGATGGCCCAGCCATGTGATTGGTGGGGGTCAGACTACCGGAACTGCCACCAGTCACATGAATGGGAATGAGCTGCAAGATCAAACAGCCAAAGTCCTATGTCCAGCCATGTGCCTGTGTAAGCTACAACGAGAACTACGGCCCATTCATTTAGCCCCACCAATGACAAGCAATCGATATTATAGAACACCAATAACCCCTTCAAGCCACGCACAACTCTAGGTGTGGAATTGGCTAACGAACTAATTCTCGCCATCTTATCATCACCATCCAAAAACATGATAATCCAAGTCAGCTACCTGCATCCACCACATCTTCATCCAACAGAGTCCCTCTGAGATCTGATGGAGTTTGCGGCTTGCATCTTAATTTGCACCAACAAAGGCTTGCGCCAAGACAGACATTACCCCCTAATCATAGGATAGGGTATAATCTTCAAATCGGTGGGGATTCAACTGCAAGGACTTCCACCAAAGGGAGTCCCAAAGGTCCCCGCATGAATGGAGTGGCAGTCACACATATACACTGCCCCTACATTCATTTCAATGAGAGCACCAGAGATTGCCAAGTGTTTCTCAGGCTCTATTCATGCAGGAACCTTTGGGACTATCACTCCCAGGATCAGTGGGGGTCCCAGTGGTCATCCCTTATCTCACAACTTTCTATCTTGGAACAACCTCTTTAAATGTGAAGCCAACAAATCTGAAGCAAATGTGAGGCTACTACGTCAACTGGAAAACAATCTCTTAGGAGTCTTTTGTGGAACCCATGCCAAGAATACTTCAGGGCAAAGTGGACCCAAGAAGTTCAATTTGGAAATACAGAATCCCACAGACTTGAATACAATGTGTTTTCAATAGGTTTTACAAGTAGTTGTAAAAAAAGCTATTCTCAGCCCTCTCCTGGAAACCAGAGGGGTAACATGAGGTTCCACTGAAAAATCTGGAACAACTTTGACAGATGACTTATCACACTGGGAGAGGAACGTTTTGGGACTCCTTAGGTTCACCACAATCTCTATACCCCCTATAGCTACGCCTCTGACAGCAATGTCCCAATGGTGCCCTCCTCATTGCTCTGGTCATCGCTAGACATCGCATAATACTGTATAAGGAATACAGCGACAAGTGGAGAACCAGCAGAACTGGAATAATCTCAAGAGGATGTCCAGGATATAGAGTACTATCCAAAGTTTTTAGACAGGTGTGGAAAAAATGCTGCATAGTAAGAACCCTTTTAAAAAAAGAATTATTAAAGGGGTTGTCCCGCGATAGCAAGTGGGGTTAGTAAGGAGCAGCCCCTTCAGCGCAAGCGCGTCTAATCCAGGGAGAAGGCGGCTTTGGTCGGTGCCATGGAGACGGGGACGCCAGCACCAGAGGGGGTAAGTGTATAACTTCTGTATGGCCAATATTTAATGCACGATGTATATTACAAAGTGCATTAATATGGCCATACAGAAGTGCTTAACCCCACTTGCTATCCCGGGACAACCCCTTTAACAGTTTATTTTTGCCAATTAACGAAATGCAAAGTAAATAAACAAAATAGAAATCTGAATTACATCAATAATTTGCATCAGTTCTTCTAGGTACACTGGCACACAGTCAGGGTTTTTATAGTTTTATAGTCATCTGTATGATTAACCAATTATATTAAATGGTTGATGATAATCATCATTTTCATATATATATTAAAATACAGTCATTAACTGAAACAGAAACAGCAAACAGCTGTGTAGGAGGCTTAAAACTGGATGTAAAACAGCCAAACTCTGCTATAAAGGTGAGGTTGTGGAAGACAGTTTCATGTCACAAGTTATACAATATGGCAATACTGAGCACAGCAAGAAGACACAAAGTAGTTATACTGCATTGGCAATCTTTCTCCTAGGCAAAGATTTCAAAGCAGACTAGGGTTTCAAGATGTGGTGTTCAAGATCTTTTGAAGTAGCACAAAGAAACAGGCAACGTTGAAGACCATAGACACAGTGGTCGGCCAATGAAACTTAGTTCAGCAGATGAAAGACACATCATAGATACTTCATTTCAAAATCAGAAGATGTCCAGCAGTGCCACTGGCTCAGAACTGGCAGAACCAGTGGGATCCAGGTACATCCATCTACTGTTTGGAGGAGTCTGGTCAGAAGTGATCTTCATGAAGGAAATGCACCAAAAAGCCATGCATTCACGTAGAAACAAGGCCAAATGTCTCAACTATGCCTGAAAACACAGGAACTGGGGGCAGAAAAATGGCAGCATGTGCTCCGGACTGAGGAGTCAAAATGTGAAATGTTTAGCTGTAACAGAAGGCAATTTGTTTTCCAAAGGCTTGGGGAGTGGTATTACAATAAGTGTCTGCAGGCAGTAGTGGAGCATGGAGGAGAGTGGATGAGTATCTGCAGGCAGCAGTGAAGCATGGTGGAGGCTCCTTGCAAGTTTGAGGCTGCTTTTCATCGAATGGAGTTGGGGATTTGGTCAGGATCAATCCTGAGAAATACAGGCAGATTCGTATCCATCATACAAACCCATCAGAGAGGCGTCTGATTGGCTTCAAATTCATTCTACAGCAGGACAGCAACCCCAACATCCAGACGATGTCATTAGGAACTATCTTCAAAGGAAGGAAGAACAAGGAGTCATAGAAGTGATGATTTGGCCCCACAGAGTCCTGATCTCACATCATCCAGTCTGTCTGGGATTACATGAAGAGACAGAAGGATTGGAGCGAGCCGACATCTACAGAAGATCTGTGCTTAGTTCTCCAAGATGTTTGAAACAACCTCCCTACTGCGCTCATTCAAAAACTGTGAGCAAGAGTACCTACCGTAGAAGAACTGATGTCATTGTGAAGGTAAAGGAGGTCACACCCAATACTGATGGGATTACATTTCTCTTTTGTTCAGTCACTTTGCATTTTGTTAATTGACAAAAATAAACTATTAACCCTTCTATTTCTGAAAGTGTTCTTACTCTGCAGTAATGTTTCCACACCTGCCTAAGACATTTGCATAGTTCTGTATCAGAATCTGGTTTTCAGGTAGAAATCTGAAGAGCCACGTGCTATTTGAACCTGCTTATTGCCCCAACCTCGGATCTGGATGTGCCTCTTCTTTCCAACTGTTGATGCTATCCAGAACATGACTCCATCCAACCCATGAACCTCGTCATGCAGGGGCCGTTGTACCATGCAGTATCATGTTCTTCAAGCTACCGTACAATGAGGTTCTTCACCATTAGCAGTTCTTGGTTTGCACTGCTAACGACCTTTGAACATGTACCTGTACATTAGGAAGATTGATCATTATCACCAGCCTTATCTATGGGAAGCTTTTGTTTCCAGACGCTGCCAGGTGTGTCACACCATACATCTTGATTTCAGGTGAAGGAAGCTCGGAGGTAAGATGCAGGTCACATGTTATCGGATGTAAGCTTTGGTTACACACAGACTTCTTGTAGGCACATGTTCCCATTTCATTTGTTGTGCCAACTTTAGCACTTATCCTCTATCCGCAGGAAATGTCCGATCAGTGGAGGTCCGACCATTGGAAATAGCCAATAGGCTTGTGCTTGACTACCTCATTGAGAGTAATGGCGCATCGGTGCGCAGTCTTGACGGCTCTATTCATTCGAGGGCATATGGGACTGCTGATCAGTGCGGGTCCCAATGTTTGGGCCCCACTAATCAGACAGATATCCCATATCTTGTGGATATTGGATAAGTGTTAAAGTTGGCACAATCCCTTCGAGTGACTATCACATGCAACTCAATGGGGGTAATTTACTAATCAAAGTCTTTTAAATAATTTTTGCGCCTCTTAAGACAAAGAGAAGGGGCTTAAAGGAAAAGGGGTCCATGGTTTACTAGAAAGGTAGGGGACTTAAGCTGTGCCATTTGAGCCAAAAGTTTGGCGCAAACAAACAGATCTAAAGAAAGCCAACCAAGAGGAGTCATGAAGAGAGACAAAAGTGACTAAAGATTCTGGCACGGCACGTTGGCTCTCCTCACTTGCTCAAGGGGTTACGTTCAGACGGTACAGTACTCCTATGCCTCTGCTCTTCCTGTAGGTCTCCCACCCCCACTCTTAAAGGGCTCCCTAATTTCGTCCTCCCTTAATCCCTCGTTGACATTTACTATATTAGGGATCTTTCCCCCATGGAGGATGCCTAAGCAACTGTTCTCATAGTCATTGCGATAAAGCCCCAGTTCTGTGTATCCCTTGCTTAAACCCTCGCCTGTTTTTGACTACTCTGACTTCTGTGCTCCCTGACCTTGGCTCTGGACTCTGCTATTGTCTGCCCTGACCTTTGCCGTGGACCTCGTTTATTCACCTGTGGTACCAGTCCTGACTTCAGCTTGTTTCTGACTACACCCTGTTCACACCTTCAGGTACCACGTCTCAGCGCAGTGCAGCATCAACAGCCACATAATTTGGACTATCTGTGTGTTTAATGGCTTGAGAAGCCAGTATCCCATTTGGAGGGGTTAGGCATGAAAACCGGCATTCCCCAGGTGCTGCCACCTCAGAGAGCCCACAGCCTGGCAGGTGAGTGGCAAGGTGGATCTACGTCTGCCTGCCTGACAGATGAACCAAATTTACCGGCCAGCATGTTGTACAGAGATAAATTTGGCCTATCTATTCTAGTTTTTATGAATTGAATATTCACCTATCCCAGCAGTTTCCAGTCCGGTGCAGCAGCCCCAGTGCCTGCCACACGGAACTTGGAATAAGCGGTGGGCGGTCAGGTGCCATTCATTGTGCACGTAACTGCTCAGCCACTCACAGGCTTCAGCGGCTATAGAAGAATCACCAGTGAAGCCCATGACGGGTGGTCAGGTGCATAATAAACGGGACAGGACCACCCGCCACTTCTTCCGGGTTCCATCCAACAGGCACTTTAATACTGCCCTTTGAGAATGACGCCATCAGAAGACTATCCCAAGGACAGATGAACCAAAAGGCCAGCTATGGAAACAATGAATTCTCTTGCTGTTACCTTGTGTTTGCTTCCTTCTAGATCTCTATAGACTGGGTTATGTACATGGATGCGGTTCCCATAGACACTGAACACATGAGTAAATACAGATAATCAATGTGTCTGCGGATATTTGTAAAATCAGAAGCATTTTCTATTGGGTTTGTGATTGTCGGGTAACCAAGACCAGGATTATGATGATGTGTGGAACATATCTGACATCCTTCCTATGTAAAATAATGCAACTGGGTCCGGACTGCAGAGAATTCTGATACGTGCTGGAACAAATTCCAGCAGCATCAGCCTGTTCTTAGCCTAAGGGCTATGGCATAGGAGCTGCTCGTCCAGCCGGCACATTTACCGTACAAGAACAGAAGGCTGTGAGGTTGAAGTAGGAAGAGCTAAGATGCAGTGTACACTTACTATTATAGCTGGTGCATATATCTAAAGCGCATGGGACTGTCCCAAATTTCAGGCGCTGTTCCAATCCCAAGTGCCCTTCGCTGAGTCCTCTGGAATCCCTTTGGTGAAGAGCAGAGTTAACGTGGCCCACCAAAAGATGTTCTAGTGGGCTCAGGTTGTAACACCATGAAGAAATAATGCTATAATGTGCAAACAAAAGTGGCCATGACCGAGAGGAAACCCTCGGATTACGTTCTTCTGGTAGACCCAAGGTGGTCTTTAGACTTGTAACTCAGAAGGAAACCTCAGAAGTCACTCAATAGACATATAGTCAAGGCTAAAAGTTTTGAGACTGACACACATTTTGTTTTTCACAAAGTTCTCTGTTTCAGTGTTATTAGATGTTTCTATGGTGACTGAAGTACATAAGTTTTTCAAATTTTATTGACAAGTTTCAAAACTTCTGTAATTCACCCTGGCATGCTGGATATCAGCTTCCGGGCCAAATCCGGGCAACCCATTCTTCCTAATCAGTGCTTGGAGTTTATCACAATTTCTGTGTTTTTGTTCGTCCAACCGCTTTTTGAGAATTGACCACCGGTTCTCAATAGGATTGAGATTTGGGGAGTTTCCTGGCCACAGACCCAAAATCTGAATGTTGTCTTCGCCAAGCTACATAGTTCTCCCTTTTGTCTTGTAACATGGTGCTTCATCATGCCGAAAAAATCATTGTTCATCACCAATTTGTTCCTGGATGGTTGAGAGAAGTTGGGGTTGGGAGAAATTGGTATTGGAGGACGTTTAGATGGTATTCTTTATTCATGACAGTTTCAAGCAAAACTGCAAGCATTGATTGGGAAGAATGGGTTGTCATAAGTCATGATTCGACCCAGAAGCTGATACACAGCGTCTAGGGGGAAAAAGGGTCAAAACTACCCCTCTCTGCTCCATCTTCATTCATCTGAATGACTCTTACTCCTGTGTAAGCACCCTAGTAATAGTTGGGTGGTAGTCAGTCGGACAGCTGTCGGGTGATTATGTGCCCGATGGTCATCCCGTGTAAAGGTCGACCAAATGAACTGTTAACACTTCTATGTTTTAAAGCAGCCTTACTTTGCAACATTTTTACCACACTTGCCTAACATGGGCAAACAATGGAAACATAGACCTTAATACTGGAAAGGAACGCCACCGGGAACTAGATTATCATGTTTACATCTTCAGAAAATACTTTCTCTTGTGGGATGAACGAAAGGTGGAGTAGAGTGAAGCTAATGCTGACCGGTCTGCTCAATGACCGGAGCGCTAGTATATATGGCTTTGACCCACAAGGAACTTGGGAATTGGAAAGATTCCTGCACTCTATCTTGGAACTTCTAAGACCGTACAAGAGTCTAGATTGGGTATACAATGCTTAGGTTCTTCCACAGAGTCTCTCTGATCTTCATTTACATCCATGGATCTCGAAACACTCAGCGAAGCTCAATACGAATGTAAGTTGGGAAACTTAAGGGCCATTCCAGTTTTTAAGTACTTTTGAAGACGTGTCAAGAATTATCATCCAATTACTGCTCTGTTTATGTTGGAAGTGGAAAAAATATAAAAATGTAGCTTCTGTTGTGGCACGGCATACTACAAGCCCTCCTTATGGGAATCCGGATGGAGTACACAAAGAGAAGTTTAATGGCAAGGTATAACAACCTATGCAGATCAACATTCTGCACTGAGCCCTTAGTGGAGAAATGACATGGCAATATGAGTATAATAGGGCCCTGGTGGCATGATACTCATATGACCCCCATCACTGATGGATGGCAGCATGGGCAATATGAGTATAATACGGCCCTGGTGACATGATACTCATATGACCCCCATCACTGATGGATGGCAGCATGGGCAATATGAGTATAATAGGGCCCTGGTGACATGATACTCATATGACCCCCATCACTGATGGATGGCAGCATGGGCAATATGAGTATAATACGGCCCTGGTGACATGATACTCATATGACCCCCATCACTGATGGATGGCAGCATGGGCAATATGAGTATAATATGGCCCTGGTGACATGATACTCATATGACCCCCATCACTGATGGATGGCAGCATGGGCAATATGAGTATAATACGGCCCTGGTGACATGATATTCATATGACCCCCATCACTGATGGATGGCAGCATGGGCAATATGAGTATAATACGGCCCTGGTGACATGATACTCATATGACCCCCATCACTGATGGATGGTAGCATGGGCAATATGAGTATAATATGGCCCTGGTGACATGATACTCATATGACCCCCATCACTGATGTATGGTAGCATGGGCAATATGAGTATAATAGGGCCCTGGTGACATGATACTCATATGACCCCCATCACTGATGTATGGTAGCATGGGCATCAGGTAAAATGGAGGCATTTAGAAGGAAAAGAATACAATCCCAGAAACCTTTTTAAAAAGATGGAAATACCTGTAAATACCGTAATTTGTACAAAAACATCATTAATTCCACAATGGAGGACGGAACATCTTTTATTCTTCACATTCTGTGCTAATTCTCTTTCATTACATGTCAGAGGTTGATTTAATCTGTAAATCCCAGCACTGGCTTCATTACCGGCTCCAGTCATGAGAGCTGCATAATGACTGACAGAAATTTCTATAATTTATTCCTATGGAGCCTGTCACATAAAGAGCTCTTCACCCAAACAGCGAACTTCTGTCATGGAAATCACTATAGAGCAAGCCAAGAGGTGAAGGCGATTTCATTGTGTGTTCTAGCAGTGTCAGCCAAAACCCAGAGCACAACTCAGTATATACTGCTAACGAAGCTGGGCAACGGCAGGCCAGAATGGGCACTAAATGGCAGAAAAATAGTAGTTATATTCTTGTACATAGGGGGCAGTATTATAGTAGTTATATTCTTGTACATAGGGGGCAGTATTATAGTAGTTATATTCTTGTACATAGGGGGCAGTATTATAATAGTTATATTCTTGTACATAGGGGGCAGTATTATAGTAGTTATATTCTTGTACATAGGGGGCAGATTATAGTAGTTATATTCTTGTACATAGGAGCAGTATTATAGTAGTTATATTCTTGTACATAGGGAGCAGTATTATAGTAGTTATATTCTTGTACATAGGGGCAGTATTATAGTAGTTATATTCTTGTACATAGGGGGCAGTATTATAATAGTTATATTCTTGTACATAGGGGGCAGTATTATAGTAGTTATATTCTTGTACATAGTGGCAGTATTATAGTAGTTATATTCTTGTACATAGGGGGCAGTATTATAGTAGTTATATTCTTGTACATAGGAGGCAGTATTATAGTAGTTATATTCTTGTACACAGGAGTCAGTATTATAGTAGTTATATTCTTGTACATAGGGGGTAGTATTATAGTAGTTATATTCTTGTACATAGGGGGCAGTATTATAGTAGTTATATTCTTGTACATAGGGGCAGTATTATAGTAGTTATATTCTTGTACATAGGGGCAGTATTATAGTAGTTATATTCTTGTACATAGGGGCAGTATTATAGTAGTCATATTCCTGAACATAGGGGCAGTATTATAGTAGTTATATTCCTGTACATAGGGGGCAGTATTATAGTAGTTATATTCTTGTACATAGGGAGCAGTATTATAGTAGTTATATTCTTGTACATAGGGTGCAGCATTATAGTAGTTATATTCCTGAACATAGGGGCAGTATTATAGTAGTTATATTCCTGTACATAGGGGGCAGTATTATAGTAGTTATATTCTTGTACATAGGGAGCAGTATTATAGTAGTTATATTCTTGTACATAGGAGGCAGTATTATAGTAGTTATAATCTTGTACATAGGGGGCAGTATTATAGTAGTTATATTCTTGTACATAGGGGCAGTATTATAGTAGTTATATTCTTGTACATAGGGGGCAGTATTATAGTAGTTATATTCTTGTACATAGGGGCAGTATTATAGTAGTTATATTCTTGTACATAGGGGGCACTATTATAGTAGTTATATTCTTGTACTAAGGGATCAGTATTATAGTAGTTATATTCTTGTACATAGGGGGCAGTATTATAGTAGTTATATTCCTGTACATAGGGGGCAGTATTATAGTAGTTATATTCCTGAACATAGGGGCAGTATTATAGTAGTTATATTCCTGTACATAGGGGGCAGTATTATAGTAGTTATATTCTTGTACATAGGAGGCAGTATTATAGTAGTTATAATCTTGTACATAGGGGGCAGTATTATAGTAGTTATATTCTTGTACATAGGGGCAGTATTATAGTAGTTATATTCTTGTACATAGGGGGCACTATTATAGTAGTTATATTCTTGTACATAGGGATCAGTATTATAGTAGTTATATTCTTGTACATAGGGGGCAGTATTATAGTAGTTATATTCTTGTACATAGGGGGCAGTATTATAGTAGTTATATTCTTGTACATAGGAGGCAGTATTATAGTAGTTATATTCTTGTACATAGTGGGCAGTATTATAGTAGTTATATTCTTGTACATAGGGAGCAGTTTTATAGTAGTTATATTCTTGTACATAGGGGCAGTATTATAGTAGTTATATTCTTGTACATAGGAGTAGTATTATAGTAGTTATATTCTTGTACATAGGGGGCAGTATTATAGTAGTTATATTCTTGTACATAGGGGCAGTATTATAGTAGTTATATTCTTGTACATAGGGGGCAGTATTATAGTAGTTATAATCTTGTACATAGGGGGCAGTATTATAGTAGTTATAATCTTGTACATAGGGGGCAGTATTATAGTAGTTATATTCTTGTACATAGGAGCAGTATTATAGTAGTTATATTCTTGTACATAGGAGCAGTATTATAGTAGTTATATTCTTGTACATAGGAGCAGTATTATAGTAGTTATATTATTGTACATAGGGGGCAGTATTATAGTAGTTATATTCTTGTACATAGGGGGCAGTATTATAGTAGTTATATTCCTGTACATAGGAGGCAGTCTTATAGTAGTTATATTCTTGTACATAGGAGCAGTATTATAGTAGTTATATTCTTGTACATAGGAGCAGTATTATAGTAGTTATATTCCTGTACATAGGAGCAGTATTATAGTAGTTATATTCTTGTACATAGGGGGCAGTATTATAGTAGTTATATTCTTGTACATAGGAGGCAGTATTATAGTAGTTATATTCTTGTACATAGGGGGCAGTATTATAGTAGTTATATTCTTGTACATAGGAGGCAGTATTATAGTAGTTATATTCTTGTACATAGGGGGCAGTATTATAGTAGTTATATTCCTGTACATAGGAGGCAGTATTATAGTTGTTATATTCCTGTACATAGGAGGCAGTATTATAGTAGTTATATTCCTGTACATAGGGGGCGGCATTATAGTAGTTATATTCTTGTACATAGGAGGCAGTATTATAGTAGTTATATTCTTGTACATAGGAGCAGTATTATAGTAGTTATATTCTTGTACATAGGGGGCAGTATTATAGTAGTTATATTCTTGTACATAGGACGTAGTATTATAGTAGTAATATTCTTGTACATAGAGGGCAGTATTATAGTAGTTATATTCTTGTACATAGGGAGCAGTATTATAGTAGTTATATTCTTGTACATAGGGGAGCAGTATTATAGTAGGTATATTCTTGTACATAGGGAGCAGTATTATAGTAGTTATATTCTTGTACATAGGGGGCAGTATTATAGTAGTTATATTCTTGTACATAGGAGGCAGTATTATAGTAGTTATATTCTTGTACATAGGGGGCAGTATTATAGTAGTTATAATCTTGTACATAGGGGCAGTATTATAGTAGTTATAATCTTGTACATAGGGGGCAGTATTATAGTAGTTATATTCTTGTACATAGGAGCAGTATTATAGTAGTTATATTCTTGTACATAGGAGCAGTATTATAGTAGTTATATTCTTGTACATAGGAGCAGTATTATAGTAGTTATATTCCTGTACATAGGAGGCAGTATTATAGTAGTTATATTATTGTACATAGGGGGCAGTATTATAGTAGTTATATTCTTGTACATAGGGGGCAGTATTATAGTAGTTATATTCCTGTACATAGGAGGCAGTCTTATAGTAGTTATATTCTTGTACATAGGAGCAGTATTATAGTAGTTATATTCTTGTACATAGGAGCAGTATTATAGTAGTTATATTCCTGTACATAGGAGCAGTATTATAGTAGTTATATTCTTGTACATAGGGGGCAGTATTATAGTAGTTATATTCTTGTACATAGGAGGCAGTATTATAGTAGTTATATTCCTGTACATAGGGGGCAGTATTATAGTAGTTATATTCTTGTACATAGGAGGCAGTATTATAGTAGTTATATTCCTGTACATAGGAGCAGTATTATAGTAGTTATATTCTTGTACATAGGAGGCAGTATTATAGTAGTTATATTCCTGTACATAGGGGGCAGTATTATAGTAGTTATATTCTTGTACATAGGAGGCAGTATTATAGTAGTTATATTCCTGTACATAGGAGGCAGTATTATAGTTGTTATATTCCTGTACATAGGAGGCAGTATTATAGTAGTTATATTCCTGTACATAGGGGGCAGCATTATAGTAGTTATATTCTTGTACATAGGAGGCAGTATTATAGTAGTTATATTCTTGTACATAGGAGCAGTATTATAGTAGTTATATTCTTGTACATAGGGGGCAGTATTATAGTAGTTATATTCTTGTACATAGGAGGTAGTATTATAGTAGTAATATTCTTGTACATAGGGGGCAGTATTATAGTAGTTATATTCTTGTACATAGGGGAGCAGTATTATAGTAGGTATATTCTTGTACATAGGGAGCAGTATTATAGTAGTTATATTCTTGTACATAGGGGGCAGTATTATAGTAGTTATATTCTTGTACATAGGGAGGAGTATTATAGTAGTTATATTCTTGTACATAGGGGGCAGTATTATAGTAGTTATATTCTTGTACATAGGAGGCAGTATTATAGTAGTTATATTCTTGTACATAGAAGGCAGTATTATAGTGGTTATATTCTTGTACATAGGGGGCAGTATTATAGTAGTTATATTGTTGTACATAGGAGGCAGTATTATAGTAGTTATATTCTTGTACATAGGGGTAGTATTATAGTAGTTATATTCTTGTACATAGGGGCAGTATTATAGTAGTTATATTCTTGTACATAGGAGGCAGTATTATAGTTGTTATATTCTTGTACGTAGGGGGCAGTATTATAGTAGTTATATTATTGTACATAGGAGGCAGTATTATAGTAGTTATATTCTTGTACATAGGGGCAGTATTATAGTAGTTATATTCTTGTACATAGGAGGCAGTATTATAGTTGTTATATTCTTGTACATAGGAGGCAGTATTATAGTTGCTATATTCTTGTACATAGGAGGCAGTATTATAGTAGTTATATTCTTGTACATAGGGGGCAGTATTATAGTAGTTATATTCTTGTACATAGGAGCAGTATTATAGTAGTTATATTCTTGTACATAGGGGGCAGTATTATAGTAGTTATATTCTTGTACATAGGAGGCAGTATTATAGTAGTTTTATTCTTGTACATAGGGCGCAGTATTATTGTAAGTAAATCCTTGTGCAGATGAAGAAAATGTTAACCTGACACTTAGTATATGAAATAAAGGGTAGTTCAAGAGCTTCCTCTATTAAGCAGACTGTCTTGTGAAGACATGTCATTGCCTATAATGAAAAGCTGTTGATTTACATAAGAAATGTGTGATGCTTCATTTCCCCAGTGGGGGTGCTGTAGGGCAACTGAACCCGTACTGCCAGGTTCTCCCAGAGCCTACAGGCCTCAGTAGATGGACACTCTGTGGTCATCTTATTGTCACGGGATATTTTTAATAGAGACTTTCCACAGTGCACTTTATGAGTCAATTTCTCAACCAAAGTAATGAATTTCTCCCTTTTTCTCCATAACCTGTCCTTGAGTCATCAGAAAGTAATGCTCTCAGCGTTTTCTCGTGCTTCAGGTGTCAGGAGCTTTGCTGAATTTGCATAAAGTAGAAGACAAGCCGGGAATGGATAAGAACACTCCTCGTGTTTTCCTCTCCGTTTGGATAGCACTTGACAACATAATAGTGTTTGCAGGAGCGGAGGGTCTTCGGCTGCCTCATTCATCACTTATACATGAACTTTGTATTTACTAAATCTATTTAAAAATAGCGAGACATGCAGCTGAAAACCGCCGCCGTTCGCAGCCAGATAAAAATACGCAGCTTCAAAGCAAATCTGGGAGATCTTCCCTCCACTGCCGAGGGTTTGTGGAAATATTTTAATGATCGATGGACTAAAAAAATACAATTCTTCCTACAGTACAGAGCGAGTTTCATCCCAAGAGGCATTGTATCGCCAAAGGGACGCGAAGAGATGGCAAATGAACTTTTTTTAAAAAGGTTTTTAAACTTTTTGTGGTGTTCACTTCTGTTGTAAAACTGACTTACTGGTATTTCCGCCCTCCACTAACCGACCTCATCCTGACATCTCCATCTCAGTGTGTGGCACCATAACTCCCAGCACGCCCGCTGATTTCTCTTTTACCCCCTACATCCAATCTGTGGCCCGAACATGTCAGCTGCACCTCAAGAACATCACAAGAATCCGCTCTTTTCTCACTGTGGAGACGTTAAAAACGCTCACTGTTGCCCTCATCCACTCCCGGCTCGATTATTGCACCTCGTTGCTGATCGGCCTCCCTGCACCAGACTCTACCCTCTCCAATCCATCCTGAATGTGGCAGCCAGGCTCATCTTCCTGTCCAGCCGGTACTTAGACGCCTCTGCCCTGTGCCGGTCACTGCACTGGCTGCCCGTTAAATACAGAATTCAATTTAAACTTGCTACCTTCATCCATAAAGCCCTCCACAGCGCAGCGCCCCCTATATTGCCTCCCTCATCTCAATCCATCACCCAGCCCGGGCTCTCCGCTCTGCTAACGAAATCAGACTGAGCGCCCCTTTAATTTGAACTTCTCATTCCCGTCTCCAAGACTTCTCCAGAGCAGCACCGGTCCTCTGGAACGCACTACCAAAGGCTACCCGAGCAATCCAGGACTCACAGAACTTCAGGCATGCTCTAAAAACGCACCTCTTCAGGGAGGCATACCGCATTCCCTAAACAAACCCCTCTGTACTCCGCCTGATAACATGCTCCCTGACCTACTGACTGCAATCCCTGCTAGCCATCATAAACCGCTCCTGCAGTCACACCGTTTCTGCCGTCACACGGCTAAATGTCTGATCATTGTCTATGTGTATAGCATCCCTCACTCTCCACTTCGCCATACCGCGCACATCTCCAGCCCCTTTACCCTCTGTATCACCCCATTACTTGTAGTATGTAAGCTCGTTGGAGCAGGACCCGCACCCCTATTGTTTCCATCAGCTGATTACTATGTGACCGTGGTTCTGTAGTTTTTGTACTTTTGTCTCTTTGTATTCCCCGTCTATGTAAGCGCTGCGGAATATGTTGGCGCTATACAAATAAAGATTATTATTGTTATTATTGTTGTCTATGGGAGTTCGTTTTGCCAGGCCTGGAGGGATGTAACTGGCTCCAAACGTTTATGTTGGCAAAGGACCCCATATATCTGCCAGTTGGGACTGTACTAGTTCTATAAGCCAGGTAGGCAATGAGACCGGGAAGTTGCTACATATAGGTTGTTTTCTATTGCTGTCTGTATGAGTCCCTCTTGTCTGTCCTGAAGTGGTTCAAAGGGGATATACCAAGATCGTAAATTCTCACCTATCAACGCTGAGACCAACGCCGATCTGGAGAATTGGGGTCCCATGTCTCCCGCTCTCCTCATTGTGGAGCTACTTCATCCCCCACAGTGAGGAGGAGACTGAACGGAGCACTGGTCACACTAGTGTTGCATTCACTTTCAGTGGGACTACAGAGATACCCAATTGGCACCCACTCCAGTATTTCCATAAGGCCTCATGTCCACGGGGAAAATCGGGCCCGCTACGGATTCTCCATGGAGAATCTGCAGCGGGTCCCTCCTGCCCCGCGGACATGAGCGCCGAAAAGGAGAATAAATGAGAATAAACTTACCTCCGATCCGCTCCGTTTCTGCTCTTCGCGGCGGCGTCATCTTCTCTCGTCGCGGCCGGATCTTCATTCTTCGGCCCGGCGGATGTGCACGATGACGTCGGTGACGTGCCCCGCGCATGCGCCGGTCCGAAGCAAAATTATCCGGCCGCGGCTGAGAGAAGATGGCGCGGCGCCGAAGAGAAGAAACGGAGCGGGTAAGTAAAATATGATTTTTGTGTCCCGCGGATCCGGACGGCTTCCATAGGCTTCAATAGAAGCCCGCGGGAGCCGTCCCCGCGGGAGACCCGCATGAAAATGGAGCATGGTCCAGATTTTTTCATGCTCCATTTTTTTTTAAATCACTTTTATTGACGATCCGCGGGTATTTATGTACCCGCGGGTGGTCAATGCATCCCTATGGGGTGCGGATCCGCATGCAGGAAATCCGCTGCGGATCCTAAATCCTATTTTCCCCGTGGACATGAGCCCTAAGTCCCACTGAAATTAATGGAACGCTGATCACACATGCTCCACCAGCGCTGTGAGAGGAGAAGCAACCCCCACAGAGACATGCAGACCCGGACACGAGAGTCCCATTCTGGAGACCCCCACAGATAGCGAATAACTTGCAATCTTGGTACAACCCCCTTTAACTATCTCCAAGCCAAGTCAATGCAGAAAAATGTCTTCTACCACTCTGGACTTGACTAGTTTTACAAGCCTGATAGCCAATGAGGCTACAAATGTGCTAACAGTGTTTGATCCATCTGGGTTGTTGTCTATTGCTGTCTATGGAAAGTCTGTCTACACAGAAAAACATCCTGCGACTGCACTAATTCTACAAGCTTTGTGGCCAATGAAACTAGAAATTTACTATCAAAGTTTCATTTTTTGGGTTGTCCTAAATTGCTGTTTATGGAAAATCCTATTGCCAGACCACTAAAAAAGTCAGATCGGTTCCTGGAACAATCTATCTAGTTGGGTAGCCAATGGCCTTATAACTTATTTTTTTATTAAGGTGCCCCATTTTTTGGGTTGCTCTATATAACTGTCTATGGATGTTCCCGGTATGAGGCCTGGCAAGATCTAAAGGATCTTTTACATTGGGCAAAATTGGGTGCAAATGTTCATTAGAATGGTCACTTTCCCGGTCATTGGACCCTGTAAAGCCGGACCCAATCAGCCGAGGAACAAGCAAAGGCTCATTTCTTGGCTTATTTCATTGGTTGCGCAGCTGAACAGACCATCAATGTCGACAACACATCTCCCCATGTGAACGAGGAATGTGCCGTCAACAGCAATGACTCCATCCGGGATACGTAAGGTCCCATTAACAATCGTTTGTCCCACCTTCAGTCTCAATCAGCCCCTGTGAGGGTTCGGCTAACGAGAGGCGATCACAATGATCGATTCTCGTTTAAATGCTAAGATCGTCCCCTAGAGAAGGGATTTAAGGGAGATCTGCACCTTTTTACCTGGCTTACACATAGGTTGATCCAGACAATATAGGGAATAAAGGATCATCCATAAGGTTAGGTAGATGAGCGATGATCATCGTCATTGACTCTTGTTAAAACGCCCAGATCAGGCTGTGTGGAGGGGCTTTAACCCCTTGAGTGGCACGCCCGGAAATTTTCCGGGACGAGCTCCACTGCTCATAGCAACATAGCCCGGAAGATTTCTGGGCTATGTATCACTATGGGAGCTGCAGAGCACAATGCCACAAGCTGTGACATTGTGCTCTGCCTGCACAGAATCACAGAGAACAAAGCAAGGGCTTTGAAAAAACAGCAGAAGATATTGCGGACATGTCGGCAATGTCCTGCTTTGTTTACAAGTTGCCATAGAGACCATCGGCTTGTCAGAAGCAAGCCGATGGTCTGTGTGTCAGGGAGAGCTGGTTGTTAGCTGTCAGAGGACAGCTAGGTACTAGCTCTTACAGCAGAGATCAGAGAAAACCTCCGATCTCTGCTGTGTTAACCCTTTACATGCTGCAGTCTATGTGACTGCAGCATGTAAAGGGTTGTCACTGCAGCATGTAAAGGGCTGTCACCATTGGACCCCCAGAATGTGATCAGGGGTCCTGATGGGTCCCTATGGAAGTCCCCTAAAGGGACCAAAAAAAAAAAAAAGTAAAAAAATTATTAAAAAAATAAAAAAAACACTTGTCTCCCTTTACTTTGTAAAAAATCAAAAATACAATCACACATGTGGTATCCGTGTGCGTCGTAATGACCCAGAGAAGGAAGTTAATACATTATTTAACCCCTTAATGACATGGCCCCTTTTTTTCTTTTTTCCCCATTTCTTTTTTTCCTCCCCCCTGTTTAAAAAATCGCAACTTGTCCCGCAAAAAACAAGCCCTCATATGGCCATGTCAATGGAAAAATGAAAAAGTTATGGCTCTTGAGACTCAACTGTAAAATTAGTTGAAATTCAATGATTAGACCATTTTAAAAAACCTGCCCTGGTGGGCACAACAGGGTGGTAGGAAACCCGCCACTCAAGGGGTTAAGGGGGACCCCGAATTAATTTAGCTGGCCTGTACGTGGGTCAATTCAAACAGTATGGGGAATAAATGATTGTTCGTCCCCCACATTGTTTCATTGCCGTCAGCAGAGCAAGTACCCTGTTCACACAGCGATGTGCCGCTGGCACCGATGGTTTGGAAGACACGATCACGCAACAAATGAGCATTGGCTTATTCGTCGGGTTATCAGTGGTGCCTACACATGACCCATAAACGTGAACGACCTTATGAATGATCTTGCCAACCATAAATCTATATAAAAGGGCCTTAAATGACTCTAAAAGTCCTATTGCTGTGTATAGGCGTTCCTCTTGCCAGGCTGAGAATGGTTTAACTATCTCCAGCCAAGTCTATGCAGAAAAACAACCCAATACTACTCTGACTTGACTACTTTTACATGTCTGGTAGCCAATGAGGCTTGAAATTTACTACCGCCGTTCGATTTTTTTTTTTTTGGGGGGGGGGGGGTATCCTCTATTGCTGCCTATGGAGGATCCTGGGGCCAGGCATCTCAAGATCTAGCTGGCTCCAAAAGTCTACATTGAGAAATAACCCAGAACTGCACTAATTCTACAAGCTGGAAGCCAATAAGGCTAGAAATGTAGTACTGGTATTTGATTTTTTTTAGGTTGTTCACTATTGCTATCAATGGAGGTTCCTTTTGCCAGACCATTAAAACAGTAAACTGACCCTTGGAATGGTCTAACCAGATGGGAAGGTCTACCATATCTTGGAATGGTCTAACCAGATGGGAAGGTCTACCATATCTTGGAATGGTCTAACCGGATGGGAAGGTCTACAATATCTTGTCTACCATATGTGCCAACGTGGCAATAACCCACATAACATATGACTGCACTTCGTAATGTACTTCTACCCTGATTGTCCATGTTAACATCGCCCCATATACCCAACCCAGAAGGCGATGGTATATGTAGGGTTCCCTGAAGAGTGAGTATATAGATGGTCATTGGGCATCACATGACTACACATACTCCAAGTCCTTGGCAAGGTTGACCCCCGAAGAAAATCTAATCAATGCCCTTTCTATCAACATTTTTTTTCAAGTCCTTCTTTGTAGCTTCAGCCAAAAATTTTATAAACACGATTATTTTATTTCTTTTTTATTCGCTATTGATTTTATTTCACTAGAGAGATGCAATTATGCTGAAAGTGGCAGAACATTACGTAAACGGCGATAAGACGCCTGCAGAATACCAGATAAAATGCTGCATGGATGATGTTTCCAGGTAGCTACAACATGAAAGAAACCAGAGATCACATGGAGAATTGATGCGTCTCGTTTGGCTTCTTTTTTTTTTTTTTTTCCGTACTGTAAATGCAGAAAATAAAATTTACCGAACTCGTTTAGCTAAAAGCAAGACTATCCGCCCCGTAATGACTTTCTCTTTTTGTCTATGGAGTAGTTGCGCTGCGTACAAATAGCTATAAATGGGAAAACAAAAATGAATTATTTAGTAGGATTTTACTTATTTTATAAACATACAGTAAAACTTCCAAATAAAGTTCGTTTTATGTACAATAACAACCAAATTAGCGCATTTGGAAATTTCTGAGAAAAAAAAAAAAAAGAACTTGGCAAAAAAAATAACACCCATTTGTAGACCGAAGAGCAGGAAAAGTGAAACACTGGTGCCATACGGAGCTAAGCCTGGTGCCAAAGGACGTCACATCTGCCAATGAGCATGACGGAATCCGGACAGACCCTATTATAGTCAACTGGGTCCATCCACCGCCGGTGAGGGGCTCCTGTGCCGGATCGGGCTCTTCTGGTTACACCGTTGTTTGACTCCTAAGATGGTGCTAAACTATAGAACATAACTGCGCCGGTGTGAAGACGCCCTACAGGACGCTCTGTCTGGGGTAAGCCAACCCACCATGTCTGTGGCTGGGAGTATCTGGGGCCACGTCTAATAATGAACTCCTTCCATACCCGATGCCACGACTAGGAAGTTAAATCTCGACATATTTGATATCGGTTCTATTACTGAGGTCCTATGAAATATTCACACTGCATACGAGAATCTATAAAGAAATAAAACTACAATCAATCATTTCCTTCTGTTATCACTCGGATTATTTGTACATTTTTGGACAAAAATTCAGAAAATAATAAAACCCAGGCGATCACGAATAAGGAGGGCTGCGCCAAAACCGCAACCCCAAGGGCATATCAATAACATAAAGCCAAGTCCCACACTTGAGATCCCTCCTCTAGCCAGAATGGAGAACAGGGGCTCAAAAATGGCTTCTGCTCTTGGGGTTTTTTGCCTTCCTCTGGATTAACAACACAGGAGGATAGACAGGCTGGACTAGATGGACATTGTCTTCATTCGGCCTTACGAACTATGTTATAATAGCAGCATCCATTCCGGCAAACCTTCCGGTAGACCTTGTGCCATCTGGTAATACTATATTTCACCTGTATCATCTGCTGGCGGGGAAATGCTTGGTTAGGGTCCTTTTTCACGAATCGGGGGCAGATATCTGTCAGGTCCTCCCAGCGATGATCGATGCTTTTACACAGGGACGACCATCCTCAGTGCATGGAGGCAGAACAGATCAGGGATCATTCCGGCCTGCCTGCCTCCATTTACAGTAAACAGGCAGTCATTCATAGATGAGCGACTGCCTGTTTACATGGGCCGATCATCGTTCAGTTTTTATGCGTGCAGAAGCTGAACGGCGAATGATACGTGAATGAATTACCATTCATCATTCAGTCAGTGCATGCGCTTAGACTGAACAATAATGGTCCAGTTCTATCTAGATCGTAGGACTCTGAACAATTTACCTTCCTGTGTAAAAGTGGCTTCCCCAGGTAAACTCAGACATTTGCCTGGGGTGCTAAGAGTAGGACTTGGGGCGATCATTCTGAATGGGTTGTACATGTTGGCACAACCCCTTTAAATACTGATAGCCTATCCTTAGGGTAGGCAATCAATATTGGCCGGTAGGGCTCCGACTTACAGCAATCCCACCAATCCGCTGACTGGAAGAACCGCAGAATTCTGCATCCGCTTTATTGTTTAGCAAGTCCAACTTTAAGTACTTTTGGCTGTGCCTGAAATTGCAATTCACTGCAACTATGACCTATTCAAGTGAACGGGCCTGAGCAGCAATACCAAAGGCAACCACTATGAGAAGTATGGAGCAGTGCCCGGTAAACAACAAAATGCTCATTGATGTGTTGCTGGAAGTTCTGTCAGCTGACTTTTGGTGGTGTCGGGAGTTGGGCCACCACCTATTTTATATTGATGGCCTAAGGAAAGCCCACCAATATTCTGGTCCTGGAAACCCCCTATCTCAACCAACCTCAATAAAGATCTCCATATCTGGAGCTAAGCAAATAAGCAGATCTATGACTAGTAGTATATAGTGCCAAATCTAATAATGAAATCCTTGTATAGGGTGTCTCAAAAATCCCGAAACACCCAAATAGAATGAAAATGGTTTGGCAGACGGTGATCCAATTTTGCATACAAGCTGTGGGGGAGGGGGAAACTTATCAGGATATGTCAGCAAAAAGACCGCCATCTTGAATGCCGCCATCTTGGATTCAACTCTAATTTTTCCAAAGGGAAGGTAGGTGTGTGATATATCAAACCGGTGGAGAATTTCATCAAGCACTTGTGTACTTCATCTTAAGACAACTTTAGTCATTCTCATGTTAACACAATGGATCTTCTTTATTACAGACAATGTGAATAATGGTGTCATCTGAAGCGGAATGCATGGAGCTAGTCCTTATGTCAGGTGAAGGAAGCACACATGTCATCATCCCAGACTTCAATCAACGCTACTCAACCAGATCTCCCATTCCCAGAAGTTGGAAAGAAGTTTGGCCACTGCACTGTGGGTAATGGGAGGTCTGGATGACTAGTAGACTTTCTGAAGCCTTGCAGAATCATACCTGGTACCAAATATAATAGAGACCCCCATATCTAGTACTGAGCTATAACTGGCAATACAGCGCTAAGTCTTATACTGAAATCTGTGCTATCTAATAATGAAACCCCTCCGTGTCTCGTGCCAAGTCCATACACCCCTGGTGACAAGTCTACTCTGCAGATATCTAGTGCCAAGCTAACAAGCAGAAATACACCCAGCTCTAAGCAATGACGCCAACTGCCAAGCTTACTATTGCCATCCTTACATATGTAGTGCCAAGGCTAATCATCGAATTCATACCTATCTTGTGCCAAGTCTACTAATTGAGTCGTTACATAATAGCACCAAGTCTGCCAAAAAGACCAAGCTAATAAAAATCATAACACACAATGCCGCTAAGTCTAATGATGAAATCCTCATATAGCTGGTGGCAGGGCTAATTCACAGATCAGTATCTGGTGCCGTACCTCGAAGTGACAAACCTAGGGTGCTTTCAGATCTGCGCTGGGGATTCTGCTTTCCTGCACCGTTCGGGGAGTAGGAAATGGGAATCCCTGCGGCCGAATGATTCCATCTCTGGACAGAACTGAATGGCGCCAGGCAGACCCTACTGACTATAATGGGGTCCGCCTGATTTCTGCTCAGCTGGCCGTCTTTTGAACGGAAGGAATAGTGTTGAATGCAGCGCACTTTCTTCCGGTATTTTCAGCAGGATCTGCGATGGAACCTCCGGAGATGTCAAACTGCCTTACAAGTAGAAATATAGCTTTAAGCCAAATAAGCAGTAATGTCAACTGACAACCCTTACACATCTACTATATAGAAATACATATGAATACACTTCATTTAACCCTTTGCAATCCAATTTTGGATTCAGGGTTTCCTAGGGGACTATCTCTTTCTGCCATTATACAATGGCGCCATCTGCTGGCTAGAGCCAGTACTGCGGTATGGGACATGCTGGAGAGGCCCCTGACAATAGAGCGGACAGTAATATACAGTAAGAATACCCTGCCGGACGTCTTTTGACATTGGAAACTGTACAGCCTTGAATCAGAATGTGTTCAGACGTCAGACAGTGGATTGGAAAGGGTTAATACATTGGGAAGTAACGCATTTAATTCATAGCTAGAGGATGACTCCCTTTGCCTCAAGTTTTTGAAACCTGTTTGGTACAAAGGGAGTTATTCTCTATGTATGAATTAAATACGCTAATTCTCAGTGTGTTACATGCAGTGACCGACACCACTTGAGCGCATTCACATGCATTTGATTTATGTAGATTTATGTAATACATACCAGATGAGGGTCACGGACGCGGCCAACATACTGGGAGAAGAAGTGCTGCATGCAGAGCTTATTCTGTCGCCCAAAAGCAGAGCGGAAACCGAATTGACCCCATTATACTCAATGGGGTCTGCCATTATACTCAATGGGGTCTGCCATTATACTCAATGAGGTCTCCCATTATACTCAATGGGGTCTGCCCGGTGCTGCTTGGTTCCGTCCTGAGACAGAGCCATTTGGCCATGGGGATTGAATCCCCTTCCTGCTCCCCAAACGCTGCTCCCCTTCCATGAAGTGATCGGCACCCCCTGAACTGTATTCATGTGTGTCTATATATTTATATTTCATTTCCTACACATAAGCACACAGCTGTATACATTGTATCCTCTGCCCGCCAGATGTATCATACTTGTTTAGTTATTTGTTTTTAGAGGCCACTAGAGATGAGCGAGCATACTCACTAAAGCGAACTACTCGAGCGAGTAGTGCCTTATGCGTGTACCTGCCCGCTCGTCTCTAAAGATTTGGGTGTCGGCGGAGGAGAGCGGGGAGGAACGGGGGGGGGGGGGATCTCTCTCTCCCTCTCTCTCTCCCACTCCTCCCTGCTCACTCCCGCTACCTACCCACCGCTCTCCCCCGCCGGCACCCGAATCTTTAGAGACGAGCGGGCAGGTACTCACATAAGACCCTACTCGCTCCAGTAGTTTGCCTTAGTGAGTACGCTCGCTCCTCTCTAGAGGCCACTTGTTTCATCTGTTTGGGTCTTTATTTCTCTTAGCGTAACGCCCCATTGCACCAACCGGAATATCAGCGTGAATCTCCGGTCACCATTTTAGGAATTGTATCATTCTCCTTTATCAGTCATGCTTCTTCTTGCGGTCGCACTACTATTTACTAAGAGCTTTGATGAGCGCCAGTTGGTGGAATTCACTGTACAGGAGACGTCCTGTATTGTTCCCGCTCTTCACACTGATTTAAATACTTGGCCAGTTCGCCGGATTTGGGAAAACAGTTTCCTTCAGCACAAATTCTATCGAGCTTTAAGCCAACGAAGCAATAATGTCAACTGCAGGCTGAATGTGACCCTCTGGTTTGGAGACCTGGAACAGGAGGCGGTGCTCTAGCCAATCACAGAACAGATATAGTGCATTGGTAGTCTAAGGGCTCCGGCACACTTGCGTTTTTCTTGCGCGTTTTTTTCACGCAATTGTCAATGGGACTTTCTAATGTTAAAAACGCATTGCGCAAAAATTGCAAAGCACAAACTTTTGATGCGTTTTTAACATTAGAAAGCCCCATTGACAATCGCGTGAAAAAAACGCAGCAATACCGCGCGACAAAAACGCTAAAGAAAAACACAAGTGGGTATTCACCCTAGGGGCTCCCTTCCACTGGCAATAGCGATATTGCTGCGAGAAAATCGCAATGTTAAAATCGCATCGCAACGCTGCAAAATCGCAAGCTTTTGCGTTGCGATGCGAGAATCTGTTTTGCCATTGCACTGTATGGGCGACAGAAAAATGCAAAACACTGAAACAATCCCCCTGCTGCGATTGTTAATCCTCACATCGCAGCTTGTCCTTAACCATCGCTAGTGGAAAGGTTGTCATAGAACAACATGGGGGACTTTCCTGCGAGAGCGCACACTGAGCATCGCACTGAACACGTGCGATTTGGAAACCAGTGGAAAGGACCCAACTCTACCAATACGCTGCGAGGGATTAAGTCTGAAGAATGTGGGGGCCATCTAAAAAGGTGAAAAAACAGGACCTGGAGTCGGGGGTTCAGGGGGATAGCAGGGAACGACAGCAGACAATATACAATATAACATTTTGCCCTCAAACCAGAGCGTCTCTTTAGTAAAGCGATCCTTGCACATCTAGTGCCAAGGCTAATAATAAAAGCCTTAACTGTTAGTACAAAGTCTGACAAAAACACAAAGCTAATAAGACCAATCATGTCCAGCACTTGGTGTAACAAGCAATGATGCTAAATGGAATAATGAAATCCGTGCATATCTGGTGCCAAGCCTAATTAAGAGAGGCGTATCTGGTGCCACACCTAG
Organism: Eleutherodactylus coqui; assembly: GCA_035609135.1. NCBI lineage: Eukaryota > Metazoa > Chordata > Amphibia > Anura > Eleutherodactylidae > Eleutherodactylus > Eleutherodactylus coqui. The sequence continues at coordinate 12,044,525 of CM069407.1, forward strand.
AAATGAACTCCTTCCATAGCTAAACCCAAGTCTAATGTGAGATCATGCCTGGGGCCGTATCTAATCAGCACCCAATGTGCTACAAACATGATCTGAATGTATGAGGAGTACATTACCCAACACTCGGAGAACCCTGTCCTGGGTCAAACATTACTGAAACTCTGGTTTGGCCCAAATCTGAACATTGGAGACAGCCAAACTCAATGAAAGAGCAAGGCTGAAGGAGAAAACATCTTCCTCCTTTTCCTCTTCATTTTCCTCTTCCATTTCGTCTTCTCTTTCCCTTCTACCTCTTCTCTTTCTTCTTCTATCCAAGGTTTTATGGCTCTTAGGCAGTGGTCAGGGATCGAACCTGGGACGCCCTAAACTCTAGTCAATAGCTCTCCCTACTGAGCCATCCCAGCCTTTGGACAGTTCCCCCGTCCAACCTTTTGCCTTGTTCCCTCAGTCATGTTATCTAGTTCCACCCTCCTGGCCCTGTCTCTGTTCTTGATTACGCTTCCTATAAAGCCTGGCCCAGCCACTTCCTTAGTGCTCTATTATTGTACTCCACAGTAATCTAGCTTCTCTCCTCCTTCTCCACTATAAGTGACTTGAAGACTTCCCAATAACGACTCCTGGCTTCCCTCTCAACAATGCTATCCACCTCCTCCATCTGTACTGCGACCCGAGACTTCCTGGTAACGACTTCTGGCTATCCTGACTACTCTCTAGTGACCTGCATGGCTACTACACCTGTGGCCCCAACCTAGTGCCTGAAACCCTACACAGTGTTATACATCAGTTTTAGGACCATTTGGTAAAGTTTCAGTTCGGGTCAAACTAATTTGTACTGAAACAAACTTTTTTCCTAAATCCATCGAACTGGCCGAACCGAACTTTTGTAAAGTTTGCTCAACACTATCCAACACTATATTAGTGAAGTCACCACAGATGCCGGGGCTTTCTACAAATACTCCATTCTCTCCAGGTTGGCTGGATGTACGGAGAGGAGATGATTTATGGTGTAACGCCACAACTAGCAATCTATCTAGTAGATTAATGGTCTGTCTGATGGAACGCCAGGTGAGTCATGTGTGCTGCCATCTCGTTAACATACCAGGTAAGTTCTGATGATCTGCACATGATTGTTATTATTACTGGATACTTGCTTCCTCGGATTATTGGCCCGGTATGGTCCATCACTCATCATCTTGGCATTCGTATCCCTTAGTCCTCTTAGTGCTGAGTAACTGCTGTGGTTGCTAATCATGAGGCTCGCCGATGGAGCCAAATCAGAGGGAGGAAGCCATCAAATGATGAAAGTTACACTTCCAATCTCAGGTCCCCCCCCCAACTACCCCTCCCCCAACCGACGGCGCTCCGATCACTTACAAAGTGCAAAACGCTTTAAAGGAGCGACTGTCTGCTGTTGGTTTAATAAAACTCCTAATTATACAGCCGTGTTTGAGAAGAGGCGGCTTCCTTGAGCGATTTCAGGGGACCCAGCCAAATATACATTATTCATCAACTTCGAATCTGTATCCAAGATTTGTGACGGTTAACTCCTTCACTGCTGCTTAGCACATAGCAGGTATATGAGGGGGGGTGACTGCTCCCCAGAAATAGGGAAGCCAGGAGTGGTGGTCAGCTTCATCGGCACATGGCCACGGCATCTATTCTGTATAGCAAGGAGTCTGACAAAAGTGACCCTGTCTCCAGTGTTTAACCCCTTAATGGGATAAGTACTGTGTTACATTGATAGAGCAGACTATATATTAGATATATAGGAAAAAAGGGGGGATAAATGCTTAATAGCTTTCATTTTTTTATAATATTAACATTTTGTTTACTTTTTTTCTACTTCCCCCAGAAGACTTCAACCTGCGATCGTTTGACAACTCCTACAGTGTAATGCAATACCAGTACTAGTATTGCACTATACTGTATTCTGACAGGCAGTCTATCAAGACGTTCCACAGGCCTGTTCTGATAGACTTTCATTCATGGCAGCACTGGGGCATCTCGCAATCTCATCCCGAGGGGGCTGAACACTGATCAGGGCATTTAAAATTGACAGTGGCATTTAAAGGGTTACCAAGTGTCAGCTATTGAAGACAGCCAGCACCTGCTCTATGTGGATTGGGATCATCGCTCCATGCCACTCTGTACAAACCCTGCACCCCACCCCACCCCGGGATGTAAATATACGCCCCAGGGCATTAAGAGGTTAAAGAGACTTGGTCCGATCTTACGAGCCCCATAAACTGAAGTTACAGACTCCTACCGAGTTGGAGTGCAAATCTGGGAATGTGACTCTCAGACTTACCCCCTCGCCGTTCCCTCGCCGTTTGCCCCCACATCGCCGCTGCATACATTCTGCGCACTACTTCTGCATGCACATTTCATAGCAGGACTAGTTCTGTTATTAGGAGCGTGCACCATAGTAGCCCGCGGGAGGCACACAGTGGCGGCTTACAGGCGAACAGCGAGGAAAGTAAGTATTAACCCTTTGCAATCCAATTTTGGATTCAGGGTTTCCTAGGGGGCTTTCTCTTTCTGCCATTATACAATGGCGCCATCTGCTGGCTAGAGCCAGTACTGCAGTATGGGACATGTTGGAGAGGCCCCCCAACAACAGAGCGGCCAGTAATCTACAGTAAGAATACCCTGCTGGACGTCTTCTGACATCAGAGCTGTACAGCCTTCAATCAGAATGTCTTCAGATGTCAGACAGTGGATTGGAAAGGGTTAAGAGTTAACTCCCCAGACTCACTGTTCCATATAACTTTAGTTTACAGGCTTCATAGAAGCAGTCACAGTACCTTTAGAAACCAGAATGATCAATACAGAGACAAAAGTATGTGAACCCCTTCCAATTACTGTAGCTATTTCAGCCACACTGCAGGCTGACAGCTGAATAAAGTCCACCGCCATACAACCTCCATAGACAACATCAGCAGTAGAACGCGTCGCCCCGAGGAGCCCGGCTTAGGGGGGATTTCCATTGTGGACGTGTATGGCACTGGGGGATGACGGGAACAGGCGGGCGAGCTCATCTTAAGAGCACTGGGGGCTGAAATGCGTCGTGATCCATTGCCGCTGCGCTCACTACCAAGTTACCTCTGGTGCCAAGAAGTCCTCTCTGGCAAACTTTGGCGCAGCAGTATGAAGCCCCGACCAACAGCGGAGGAAATGCCTTCACTGGAGACTTGAATCGCCTTTCACCACATCAGGACTCGTTCAGATCATATTCTGCTCTCTTATTTTTAGAAGATCAACTGATAATGAGAGTTTATGGACGTTTTTGAACGGATCGCGCCGACAGATTTGTTAAAGGAACGAACCATTTCTATGCGTTCGCTCCAGTTTTGCTCAATTTACATCCATTTTATTACGGATTTGCTTTGTATCCTCTGGTCTTTTCTACCTTTTCTGCATGAAGACTTAATAACGGATCCAGTGAGGAATGTTCAGACGGGGCGCAAAGGGCTGCAGATGTTCAGAATTGCGTTCCACATCAAAAATCACGTCAAAATCTGCATCAATGCGGAAGTGGCATCAATAACTGGGGCATCAATAACTGGGGCATCAATAACTGGGGCATCAATAACTGGGGCATCAATAACTGGGGCATCAATAACTGGGGCATCAATAACTGGGGCATCAATAACTGAGGCATCAATAACTGGGGCATCAATAACTGAGGCATCAATAACTGGGGCATCAATAACTGGGGCATCAATAACTGGGTCATCAATAACTGGGGCATCAATAACTGGGGCATCAATAACTGAGGCATCAATAACTGGGGCATCAATAACTGGGGCATCAATAACTGGGGCATCAATAACTGGGGCATCAATAACTGAGGCATCAATAACTGAGGCATCAATAACTGGGGCATCAATAACTGGGGCATCAATAACTGGGGCATCAATAACTGAGGTATCAATAACTGGGGCATCAATAACTGGGGCATCAATAACTGGCGCATCAATAACTGGCGCATCAATAACTGGGGCATCAATAACTGGGGCATCAATAACTGGCGCATCAATAACTGGGGCATCAATAACTGAGGCATCAATAACTGGGGCATCAATAACTGAGGCATCAATAACTGGGGCATCAATAACTGGGGCATCAATAACTGAGGCATCAATAACTGGGGCATCAATAACTGAGGCATCAATAACTGAGGCATCAATAACTGGGGCATCAATAACTGAGGCATCAATAACTGGGGCATCAATAACTGGGGCATCAATAACTGAGGCATCAATAACTGGGGCATCAATAACTGAGGCATCAATAACTGGGGCATCAATAACTGGGGCATCAATAACTGAGGCATCAATAACTGAGGCATCAATAACTGGGGCATCAATAACTGGGGCATCAATAACTGAGGCATCAATAACTGAGGCATCAATAACTGGGGCATCAATAACTGGGGCATCAATAACTGAGGCATCAATAACTGAGGCATCAATAACTGGGGCATCAATAACTGAGGCATCAATAACTGGGGCATCAATAACTGAGGCATCAATAACTGGGGCATCAATAACTGGGGCATCAATAACTGAGGCATCAATAACTGGGGCATCAATAACTGAGGCATCAATAACTGGGGCATCAATAACTGGGGCATCAATAACTGAGGCATCAATAACTGAGGCATCAATAACTGGGGCATCAATAACTGAGGCATCAATAACTGGGGCATCAATAACTGAGGCATCAATAACTGGGGCATCAATAACTGGGGCATCAATAACTGAGGCATCAATAACTGGGGCATCAATAACTGAGGCATCAATAACTGGGGCATCAATAACTGGGGCATCAATAACTGGGGCATCAGGCGGGCACCAGCGGTGGCGATCAGTAGCCGTTGCCGACGTGCGCCACTCTCTGTGTAAGCAGCAGGCTGCAGATCAACCAATGATTTTGAGTCAAAATCCGCACTAATAGCGCAGAATTTGACAAGATTTTTGAAGTGGAAATGCTGCGGTTTTTGCCACGGAATTTTAGTAATCGGCGGTATTTCGCCTTCGTGTGAACAGAACCGAAAACAGCCGACTGAAACGACACCTAATGGAAACCCTGCTGCTCAGTTCCATCACATACCCCATACATGGTGAAAACAACGGAAGGGTCCTTTCTGGCTGCTTTCCCTTTTTAAAGCGGAAAAAAAGTTCTGTAATCTGCGCAATTTTTGCTGTTAAAGAAAGTGGATGGAAAGAAAATCAGAAAATCCTCCTGAGACCAATGGAACCAAAACAGCAGATATTTCCACTTCCCTCCTCTAACGGCGCAGCAGAACGGAAAACAAAAAGACTGAAGTAAGGTAGCTTCATAGGGTCCAACTATCACCCCAATAACTGCTGGAAGCAGTGAATTTGGGCGACTGTTGCCCCGTATACGCACGGCCGCGGACACTGAGCGAAACATGGCGGACTTGTTGGAGGCGTTTAGTTTATAGTAAAACGAAGCACCGAGCAAGAGTTGGGCCGGCCATGAGAAGGCGCCTCCATGGATGGATCCTATAAGGTTTGCAGAAGTAACGGCCACTGAACGGTCTCCAAGGACGGAGCGCTGCTATGCCAAATATAGCGGAAAGATACAAAAACATCATAAAAGAGACAAAACACCCCAAACTTCCACACTGCCAAACATAAAGATGCCATCCAACTCCCCAGGACCCCCATATATAATATACAGAGAGATGTAGAGACCTCTCACCAACCACAGCAGCACTTCATGGACCTCCCACTATGCAATGGACCCCGACCGGGTGAGTACGGGGGTCCACAGACTGTGGCTATAGTGTAAGGTCCATGTGATGATCGGAGGGGATATGCAGCGCGCCCTCACTGAGAATACTGCTAAAGGGGGATGCGCTGTAACGGGGGTCAATGGAGGAGAAGGTCCTGGTGATGACTGACGCCGCCGGCTGCTCAGACCAAGAAAACTTTAAAAGAATCGCCAAGCATCGTATAAGACACGAACAGCGCTCCGTGCTGCGCCGGACTCAAGGAACGAAGGCGAACAGCCGTTATATTACAGGAAGCTCGTAGAGCGAAACATTCCGATACAAAACTTATAAAGACCGACAACTACATCAAACAACGACCGCTAATCATCACTTAGAGGGAAGGAACAAGGACATGATGACACTTGGGGGACAGGATAATGACACGCTGACACTCGGGGGATGGGATAATGACATGCTGACACTTGGGGGATGGGATAATGACACGCTGACACTTGGGGGATGGGATAATGACACGCTGATACTTGGGGGACAGGATAATGACACGCTGATACTTGGGGGACGGGATAATGGCACGCTGACACTTGGGGGACGGGATAATGACACGCTGATACTTGGGGGAAGGGATAATGACACGCTGACACTTGGGGCATGGGATAATGACACACTGACACTTGGGGGACGGGATAATGACACGCTGACACTTGGGGGACGGGATAATGATACGCTGATACTTGGGGGACGGGATAATGACACGCTGACACTTGGGGGACGGGATAATGACACGCTGATACTTGGGGCATGGGATAATGACACGCTGATACTTGGGGGACAGGATAATGACACGCTGACACTTGGGGGACGGGATAATGACACGCTGACACTTGGGGGACCGGATAATGACACGCTGATACTTGGGGGACAGGATAATGACACGCTGATACTTGGGGGACAAGATAATGACACGCTGATACTTGGGGGACGGGATAATGACACGCTGATACTTGGGGGGCAGCATAATGACACGCTGATACTTGGGGGACGGGATAATGACACACTGATACTTGGGGGACGGGATAATGACACGCTGATACTTGGGGGACGGGATAATGACACGCTGATACTTGGGGGACGGGATAATGACACGCTGATACTTGGGGGACGGGATAATGACACGCTGATACTTGGGGGACAGGATAATGACACGCTGATACTTGGGGGACGGGATAATGACACGCTGATACTTGGGGGACGGGATAATGACACGCTGATACTTGGGGGACGGGATAATGACATGCTGATACTTGGGGGACGGGATAATGACACGATGATACTTGGGGGACGGGATAATGACACGCTGATACTTGGGGGACGGGATAATGACACGCTGATACTTGGGGGACGGGATAATGACACGCTGATACTTGGGGGGACGGGATAATGACACGCTGACACTTGGGGGACGAGATAATGACACGCTGACACTTGGGGGACGGGATAATGACACGCTGACACTTGGGGGATAGGATAATGACACGCTGACACTTGGGGGACGGGATAATGACACGCTGATACTTGGGGGATGGGATAATGACACGCTGACACTTGGGGGATGGGATAATGACACGCTGACACTTGGGGGACGGGATAACGACACGCTGATACTTGGGGGACGGGATAACGACACGCTGACACTTGGGGGAGGGGATAATGACACGCTGAGATTTGGGGGAGGGGATAATGACACGCTGATACTTGGGGGACGGGATAATGACACGCTGATACTTGGGGGACGGGATAATGACACTGATACTTGGGGGAGGGGATAATGACACGCTGATACTTGGGGGACAGGATAATGACACGCTGACACTTGGGGGATGGGATAATGACACGCTGACACTTGGGGGATGGGATAATGACACGCTGACACTTGGGGGATGGGATAATGACACGCTGACACTTGGGGGACGGGATAACGACACGCTGATACTTGGGGGACGGGATAATGACACGCTGACACTTGGGGGACGGGATAACGACACGCTGATACTTGGGGGACGGGATAATGACACGCTGACACTTGGGGGACGGGATAATGACACGCTGACACTTGGGGGACGGGATAATGACACGCTGACACTTGGGGGACGGGATAACGACACACTGACACTTGGGGGACGGGATAATGACACGCTGACACTTGGGGGACGGGATAATGACACGCTGACACTTGGGGGACGGGATAACGACACACTGACACTTGGGGGACGGGATAATGACACGCTGACACTTGGGGGACGGGATAACGACACACTGACACTTGGGGGACGGGATAACGACACGCTGATACTTGGGGGACGGGATAATGACACGCTGACACTTGGGGGACGGGATAATGACACGCTGATACTTGGGGGACGGGATAATGACATGCTGATACTTGGGGGACGGGATAATGACATGCTGACACTTGGGGGACGGGATAACGACACGCTGACACTCGGGGGACAGGATAATGACACGCTGACACTTGGGGGACGGGATAACGACACACTGACACTTGGGGGACGGGATAATGACACGCTGACACTTGGGGGACGGGATAACGACACACTGACACTTGGGGGACGGGATAACGACACGCTGATACTTGGGGGACGGGATAATGACACGCTGACACTTGGGGGACGGGATAATGACACGCTGATACTTGGGGGACGGGATAATGACATGCTGATACTTGGGGGACGGGATAATGACATGCTGACACTTGGGGGACGGGATAACGACACGCTGACACTCGGGGGACAGGATAATGACACGCTGACACTTGGGGGATGGGATAATGACACGCTGATACTTGGGGGACGGGATAACGACACGCTGATACTTGGGGGACAGGATAATGACACGCTGATACTTGGGGGACGGGATAATGACACGCTGATACTTGGGGGACGGGATAATGACATGCTGACACTTGGGGGACGGGATAACGACACGCTGATACTTGGGGGACAGGATAATGACACGCTGATACTTGGGGGACGGGATAATGACACGCTGATACTTGGGGGACGGGATAATGACACGCTGACACTTGGGGGACGGGATAACGACACGCTGATACTTGGGGGACAGGATAATGACACGCTGACACTTGGGGGACGGGATAACGACACGCTGATACTTGGGGGACAGGATAATGACACGCTGATACTTGGGGGACGGGATAATGACACACTGATATTGGGGGGACGGGATAATGACACGCTGACACTTGGGGGACGGGATAATGACACGCTGACACTTGGGGACGGGATAATGACACGCTGACACTTGGGGGACGGGATAATGACACGCTGATACTTGGGGGACGGGATAATGACACGCTGATACTTGGGGGACGGGATAATGACACTGATACTTGGGGGAGGGGATAATGACACGCTGATACTTGGGGGACAGGATAATGACACGCTGACACTTGGGGGATGGGATAATGACACGCTGACACTTGGGGGATGGGATAATGACACGCTGACACTTGGGGGATGGGATAATGACACGCTGACACTTGGGGGACGGGATAACGACACGCTGATACTTGGGGGACGGGATAATGACACGCTGACACTTGGGGGACGGGATAACGACACGCTGATACTTGGGGGACGGGATAATGACACGCTGACACTTGGGGGACTGGATAATGACACGCTGATACTTGGGGGACGGGATAATGACACGCTGATACTTGGGGGACGGGATAATGACACGCTGACACTTGGGGGACGGGATAATGACACGCTGACACTTGGGGGACGGGATAATGACACGCTGACACTTGGGGGATGGGATAATGACACGCTGATACTTGGGGGACGGGATAACGACACGCTGACACTTGGGGGACGGGATAATGACACGCTGACACTCGGGGGACGGGATAATGACACGCTGACACTTGGGGGATGGGATAATGACACGCTGATACTTGGGGGACGGGATAATGACATGCTGACACTTGGGGACGGGATAACGACACGCTGATACTTGGGGGACAGGATAATGACACGCTGATACTTGGGGGACGGGATAATGACACGCTGATACTTGGGGGACGGGATAATGACACGCTGACACTTGGGGGACGGGATAACGACACGCTGATACTTGGGGGACAGGATAATGACACGCTGATACTTGGGGGACGGGATAACGACACGCTGATACTTGGGGGACAGGATAATGACACGCTGATACTGGGGGGACGGGATAATGACACGTTGACACTTGGGGGACGGGATAATGACACGCTGACACTTGGGGACGGGATAATGACACGCTGACACTTGGGGGACGGGATAATGACACGCTGATACTTGGGGGACGGGATAATGACACGCTGATACTTGGGGGACGGGATAATGACACGCTGATACTTGGGGGACGGGATAACGACACGCTGATACTTGGGGGACAGGATAATGACACGCTGACACTTGGGGGACAGGATAATGACACGCTGATACTTGGGGGACGGGATAATGACACACTGACACTTGGGGGACGGGATAATGACACGCTGACACTTGGGGACGGGATAATGACACGCTGATACTGGGGGGACAGGATAATGACACGCTGATACTGGGGGGATGGATAATGACACTTATACTTGGGGGACGGGATAATGACACGCTGATACTTGGGGGACGGGAAAATGACACGCTGATACTTGGGGGACGGGATAATGACACGCTGACACTTGGGGGACGGGATAATGACACTCTGACACTTGGGGGACGGGATAATGACACGCTGACACTTGGGGGACGGGATAATGACACGCTGACACTTGGGGGACGGGATAATGACACGCTGACACTTGGGGGACGGGATAATGACACGCTGATACTTGGGGGACAGGATAATGACACGCTGACACTTGGGGGACGGGATAATGACACACTGATAGTTGGGGGACGGGATAACGACACGCTGATACTTGGGGGACGGGATAATGACACGCTGATACTTGGGGGACGGGATAATGACACGCTGATACTTGGGGGACGGGATAATGACACGCTGATACTTGGGGGACGGGATAATGACACGCTGATACTTGGGGGACGGGATAATGACACGCTGATACTTGGGGGACGGGATAATGACACGCTGATACTTGGGGGACGGGATAATGACACGCTGATACTTGGGGGACGGGATAACGACACGCTGATACTTGGGGGACAGGATAATGACACGCTGACACTTGGGGGACGGGATAACGACACGCTGATACTTGGGGGACAGGATAATGACACGCTGATACTTGGGGGACGGGATAATGACACACTGATACTGGGGGGACGGGATAATGACACGCTGACACTTGGGGGACGGGATAATGACACGCTGATACTTGGGGGACGGGATAATGACACGCTGATCCTTGGGGGACGGGATAATGACACGCTGATACTTGGGGGACGGGATAACGACACGCTGATACTTGGGGGACAGGATAATGACACGCTGATACTTGGGGGATGGGATAACTACACGCTGATACTTGGGGGACAGGAAAATGACACGCTGATACTTGGGGGACGGGATAATGACACACTGATACTGGGGGGACGGGATAATGACACGCTGACACTTGGGGACGGGATAATGACACGCTGACACTTGGGGGACGGGATAATGACACGCTGACACTTGGGGGACGGGATAATGACACGCTGACACTTGGGGGACGGGATAATGACACGCTGATACTGGGGGGACAGGATGATGACACGCTGACACTTGGGGACGGGATAATGACACACTGATACTGGGGGGACAGGATAATGACACGCTGATACTGGGGGGATGGATTATGACACTTATACTTGGGGGACGGGATAATGACACGCTGACACTTGGGGGACAGGATAATGACACGCTGACACTTGGGGGACGGGATAATGACACACTGATAGTTGGGGGACGGGATAATGACACGCTGATACTTGGGGGACGGGAAAATGACACGCTGATACTTGGGGGACGGGATAATGACACGCTGACACTTGGGGGACGGGATAATGACACTCTGACACTTGGGGGACGGGATAATGACACACTGATACTTGAGGGACGGGATAATGACACGCTGACACTTGGGGGACGGGATAGTGACACGCTGATACTTGAGGGACGGGATAATGACACGCTGACACTTGGGGGACGGGATAATGACACGCTGACACTTGGGGGACGGGATAATGACACGCTGACACTTGAGGGACGGGATAATGACACGCTGATACTTGAGGGACGGGATAATGACACGCTGACACTTGGGGGACGGGATAATGACACGCTGACACTTGGGGGACGGGATAATGACACGCTGACACTTGGGGGACGGGATAATGACACGCTGACACTTGGGGGACAGGATAATGACACGCTGACACTTGGGGGACGGGATAATGACACGCTGACACTTGGGGGACGGGATAATGACACGCTGACACTTGGGGGACGGGATAATGACACGCTGACACTTGGGGGACAGGATAATGACACGCTGACACTTGGGGGACGGGATAATGACACGCTGACACTTGGGGGACAGGATAATGACACGCTGACACTTGGGGGACGGGATAATGACACGCTGACACTTGGGGGACGGGATAATGACACGCTGATACTTGGGGGACAGGATAATGACACGCTGACACTTGGGGGACGGGATAATGACACGCTGACACTTGGGGGACAGGATAGTGACACGCTGACACTTGGGGGACGGGATAATGACAGGCTGACACTTGGGGGACGGGATAATGACACACTGAGACTTGGGGGACAGGATAATGACACGCTGACACGTGGGGGATGGGATAATGACAGGCTGATACTTGGGGGACGGGATAATGACACGCTGATACTTGGGGGACAGGATAATGACACGCTGACACTTGGGGGACAGGATAATGACACGCTGCAACTTGGGGGACGGGATAATGACACGCTGATACTTGGGGGGACAGGATAATGACACGCTGATACTTGGGGGACGGGATAATGACACGCTGATACTTGGGGGACGGGATAATGACACGCGGACACTTGGGGGATGGGATAATGACACGCTGACACTTGGGGGACAGGATAATGACACGCTGATACTTGGGGGACGGAATAATGACACGCTGACACTTGGGGGACGGGATAATGACACGCTGACACTTGGGGGACAGGATAATGACACGCTGACACTTGGTGGACAGGATAATGACACACTGACACTTGGGGGGACAGGATAATGACACGCTGACACTTGGGGGACAGGATAATGACACGCTGACACTTGGGGGACAGGATAATGACACGCTGATACTGGGGGTACAGGATAATGACACGCTGACACTTGGGGGACGGGATAATGACACGCTGACACTTAGGGGACGGGATAATGACACGCTGACACTTGGGGGACGGGATAATGACACGCTGATACTTGGGGGACGGGATAATGACACGCTGATACTTGGGGGACGGGATAATGACACGCTGACACTTGGGGGACAGGATAATGACACGCTGACACTTGGGGGACGGGATAATGACACGCTGACACTTGGGGGATGGGATAATGACACGCTGACACTTGGGGGATGGGATAATGACACGCTGACACTTGGGGGACAGGATAATGACACGCTGACACTTGGGGGACGGGATAATGACACGCTGACACTTGGGGGATGGGATAATGACACGCTGACACTTGGGGGATGGGATAATGACACGCTGACACTTGGGGGACAGGATAATGACACGCTGACACTTGGGGGACGGGATAATGACACGCTGACACTTGAGGGATGGGATAATGACACGCTGACACTTTGGGGACGGGATCATGACACGCTGACACTTGGGGGATGGGATAATGAAACGCTGACACTTGGGGGACGGGATAATGACAGACTGACACTTGGGGGATGGGATAATGACACGCTGACACTTAGGGGGCGGGATAATGACATGCTGATACTTGGGGGACGGGATAATGACACGCTGACACTTGGGGGACGGGATAATGACACGCTGACACTTGGGGGACGGGATAATGACACGCTGATACTTGGGGGACAGGATAATAACACGCTGACACTTGGGGGACAGGATAATGACACGCTGATACTGGGGGGACGGGATAATGACACGCTGACACTTGGGGGATGGGATAATGACACGCTGATACTTATGGGAAGGGATAATGACACGCTAATACTTGGGGGACAGCGCTGACACTTGGGGGACAGGATAATAACATGCTGATACTTGGGGGATGGGATAATGACACGCTAATACTTGGCGGACGGGATAATGAAACGCTGAGATTTGGGGGACGGGATAATGACACGCTGACACTTGGGGGAAGGGATAATGACACGCTGACACTTGGGGGACGGGATAATGACACGCTGACACTTGGAGGATGGGATAATGACACGCTGATACTTGGGGGACGGGATAATGACACGCTGATACTTGGGGGACGGGATAATGACACGCTGATACTTGGGGGACGGGATAATGACACGCTGACACTTGGGGGACGGGATAATGGCACTCCGAGATTTGGGGGACGGGATAATGACAGACTGACACTTGGGGGACGGGATAATGACACGCTGACACTTGGGGGGAACAGGATAATGACACGCTGACACTTGGGGGAGGGGATAATGACAGGCTGACACTTGGGGGACGGGATAATGACACCCTGACACTTGGGGGGATAGGATAATGACACGCTGATACTTGGGGGACAGGATAATGACACGCTGACACTTGGGGGACAGGATAATGACACGCTGATACTGGGGGTACAGGATAATGACACGCTGACACTTGGGGGACGGGATAATGACACGCTGATACTTGGGGGACGGGATAATGACACGCTGATACTTGGGGGACGGGATAATGACACGCTGACACTTGGGGGACAGGATAATGACACGCTGATACTTGGGGGATGGGATAATGACACGCTGACACTTGGGGGATGGGATAATGACACGCTGACACTTGGGGGACAGGATAATGACACGCTGACACTTGGGGGACGGGATAATGACACGCTGACACTTGGGGGATGGGATAATGACACGCTGACACTTGGGGGATGGGATAATGACACGCTGACACTTGGGGGACAGGATAATGACACGCTGACACTTGGGGGACGGGATAATGACACGCTGACACTTGGGGGATGGGATAATGACACGCTGACACTTTGGGGACGGGATCATGACACGCTGACACTTGGGGGATGGGATAATGAAACGCTGACACTTGGGGGACGGGATAATGACAGACTGACACTTGGGGGATGGGATAATGACACGCTGACACTTGGGGGACGGGATAATGACACGCTGACACTTGGGGGACGGGATAATGACACGCTGACACTTGGGGGACGGGATAATGACATGCTGATACTTGGGGGATAGGATAATGACACGCTGACACTTGGGGGACGGGATAATGACACGCTGACACTTGGGGGACGGGATAATGACACGCTGACACTTGGGGGACGGGATAATGACACACTGATACTGGGGGGACGGGATAATGACACGCTGACACTTGGGGGATGGGATAATGACACGCTGATACTTATGGGAAGGGATAATGACACGCTGATACTTGGGGGACGGGATAATGACACGCTGACACTTGGGGGACAGGATAATAACATGCTGATACTTGGGGGATGGGATAATGACACGCTAATACTTGGCGGACGGGATAATGAAACGCTGAGATTTGGGGGACGGGATAATGACACGCTGACACTTGGGGGAAGGGATAATGACACGCTGACACTTGGGGGACGGGATAATGACACGCTGACACTTGGAGGATGGGATAATGACACGCTGATACTTGGGGGACGGGATAATGACACGCTGATACTTGGGGGACGGGATAATGACACGCTGATACTTGGGGGACGGGATAATGACACGCTGACACTTGGGGGACGGGATAATGGCACTCTGAGATTTGGGGGACGGGATAATGACAGACTGACACTTGGGGGACGGGATAATGACACGCTGACACTTGGGGGGAACAGGATAATGACACGCTGACACTTGGGGGAGGGGATAATGACAGGCTGATACTTGGGGGGGCGGGATAATGACAGGCTGATACTTGGGGGGGCGGGATAATGACACCCTGACACTTGGGGGGATAGGATAATGACACGCTGACACTTGGGGGACAGGATAATGACACGCTGATACTTGGGGGACGGGATAATGACACGCTGACACTTGGGGGAGGGGATAATGACAGGCTGATACTTGGGGGGGCGGGATAATGACAGGCTGATACTTGGGGGGGCGGGATAATGACACCCTGACACTTGGGGGGATAGGATAATGACACGCTGACACTTGGGGGACGGGATAATGACACGCTGATACTTGGGGGGATGGGATAATGACACACTGATACTTGGGGGACGGGATAATGACACGCTGACACTTGGGGGACGGGATAATGACACGCTGACACTTGGGGGACAGGATAATGACACGCTGACACTTGGGGGACAGGATAATGACACGCTGACACTTGGGGGACGGGATAATGACACGCTGACACTTGGGGGACAGGATAATGACACGCTGACACTTGGGGGACGGGATAATGACATGCTGACACTTGGGGGACGGGATAATGACATGCTGACACTTGGGGGACGGGATAATGACATGCTGACACTTGGGGGATGGGATAATGACATGCTGACACTTGGGGGACGGGATAATAACACGCTGACACGTGGGGGATGGGATAATGACACGCTGACACTTGGGGGACAGGATAATGACATGCTGACACTTGGGGGATGGGATAATGACACGCTGACACTTGGGGGACGGGATAATGACACGCTGATACTTGGGGGACGGAATAATGACATGCTGACACTTGGGGGACGGGATAATGACATGCTGACACTTGGGGGACGGGATAATGACACGCTGACACTTGGGGGACGGGATAATGACACGCTGACACTTGGGGGACGGGATAATGACACGCTGACACTTGGGGGACAGGATAATAACATGCTGACACTTGGGGGACGGGATAATGACACGCTGACACTTGGGGGACGGGATAATGACACGCTGACACTTGGGGGATGATATAATGACACACTGACACTTAGGGGGACGGGATAATGACACGCTGACACTTGGGGGGACGGGATAATGACAGGCTGACACTTGGGGGATAGGATAATGACACGCTGACACTTGGGGGGACGGGATAATGACACGCTGACACTTGGGGGACGGGATAATGACACGCTGACACTTGGGGGACGGGATAATGACACGCTGATACTTGGGGGGACGGGATAATGACACGCTGACACTTGGGGGACGGGATAATGACACGCTGATACTTGGGGGGCGGGATAATGACACGCTGACACTTGGGGGGACGGGATAATGACAGGCTGACACTTGGGGGACGGGATAATGACACGCTGACACTTGGGGGACGGGATAATGACACGCTGATACTTGGGGGACGGGATAATGACACGCTGACACTTGGGGCATGGGATAATGACACACTGATACTTGGGGGACAGGATAATGACACGCTGACACTTGGGGGACGGGATAATGACACGCTGACACTTGGGGGACGGGATAATGACACGCTGACACTTGGGGGACGGGATAATGACACGCTGACACTTGGGGGACGGGATAATGACACTGATACTTGGGGGACGGGATAATGACACGCTGACACTTGGGGCATGGGATAATGACACGATGATACTTGGGGGACGGGATAATGACACGCTGACACTTGGGGGACGGGATAATGACACGCTGATACTTGGGGGACAGGATAATGACAGGCTGACACTTGGGGGACAGGATAATGACACGCTGATACTTGGGGGACAGGATAATGACACGCTAACACTTGGGGGACGGGATAATGACACGCTAACACTTGGGGGACGGGATAATGACACGCTGATACTTGGGGGACAGGATAATGACACGCTAACACTTGGGGGACGGGATAATGACACGCTGATACTTGGGGGACAGGATAATTACATGCTGATACTTGGGGGACAGGATAATGACACGCTGATACTTGGGGGACAGGATAATGACACGCTGATACTTGGGGGACGGGATAATGACACGCTGACACTTGGGGGACGGGATAATGACACGCTGACACTTGGGGGACAGGATAATGACACGCTGATACTTGGGGGACGGGATAATGACACGCTGACACTTGGGGGATGGGATAATGACACGCTGACACTTGGGGGACGGGATAATGACACGCTGACACTTGGGGGACAGGATAATGACACGCTGATACTTGGGGGACGGGATAATGACACGCTGACACTTGGGGGACGGGATAATGACACGCTGACACTTGGGGGACGGGATAATGACACACTGATACTTGGGGGACGGGATAATGACACGCTGACACTTGGGGGACGGGATAATGACACACTGATACTTGGGGGACGGGATAGTGACACGCTGACACTTGGGGGACGGGATAATGACACGCTGACACTTGGGGGACAGGATAATGACACGCTGATACTTGGGGGACGGGATAATGACACGCTGACACTTGGGGGACGGGATAATGACACGCTGACACTTGGGGGACGGGATAATGACACACTGATACTTGGGGGACGGGATAATGACACACTGACACTTGGGGGATGGGATAATGACACACTGACACTTGGGGGACAGGATAATGACACGCTGACACTTGGGGGGGGACGGGATAATGACACGCTGACACTTGGGGGACGGGATAATGACACGCTGACACTTAGGGGATAGGATAATGACACGCTGACACTTGGGGGACGGGATAATGACACGCTAATACTTGGGGGACGGGATAATGACACCCTGATACTTGGGGGACGGGATAATGACACGCTAACACTTGGGGGACGGGATAATGACACGCTAACACTTGGGGGACCGGATAATGACGCTCCTCACACTTGGGGTACAGGGCAATGAAGGCACCGGGGGCTCCCCCTTTGGCCCCTCTTCCTACATAGTCGGGGGTCGCCTGTGTTCCCCTCGGGTCTCCCACGTGTCGCCGCCACCTGTACGCTCAGCACATGACAGGAAGGAGTTAACCAGTAACTTTCGGGCACTTTCCCGGCACGGAGGTGGCATCGCAGGGTGGGCACCGGGCAGAGGGGCATCGATGAGCTGGTCTTACCTTGGTCTGCTCCCCCTCCGCTTCATCCTCCGCTTCCAACTTCCTCCGGCCCCCCAGCAGGAAGATGAGGATGGCGATCCACACCAGCCCGATGAGAGACAGCACCAGCCGGCGTGCCATGCGCCTCATAGTCTGGGGGGTCCTCATCAGGATGTGGGGGGTCATAGGAGCCGCAGCCGCCCCTCCGGAGTGTCCGTCCTCTGCATGTGTCCCTCCGTGGTCTCCCGCAGGCTCGCCCGCTGTCTGGGGGTCTATTCCAGGTGATGGATACAGCCGGCAGAGACACGAGACCCCCGGAGCAGCCGGAGAGCCGATCAGCTGCCCAGCACCACTATATACAGCGGAGGACGGAGAAGCGATGTGCGGGGGGCCGAGCGCCCCCTGCTGCCTAACAACCCCTACTGCAGCCTCACTGTACCAGCCTGTGCCCACCCCACACCTGCCCAGGTGAGAGGAGAGATAGATAGATATGTGAGAGATGGATAGATTAGATAACTAGATTAATAGATAGAAATACATGTAGATAGATAAATTATATAGACAAACGGATATGTGAGAGATAGATAGATAGATAGATAGATAGATAGATATGAGATAGATAGATAGATAGATAGATAGATAGATAGATAGATAGATAGATAGATAGATAGATAGATAGGAGATAGATAGATAGATAGATAGATAGATAGATAGATAGATAGATAGACAGATAGGAGATAGATAGATAGATAGATAGATAGATAGATAGGAGATAGATAGGAGATAGATAGATAGATATGAGATAGATAGATGGATAGATATGAGATAGATAGATAGATGGATAGATAGATAGATAGATAGATAGATATGAGATAGATAGATAGATATGAGATAGATAGATAGGAGATAGATAGATATGAGATAGATAGATATGAGATAGATAGATATGAGATAGATATATGGATAGATATGAGATAGATAGATAAATTAGATAGATAGACATATAGATAGATAAATTAAATAGAGAGACAGATGGATAGAAGCTGGATAAATAGATAGATAGAAAGACATATAGATAGATTATATAGATAGATGAATATGTGAGAAATAGATAGATAGATATGAAATAGATAGAAAGATATGAGAAATATAGATTATATAGATAGACAAATATGTGAGAAATAGATAGATAGAAAGACATAAAGATAGATATACAGATATGTGAGAGATACCGTAGATAAATAGAAGATAGATAGATAGATAGATAGATAGGAGATAGATAGATAGATAGATAGATAGATAGGTAGATAGATATGTGAGCGATAGATAGACACAGAGATAGATATCTAGACATATAGATAGATAAATTAGATAGATAGACAGATATATATGTGAGAATAGATAGATAGATAGATATGAGATAGATAGATAGATAGATAAATAGGAGATAGGTAGATGGATATGAGATAGATAAATAGATGAGATAGATATGAGATAGATAGATATGAGATAGATAGATAGATAGATATGAGATAGATTGATAGATAGATAGAAATAGATAGATATTAGCTAGGTAGATAGATAGAAGATAGATATGTGATAGATAAATAAATAGATAGATATCTAGACATATAGATAGATGAATTATAGAGATAGACTGATATGTGATCAATAGTTACATATATAGATAGATAGATATGACATAGATAGATAAATATATAAATATGTGATAGATAGATAGATGAGATAGATAGATATAAGATGGAGTTAGATATGAGATAGATAGATATGACATAGATAGATACGGGATAGATAAATAGATAGATGAGATAGATAGATAGATATGAGATAGATAGATAGATATGTGATAGATAGACATGAGAGATAGATAGATAGATAGATAGATAGATAGATAGATATGAGATATAATGAGGTATAGATAGATATGAGATAGATACATGGATAGAAGATATAGATACATAGGGGATAGATAGATATGAGATGGATAGATAGATAGATAGATAGATAGATAGATAGATAGATAGATATGAGATAGATAGATATTAGATAGATATGAGATAGATAGATATTAGATAGATATGAGATATATATAGATATAAGATAGATAGATCGATATATAGATGTGATAGATAGATAGATAGATAGATGAGATAGATAGATAGATAGAAAGATAGATAGATAGATAGGAAATAGATATGAGATTGATAGATAGATATAAGATAGGTAGATAAATATGAGATAGATAGTTAGATATGTGGGAGATAGATAGAAAGACATATATATATAGATATCTAGACATATAGAGAGATAAATTAGATAGATAGACATATATATGTGAAAGATAGATAGATGAGATAGATGGATAGATAGATAGATAGGAGATGTAGTTACATATTAGATAGATAGATAGATAGATAGATATGGGATAGATAAATAGATAGATGAGATATAGATAGATATGAGATAGATAGATGGATAGATAGATATGAGATAGATAGAAATAGATAGATATTAGCAAGGTAGATAGACGATAGATAGATATGACATAGATAGATAGTTAGATATGTGGAAGATAGATAGATATGAGATAGATAGATAGATATGAGATGGATAGATACATAGATGTGTAATAGATAGATAGATAGATAGATGATAGATATGCGATAGATAGATAGATAGATATAAGATATAGATAGATATAAGATAGATAGATATAATATAGATAGATAAATAACTAGATTGATAGATAGAAAGACATATAGATAGATTATATAGATAGACGGATATGTGAGAAATATATATATATATATATATATATATATATATATATAAGATAACGTAGATAGATATGATATAGATAGATAGATATGAGATAGATAGATAGATAGATAGATAGATAGATAGATAGATAGATAGATAGATATGTGAAAGATAGATAGATAGATAGATAGATAGATAGATAGATAGATGAGATAGATAAAAAATAGATAGATGGATAGATAGATAGGAGATGTAGTTACATATGAGATAGATAGATAGATAGATATGAGAAAGATAGATATGGAATAGATAAATAGATAGATATGAGATATAGATAGATATGAGATAGATAGATATGAGATAGATAGAAATAGATAGATATTAGCAAGGTAGATATCAGATAGATAGATATGACATAGATAGATAGACAGATAGATATGAGATAGATGGATAGATAGATAAATAGGCAGATAGATAGATGAGATAGATAGGAAATAGATAGATAAATAGATAGCTAGATATGAGATATAGTTAGATATGAGATTAATAGATAGATATGAGATATAATGAGAAATGAATACATAGATATGAGATAGATAGATATGAGATAGATAGAAAAAGATAGATCTGAGATAGATAGATATTCGATGGATTTGATATATAGATAGATATAAGATAGATAGATAGGAAATAGATATGAGATTGATAGATAGATTAGATAGACAGAAGATAGGTAGATACGGTAGATAGATATGAGATAGATAGATGATATGTGGGAGACCGATAGATAGAAAGACATATAGATAGATATCTAGACATAGAGATATAAATTAGATAGATAGACAGATATATGTGAGAGAAAGATACGGTAGATAGATAGAAGATAGATAGATAGAAGATAGATAGATAGATACATACATAGATAGATAGATAGATAGATAGATAGATAGATAGATAGATAGATAGATAGATAGGAGATATATACCGGCAGATAGATGAGACAGACAGATAGATAGATTGATAGATATGAGATTGATAGATAAATAGATATATATGAGATAGATAGATAGATTACAGAGCTAGATAGATATGAGATAGATGTGTGATAGATAGACAGATAGATGAGAAATATGAGATAGATAGATAGATAGATAGATAGATAGATAAAAGATAGGTAGATAGATATGAGATAGATAGATGGATAGATAGATATGTGAGAGATAGCTAGATAAATATATAAATAGAAAGACAAGTAGATATATAGCTAGACAGATAGATATGTGAGAGGTAGATAGATAGATATCAGATGGATAGATAACTAGATTGCTAGATAGAAAGACATAAGGATAGATAAATTATATATATATATATATATATATATATATATATATATATATATATATATATATATATATATAACTAGATAACTAGAAAGATAGAAAGACATATAGATAGATAGACAGATATGTGAGAGATAGATAAATAGAAGTTAGGTATGAGATAGATAGATAGATAGATAGACAGATATGATATAGTTAGATAGATAGATAGATAGATAGATAGATAGATAGATAGATAGATAGAAGATAGGTAGATAGATATGAGATAGATAGATATGTGAGAGATAGATAGAAGATAGGTAGATAGATATGAGATAGATAGATATGTGAGAGACAGACAGATAGAAAGACACAGATAGATATCTAGACATATAGATAAATAAATTACATAGATAGACATATATGTATGTGATAGATAGATAGATAGATAGATAGAGAGATTATATAGATAGATGAATATGTGAGAAATAGATAGATAGATATGAGATAGATAGATAGATAGATAGATAGATAGATATGAGATAGATAGATAGATATTAGATAGGTAGATAGATATGAGAAAGATAGATTATAAAGATAGACAGTTATGTGAGAAGATAGATAGATAGAAAGACATACAGATAGATAAATATGTGAGAGATAGATAGATTGAAGATAGTTAGATATATAGATAGATAGATAGATGAACACAGAGATAGGTATGTAGACGTATAGATAGATAAATTAGATAGATAACTAGATTGATAGATACAAAGACATATAGATAGATAGATTACAGAGATAGATAGATATGAGATAGATAGATGTGTGATAGATAGATAGGAGATAGATAGATAGATGGGTACATAGATAGATAGGAGATAGAAAGGTACATAGATAGATAGAAGATAGATAGATATGAGATAGATAGATAGATAGATAGATAGCTATGAGATAGATAGATCTAGAGATAGATAGATATGAGATAGATAGATAGATAGATAGATAGATAGATAGATAGGAGATAGATGGATGATAGTTAGATAGATAGATATGAGATATAGATAGATAGATATGAGATAGATATGAGATATAGATAGATAGTTAGATGTGAGATAGATAGATAGATAGATATCAGATAGATAGACACCAGATAGACAGATAGATAGATAGCTATGAGATAGATAGATCTAGAGATAGATAGATATGAGATAGATAGATAGATAGATAGATAGATAGATAGATAGATAGATAGATAGATAGATAGATAGATTGGAGATAGATAGATGATAGCTAGATAGATGATAGCTAGATAGATAGATAGATAGATATGAGATAGATATGAGATATAGATAGATATGAGATAGATATGAGATATAGATAGATAGTTAGATGTGAGATAGATAGATAGAAAGATAGATAGATAGATAGATAGATAGATAGATAGATAGATAGATAGATATGAGATAGATAAAGGAATTTATCCTCATTAATTTTTGATACCAGTTTTTCTCTCCCTTTTTCAGTTTGAAGTGATACAAATTTATAAAACGTCCCAAGATGTTGATATGTTTTTGACTGTCTAGAGATTGTGCTGGATTATAGTTTTCTCCAGCAGGTTTTGGGGTATTTTGTAGCTTCCGAATTGTATCGTGTGCACAGATCGTCGAGCAAATTAGACATAAGCGATCAATCTCATATCCAAACTGGCTCTCTGCCCAGAAACAGCCAGACAGGGCCTTTTATTGTAAAGACATAGAATGGGCGTGCAACAGGTTACATCAGTAACATATAAGATTCTCATTTGTCGGATCATATAGAATCTCCCGCCTCTCTGCCCACCCTCTCCTAGTGCTGATGTGGCATGGACTCTGCCCTAGCTGAAGTCACCTCCGTGTAGTGATGAATCATTGTTTAAATAGCTTCAGGATGGGAGGGGTGGGGGCTAGGTAAACACTCAGTGTTGAACACAGATATTGCATATAACACTATGGCCCTTAACTCTTAGAGGCTTCTTGCGCAATTCCTATGTACTTAGCTAACATTATATCGCACATCCATTGTCTAGCAAATACCATGATTAGAGTGTGTGTGTGTCCATTAAAACTCCACAGAGCTGAAAGTCATTACAATAGCAAAATACATTTGGTTTATACAAATCGATAGACATTTTATACTAATTAATTATCATGTCTATCACAATCCCCCCTTAAAATGTATATCCTCTAACTCTCTATCTGATTTTCACAGTTCTCTGTGCATGAGCCTATAACTGGAGCGCATTGAAGGTTCGTTGTAGAGTCTTCAAGGGGGTGTAGGACTTGTCCACTCCTTCTGGGGATGCATTCAGCAAACTCATGGTGGGAGCGGCTTTTCCAGCATCAGTTTCACAGGTCTCTCTGACACAGGGGATAACACAGCAGACTAGAACAGAAAAGGTAACCATCAGTTCACATACAACAGCGACGCCCGTCTGTGCCAGGATCCTTTACCACCCGCTTATCCATGGCGAGTGCTGGTCCCAAAAGTTAGCTCTTTTTAGTTAGCGCGGTCAGCTTCTTAATGGCAACTGCGTCTTTACCCGCGGGTCACGTGTCGTCTAGGATGTAGGTACAAGTCTCCCCTATCATCTTACAGACACTCCCCTTTTTAGTTAAAGTCATATCTAAGGCCATTCTATTTTAAAAAGTCATAGTCGAGGTAGATCCTATTGGTCGACTAGTCCCTATAAGGCATCTCTAGTATAATTTATAAACCACTGCTAATTATAATAAACATAATTAATCCAGTCAACGTTTATTTACCATAATGACCAGGAAAATGGACTCGAATCTAGTTTTAACTTGGTCTCTAATTTTTAAAACTTGTCAGGTACCCCCCTTGGCTATCCTATGATGTCAATGTACACGTGTAGATCAAAACTACGACCAGGGGTCTCTCTTCTCGCTCTAGCATAATGTTACAATACTAGTAGCGTGCACAGGTACGCCCGGCGTGGGACTCCCTAATCTTCACCCACACCAATGTCCCTCCTGGAGATAGTCCTAATGGTGAACACGTCCAGGTCGCCTCACCCTGACCCTACACTACCTAGTGACAAGACTGGAAGGAACCGCCGTACCTATGCGGAAAACAAGGATAGACCAACATGACAGGATAACCACAAAACACAGACTAAGTTGGATCGAGATAAATTAACTATTGGGGGTAACCTCATTATCCTCAATGCTGTCTGACAGAATGTGGAGGAGCATAAGGGCTTTACTAAGGCACACTCCCCTGTCCAATTACCCTCCAGGCGGGTCCTCTACCTCATGTCACTACAAAGCCAGTAAACGTCTCCTAAGGACTGAACCTGATTCTGCATCCATTCCCCTCCTATCGTACCGTAGGAGGAGCAATACCCGTTGGTGAGTTCCCCAAAAATCTCCCTCCACCCTGCCTATTTACCTGGCAGGTGTAGTTTCCAGGGTAGTCAGTAATACTCTCTCCGGTGCAAAACACTTAAGTAGTTATAGAGTATTCCTTCTTCCACTTCTCACGGACAGTGTAATTAGCGGAAATGTTCGTGAAGAGACTAATAAACCACTCTTCAGCATCTACAGGGAGATTTAGGGGGACCATCCCCGAGTGTGGTCGGGCACTACCGCACACGCAACAGTTAGACTTGTTGCTCCTGTTAGCATTGTACCTCATCAACTCCAATCAGAGATTCTGGTCAGAGTAGCCGGTCGCTACTGTCAAGGTGTCCGCAAAAGGTAGGGTCGGCTATGATCATCATGTTCGTCAAGGTCTTTATCTTACGGCGGAGGGGGTTAATTATGGGCACGGGACTAAGTGAAGGCTTCCATTCGGCTGCATCTACCATATCCCTTATTTTAAACTTCCCTAAGGGATCTGTCCTCCCGTACCGGTATGTCCCCAGACTGTAAGTCCCTCTGTCCCCCGGGCTTGGATCTCCCATGGTTAGTGTAAAAACCGCATTAAAACCAAGCAACATACTAAGTTCAGCCTTCCAATAACTGCTGTCCTTATTATTTTCAAGGAGGGTTATACGACTAATTAGCGATTTCCCGCTCCTATCTTTCTTATTTAAGGTACTTCGCGGTTTATAGGACCAGTCTATTCCTGTGTTACATCCCACTAACCCCCAATAACGGCAGTCTTCTCCCCAGACGTTATCAGTGGCGCAAACATATTGTATTCCCCGGGTATGTAATTCATATAACCAGCTGGACTGAGCTAAATCTGGTCCGCGGTGGGATCTTGCGCCTAGACACGGGACCACAGTACAATAGTCGAAGGAATATGCGGCTACTTGAGCATTGGACGAGTTATACTAGAAGGTAACCATACCCTCATATTATTCCGACTAAGGATTCTAGTTGCCACCCTCCTCTCTCACTAGCCTTAACCAGAGTAATGTCTTTGGCACAACTAAGACTGGTCTCCCGGATCTGAAGCTTTCTTACAGTATGAAGCGTGGATCCATGTAAGTCTTTCGGCTAGTTTCACAGCTGTGGCAGTAGTCAGAAGCACCTGGTAGGGGCCATCAAATCGGGGCTCAGGAGGGTGCTTCCTGGGGAACTTCTTGACGCACACCCAATCCCCAGGCTGCAAGATATGTGTCCCAGTGTCTGCCTCTGAGTCTGGAAGAGAACACCTGTGCATAGGCTTTGGTTAGTGCTTTAACAACGGAAATCACATACTCAGTCAACACATCAGATTGTAATTGTAACTACTGAGGATAGTAACGACCTAGCCTTGGGGCTAGCCCAAACAATCTCGTAGGGAGATAATGTATAATCCCCCCTGGGTTCATATCTAACACTGTATAAGGCTATTGGATGACAGTCTTTCCAAAGTGGCGTCATTTTTAAGTGTCTTACTTTTAGTGTGCCACTACGTCTCTCCACCTTTCCACTACTCTAAAGATGGTACAGTATGTAAAAGGCCTGGGATACACCCAGAGCAGACATGACATGTTACATTCACCTGCGAAGTTTATACCTCTGTCTGACTCTGAATCACTTCTGGTACCCCATATTCACAGTTTACCTCATTCATGAGCTTCTTTGCGGTTACTTACTTGTTTGCCTTGGTAACAGGGTCAGCCTCCAACCTGCAAAGACATCAACAACAACAAGCACGTAGTCATACTTCCCAACAAGTGGGAGCTGAACGTAGTCAATTTGCAATCCCTGAAATGGGTAGAGTGGTCCCGGCAAGTGTGGTGTGGCAAATTTACTTCTGCCCTGACTCACCCATGGCATAGATCATGCTAAACTGGACAAATGATGCAGCAGCTACAGAGAACCCAGAAGTCGCCCATCGTCTTTCAAGCGTCGTCATTGCTGGTTTACTAGGTGGGTCTTTCCGTCCATCAGCTGGGCCATCATGGGATACAGGAACTGTGGTGGGCAAGTGCTGTTGACTGTTCACCATACACTGTCCAGTTTCTGCTGCTCCCATATTAGTTCATTTATTCTTTCCTTCTTTGCTGACTTGTAACTGTAAAAGTCTTTAGCATATCAAAGTCCAAATTTTGTCAATGTCCAAAGTTTTTACCACTGACTCATGCTGTCAGTATCTTTCTTCTTTCTTCCACGGCTTGAGGGCCGCTGCCTTTGCTATGCTGTCAGCGAGGGTGTCGTCCCTCGCCTCTCCAGTGTAGGAATCGGTGCGAACTCTCAACTTTGTCAGGTAGAAGTAGGGCCTCCATGCGACTCTGTACCGCCGCACCATTCTCAATTGGTTGTCCTGCTAAGGTAAAAAACTGTCTGGCCTTCCATATTGGGCCGTAATCATGAGCTATGCCAAATGCATACCAGGAGTCAGTGTAAATGGTTGCCGTCTTACCTCTCGCCACTCTACTCGCCTCAGTGAGGGCCTTCCATTCCGCTTCTTGTGCTGAGACATGCGGATGCAGAGTTTCTGCTTCTAGGACATCTTGTTGTGTGACCACTGCATATCCGATGTGGAGTCATCAATCCTCACCCTGGTACCATCTGCAAAAAGCTCAACATATGCATTATCAACAGAGGTTCTGGTAACTGTTTGCATACCTGCAGTTTCGTAGTGTATTAGTACTAAATAATCGTGCTGATGTTCTATTTCACATGGCTCAGAAACTTGTAGCACAAAATCATTTATTTCCTTTTTATCTTATTTCATTTATTTATTTTGTTTTAAACCCAATAGCTGATCTACAACACCTAGATCATCTATGACCCAGATCACCTATGCCTCCCCCCTTTTGAACCGGAATACTCAATGGAAAAAGAGTAATTGCGTTCAAACTAGTAAACCAAGAGGCACAAAAACAAGCACTTTGTAGGTCAAGGTGACATTGTATGCAGCGAAGTCTGAGCGAAAATATCCTTTAGATTTTTTCCTCAGGTTGCAGTTAGCATTTTTTAACACAAGGGGGCGCCACACAAGTAAAATTTTACGTCACCCAGTGTAATAGTATTTCAGGGAAAATCCAGCGTTTAACTTTTACTCTCCTGGTGAAATATAATTATAGCTTCAGTGTAGACTGACACTAGAATATACAAAAGACTTAAAGAAAAACTAAAGAATACGGATGAACTAACATCCTACTCTGGGCAATTCAGTCCCTCTTTCTTCACAAAAAAAATAAAATTACTTCACCAAATTGCGTGAAAAAGTTTGCTGGGTGACTATAGGGAAATTATTCCATCTGTAGGATCCTTCCATAACATCATCTGTCTGAGCATCCATTGGAGAAGCGGGCAGTGGAAAACAGAGCCCCTGGGAACATGAGAGAGTGTCCCCTGTCATGTATTCCCGGCCTCTGCCCCCAATGCATCAACTCCAATCTTCCATACACTATAAACCAGCTTTGTCATCTACTATGTCCCAAGCTGCATCTTCACAAAGGTTTGTTTCCCTGAACTTATCACACATCCAAAGTGGCCACATCTTGGAGTGTAACAAAGTCCGGTCAAACAAAACCTTACTTCAGACAATCATGATGTTAGCACTGGATACAGTGGCATTGGGGAATATAGGCCTCCCAAGTGCAGCAAAATGGCCGCCAGAGGCAGAAAGGGGCGGGGCTACAAATCTCCCAGGTGAGGCAAGATGGCTGCCGGAGGAAGGGGCGGGGCCAGGTCCTGTCCCGGATGGGGAGGGACCGGAAGTAACATCACACACCCTGAAAGTGAGCACATGGGGGGAAGTAACTTCAGGGTGGGGGCAGGCCTCACTACATTTACTGCAGAGTCACACTATGTTGGGTTGTAAACATTGCAAGCGCGGCCGCCATTACAGGGAGGGGCTGTAGTCAACACAAAGGCATTACATTGTTCATTAGCAATACACATACCCCACTACATGATTTCCTCTCTTGAATCTCTTAACTACGTTATACCAAAAAACTAGCTAAAAACGCCTTTCTTTCTGCTGGGCTTCCTGCTCATCTTCTGAAAACTTTCTACAATCTATCTTATCTATCCATACTCATTTCTGCTTATCTGTCCATAACCTGACGTTTCTTTCTGCAACTTTTCCTGATCCTTCTCTTTGTATAACATTTCTACATGTTCAGTAAACTCTGCTCCCTTCCCTTCAGCAACCAAATCACAAGCTCTATGACCTTTGTCCTTGCTCACTTTGCTCCCCATTCTCTAAACAACCTGCGTCTATGCCTAACCTTCTCAATCTGCTCAACTCTATGCTACCTGCTTATTCTATTCTATTCGAAGTTTCTGGACACAGTAGTGTTTCTCTTGTAAAATCCGCTTTCTTCAAATCCTTCCAATATAACCTCTCTTTCCCACTCAGATTACAATGCACATTAATTCTACAAAACACAGGGAAAGACAAAGGAAACAGAAAGGGTTAATTGAAAAAAGCTTTCAGTTCACTCTTATCAGCAGCCCTCCCCCAATAATAAACACTGCACATTCTTTCTATAATACCAGACAGACGGGATTACTGGAGAATACCCACAATGGCTCAAGGTATATATCTCATCTACCTTTATATCAACCCACCGTCTACTAGTAATCCCGAAGAGCACTCCTTGTACACGGTCTAGACAGGACATTTAGCTATACACAGAGACTGATAATTATTTTCAATGACCAAAACCTCAACAATATTCTGGAGACATCAGCCGTCACACCACGGCTATATTCCCGTGTATATACCTTTTCACATATGAGAACATAACACGCTCAATCATAAAATGTAAATATGCGTATCATAAATCTTAACCTCACACTAGTTTACCTAGGAGTAAGTGTCTGGCGCGCTCCCTCAGACTTAAACAGCCGAGTCCGCCCTTCTGACACATTAACCCTCACAGAATTTGTCTCTTGGTCTTGTATACACAATTTTTAACCGTCTCAGACATAGCAACCACAGCATACAAAATACCCCTAGACAGGTAACATGGTGATAATCGGGTGGACAGAACTAGAGTTATTACCTGCCTTTCAGTGAAGGTCCAGTCTGGATCAGATACAGGCAGATTAGCATTTGGAAATCAACTCACATCGGTAGATTAAAATAAAGCAATCTTACCGTGTTCTGTAGATTTTTGGGCCCCTGAGTTCCGCATGCTATCTGCCGGTCTCTATACATTCCAGGCTCTGACCTCACAGATCCACCCGCACACCCAGGAACGCCAATTTGTGCTGGATTATAGTTTTCTCCAGCAGGTTTTGGGGTATTTTGTAGCTTCCGAATTGTATCGTGTGCACACATCGTCGAGCAAATTAGACATAAGCGATCAATCTCATATCCAAAATGGCTCTCTGCGCAGAAACAGCCAGACAGGGCCTTTTATTGTAAAGACATAGAATGGGCGTGCAACAGGTTACATCAGTAACATATAAGATTCTCATTTGTCGGATCATATAGAATCTCCCGCCTCTCTGCCCACCCTCTCCTAGTGCTGATGTGGCATGGACTCTGCCCTAGCTGAAGTCACCTCCGTGTAGTGATGAATCATTGTTTAAATAGCTTCA
Source organism: Eleutherodactylus coqui (assembly GCA_035609135.1). NCBI lineage: Eukaryota > Metazoa > Chordata > Amphibia > Anura > Eleutherodactylidae > Eleutherodactylus > Eleutherodactylus coqui. The sequence goes on from CM069407.1 coordinate 12,076,741, forward strand.
GGATGGGAGGGGTGGGGGCTAGGTAAACACTCAGTGTTGAACACAGATATTGCATATAACACTATGGCCCTTAACTCTTAGAGGCTTCTTGCGCAATTCCTATGTACTTAGCTAACATTATATCGCACATCCATTGTCTAGCAAATACCATGATTAGAGTGTGTGTGTGTCCATTAAAACTCCACAGAGCTGAAAGTCATTACAATAGCAAAATACATTTGGTTTATACAAATCGATAGACATTTTATACTAATTAATTATCATGTCTATCACAAGATGAGGCGTCACCTCCTACCCTGCCCAGCTGCTGAAGGTATAATGTAACAAATGTTACAACTTTTAGAAAAGCCACATGTCATAAATGTCTGTCATAACAGCAGTAACGAATGTGCCTGTACTGATGACTCTACGGAGTGTCGTCCTTCCCCTGAGGGATGGTTATTTGGTATAGACTAAGTCGTAGTGCCCTCAGCATCTAATAAGGTGCGGACCTAGGAGGATGAAGGAAAATATACAATGACCCTAAAGTACGTTGCTTTAATCACTACCACTGATTTTTGTGGGGCTTCTCAGACAGGCGTTAAACCGCTGTCTGTTCTTTATTCATGCATTTTGAAGCGCGATGCTTTGCCCATTGAATGAATGGGGTGCGTTTTCAGGGCTGCTGAAAACTTGGTAGAATGTGGTTACCGTGTTTTTGACTGCGTTTTTTCAGTCCCAGATTTATCAGCTTGTTTGGCTGTGTTTATAATTGTGCCAAAAACGCAGTCAAACGCTGTCAAGAACGCACGCCAACGCAGCTGAAAAACTGTAAAGGCAGCATTGAAAAAAAATATTCTTACAGCTCTCACACATGAACGTGGCAAACTGCTGCGACTTCAAATGCGACGCTTTGCCGCAAACTAATTTTCGCTTTCTGCTGCAGCTCCATGCAGCTGTAAGCATGCTTTAGCGCCCCCCATTATTGCGATGGACAAAGTGCCGACAGCGCTCAAGAACCATGGCTCTGGAAAGTTCCTTACAGCGCTGCGTTCGAACGCATGTCTGCGAGGCCCCATTGATTTTAATCACAGTAAAAAGCGCCTGCATGAGAGAGGCCAATGGGTAGGTTCACACGTTGAGGAAATGCTGCAGAACTTCTTATAAAATGCATTGCGCTCGCAGGCCATATGTGGAATTTTAATTTTAAAAAAAATTTATGCTAATATAAAAAAAAAGCACAAAAAAGGTATTTTTATTACTTTTTTTTCTACATTTTTCTTTTTTGCACATCTTTTATTTTACACATTTTATGTCCCTGTGGGGGACTTGCACCATACCAGCTCTGATCGCTATGATAAAGCATTGCAGGACTTCTGGCCTGCAATGCCTTATTGCTTGTTACAGCGATCACAGGCACTGGCAATACAAGACGCCATTATCTGGCATCCTGCTGCCACGTTAACCCGTCGGGCTCTTCGTGATTATATCGCAAGAGCCCGATGACGTCACAGAGGGAGCGCGCTCCCTCTTGTCATCTTTTCTCATGCCGCGATCTGCATAGATCGTGGCAGGGGAGGGGTTAACAGTGGGGGTCGCTGGTCTGATACACCCCCACTGTTGCAGGGGGTGCTCAGCTGTCAGTGACAGCCGCCTCCCGCTGCCAGATAGCACGGGATATCTTCTGGTCTTGCGCTATCCCCAGGGCATAAATGTATGCCCGTTGCTCTAAGTACCCCTCTGTTAGGACGTACAATTACGTCCTGTGGCGGCCAGGGGTTAAATGTTGCCTTAGTCAGAAATGATTATATCTGAAGCACTGACATGTTTGCAGCGGTCGCATCACCCTTTCGTCGGGGTGTTATTCCTCGTCCCCTGCACCCGGAAGTGAAGACCAGCACGGAGCAGGCACTGGCAAAACGGCAGCAATGGGGAAGGGGCAGCATGTATTCTGGTATTTTACTACCGTAGGCTCAGTAAGGTTTTGTAGAAATAATACACTTTAGGTTTCAGCTCCTCAACAGTTTCAGGATCTCTGCTTGCTGTGAGTAAAGTGAAATTCAAAGAATGAAAACCCCATGCGGAGGTTGTTAAGGCACCTTGTTGCTGAGGTTATGCTACTATTATATCAAGTCTAGACAATCCTCTATGAGCTAAACTGCATGGATTCCACGGTTGATATATTTTCCCTGCACTGATACAATGTAACAAACTCATGTTAGAGAGGTGCCCCCCCCCCCCTCACCCCCCTGTAAGGTGTTATTCATATATTGCAGTTGATACACAGTTCTGCTGAGTTTTTAACCACAACATGTAAAAATGATACTAAATATCTTGTTGACTATAATGATATAGACCTCGCTTGTATAACCTGGGTATATCCTCTCTATAAGTATATATGTATAGCTGGTATCAGTTATACATGCCCTGTATATAGTGAGATGGACCAGACTGGTATAACATGGGTATCCCCTGTATATAATTATATATGTACAGCTGGTATAAGTTATACATCTCCTGCATATAGTGATACGGAGCATGCTGGTATATCCTGGGTATCTCCTGTATACTGTATAATTATATATGTACAGCTGTTATCAGTTATACATGCCCTGTATATAGTGATATGGAGCATGCTGGTATAACCTGGGTATCTCCTGTATATAATTATATATGTACAGCTGGTATAAGTTATACATCTCCTGTATATAGTGCTATAGAGCATGATGGTATAACCTGGGTATCTCCTATATATAATTATATATGTACAGCTGGTATAAGTTAGATATCTCCTGTATATAGTGGTATGGAACATGCTGGTATAACCTGGGTATCTTCTGTATATAATTATATATGCACAGCTGATATAAGTTGTACATCTCCTGTATATAGTGATATGGGGCATGCTGGTATAACCTGGGTATCTCCTGTATATAATTATATATGTACAGCTGGTATAAGTTATACATCTCCTGTATACAGTGATATGGAGTATGCTGGTATAACCTGGGTATCTCCTGTACTTAATTATATATGTACAGCTGTTGTCAGTTATACATGCCATGTATATAGTGATATGGAATATGCTTGTATAACCTGGATATCTCCTGTATATAATCATATATGTACAGCTGGTATAAGTTATACATCTCTTTTATATAGTAATATGGAGCATACTGGTATAACCTGGGTATCTTCTGAATATAATTATATATGTACAGCAGGTATAAGTTATACATCTCCTGTATAAAGTGATATGGGGCATGCTGGTATTACCTGGGTATCTCCTGTATATAATCATATATGTACAGCTGGTATAAGTCATACATCTCCCTGTATATAGTGATATGGAGCATGCTGGAATAACCTGGGTATCTCCTGTATATAATTATATATGTACAGCTGGTATAAGTTATATATCTCCCTGTATACAGTGATATGGAGCATGCTGGTATAACCTGGTTATCTCCTGTATATAATTATATATGTACAGTTGGTATAAGTTATACATTTCCTGTATATAGTGCTATAGAGCATGCTGGTATAACCTGGGTATCTCCTATATATAATTATTTATGTACAGCTGGTATAAGTTAGATATCTCCTGTATATAGTGGTATGGAACATGCTGGTATAACATGGGTATCTCCTGTATATAATTATATATGCACAGCTGGTATAAGTTGAACATCTCCTGTATATAGTGGTATGGAACATGCTGATATAACCTGGGTATCTCCTGTATATAATTATATATGCACAGCTGGTATAAGTTATACATCTCCTGTATACAGTGATATGGAGCATGCTGGTATAACCTGGGTATCTCCTGTATATAATTATATATGTACAGCTGGTATAAGTTATACATCTCTTGTATATAGTGATATGGAGCATGCTGGTATAACCTGGGTATCTCCTGTATATAGTTATATATTTACAGCTGGTATAAGTTATACATCTCCTGTATACAGTGATATGGACCATGCTGGTATAATCTGGGTATCCCCTGAATATAATTATATATGTACAGCTGGTATAAGTTATACATCTCTTGTATATAGTGATATGGAGCATGCTGGTATAACCTGGGTATCTCCTGTATATAGTTATATATGTACAGCTGGTATAAGTTATACATCCCCCTGTATATAGTGATATGGACCGTGCTGATATAACCTGGGTATCTCCTGTATATAATCATATATGTACAGCTGGTATAAGTCATACATCTCCTGGTATATAGTGATATGGAGCATGCTGGTATAACCTAGGTATCTCCTGTATATAATTATATATGTACAGCAGGTGTAAGTTATACATCTCCTGTATATAGTGATATGGGGCATGCTGGTATAACCTGGGTATCTCCTGTATATAATCATATATGTACAGCTGGTATAAGTCATACATCTCCCGGTATATAGTGATATGGAGCATGCTGGTATAACCTAGGTATCTCCTGTATATAATTATATATGTACAGCTGGTATAAATTATACATCTCCCTGTATATATATAGTGGTATGGAGCATGCTGATATAACCTGGGTATCTCCGGTATATAATTACATATGTACAGCTGGTATAAAATATACATCTCCTGTATATAGTGATATGGGGCTTGCTGGTATAACCTGGGTATCTCCTGTATATAATTATATATGTACAGCTGGTATAAGTTATACATCTCTTGTATATAGTGATATGGAGCATGCTGGTATAACCTGGGTATCTCCTGTATATAGTTATATATGTACAGCTGGTATAAGTTATACATCTCATGTATACAGTGATATGGACCATGCTGGTATAATCTGGGTATCCCCTGAATATAATTATATATGTACAGCTGGTATAAGTTATACATCTCTTGTATATAGTGATATGGAGCATGCTGGTTTAACCTGGGTATCTCCTGTATATAATTATATATGTACAGCTGGTATAAATTATACATCTCCCTGTATATATATAGTGGTATGGAGCATGCTGGTATAACCTGGGTATCTCCTGTATATAATTACATATGTACAGCTGGTATAAAATATACATCTCCTGTATATAGTGATATGGAGCGTGCTGGTATAACCTTGGTATCTCCTTATATAATTATATATGTACAGCTGGTATAAGTCATACATCTCCTGTATATAGTGATATGGACCATGCTGGTATAACCTGGGTATCTCCTGTATATAATTATATATGTACAGCTGGTATAAGTTAAACATGTCCTGTATATAGTGATATGGAGCATGCTGGTATAACCTGGGTATCTCCTGTATATAACTATATATATAAAGCTGGTATTAGTTATACATCTCCTGTATATAGTGATATGGAGCATGCTGGTATAACCTGGGGATCTCCTGTATATAATTACAGAAATTCTTAAGATTTATATGATATTTAAAATAATTAAACATTAGTGATTTAGTTGAAAACATAAAACAAGATTAAAACAGAAATGAGTCACTCAGGAAATGAAGTTTTCATGTCAACTGGAATTAAAATCCACATCTGATAACATCTTTATCCTTTGAATTATTTTTAATTAAAGCTGATGCCGAAATCTTCAAAGTTTAGACGCTTTCTCGCCGTTTATTAAGGAACCAAAACAAAATCTTCAGGAAACAATACCAGAAGATAATAGGAGGGGGGGGGGGGGGGGGGTTGACGCTATCAGTATTGTTAGAACACATTGGGAGCTGATTTGTATCAAATTTACTAATTGTAGCTATCACCATGGAAATAGGCAGATACAAGTAACTCATTAGTCCCCATAATATAATATCTCGAGCCTAATGGTCATAGGAGGCAAAACAGGACTGTGAAGTCATCATAGAATAGACATTTATTCTACCAGGATGGAGCTGTTCCTTGTTAACACTAGATCACCAGGGATAATACATTCATGCTTGTATCCAGGGATGCCCTAAGCCTTTATGCTGCCTGAGGCAAAGTGCAGACTGGTGCCCACCCCAGTCAGCAAAGAAACATCCATTTTACAGGCAGTGAAAGTGCCAATACACAAGGTACCCAACACATATTTGAACCATTGAGACTTAGTGGTCCCAATGGTAATGGTGTCCCCCTTAATGGCCATAGTAGTAATAGTTAACCTGTTAGTGGTCCCAGTAGTTATAGTGACCCTGTTATTGCTATCAGTAGTAATGTTCACCCCGTTAAGCACCTCAGCAGTAATAGTGATCCCATAGTGGCCCCTGCAATAATAGTGCCCCCCTTGGTGGCCCCAGTAGTACTAATGACCCCTCCCCCATAGTGGCCCTAGAAGTAATAGTCAACTGCATAGTGGCCCCAGTAAACTAGTTTTGTCTCTTGGTGGCCCCAGTAGTAATAGCGACCCCCATAGTGGCCTCAATAGAAATAGTATCCACCTTAGTGTCCCCAGTAATAATAGTAATGCTAATGGTGGCCCCAGTAGTAATAGTGACTCCCATAATGTCCCCATTGGTAATAGTGTCCCCAATAATGGCCCTGGTAGTAATGGTGACCCACAAAATGGCCCCATTAGTAATAATGACTTCCATAGTGGCCCCAGTAGTAACAGTGACCCTTATAGCGGCCCTAGTATTAATAATGACCCCCTATAGTGGTCCCAGCAATAGTGATCTGAGTTCTGCACCTCCAGCTGTTCAGAAACCCCACAAGCACTCACTCTCTCAACAACTCTAATCAGGCGGCTGCTGCACGGTCATCGGAGGCTGTGACCCCTGACCTCTCCCCCCAGTGTCTGGATTGCTTACCGCCCTGCGTCTGAGGTCAGGTGTCACAGCCTCTGATAACACTGTGGCAGGCAGCCGACTGGAGCTGCAGACAGACAGAGCGCACTGCTTGTGGGGCTGCTGCTTGCTTGCAGCTGGCAATTCATTTTTAATAGCCATTAATATGGCCAGTAAAAAAAAATCCTGGCTAGATGGCAACTCACCACCCCTCTGGGGTCCTGCTGCCTCAGGCGGCAGGCTCGGGTTGCCTCATGGAAGGGGCCCCTGCTTGAAAAGCACCAAGAACTGGATGTTGATTATATTGATGGACAACCAGAAAGTCTCTGAGCAACGTTGGTTTTTGAGTACCACCTTGGATTTGTGGTGGTGGACTCTAACAGGTCCACTAGGACCACCGCAAGGAAGTGTTGGCTTCCACTGCAGTTGATCGAAGATTTCTGCGCTGGTTACTACTGCTCAGCAAACTGGGAGCTGGAAATCAAGATAAAGAACAGGAAGAGCTAAGCTCTAGCTGGAGGATGTTAGGGGACGGCCTGGGTAACGGTGCTGAGCTCGTCTGGCCAAGATCAGAAAATGCAATTAGAACAAGAAGACAGAAATACTGGAAATAGCTGAGTATGTACAAGTACACGGGCTGCCGGTACGTGAGCGGGGTCGGGATGGCGCAGCGATGACAGATGGAGGCAACACACCTTGTTTTTTAATAAAGGTAGCTTTAGCTGTAATTCGGCTCCGGGAGAGTTCAGGTACTTGAAAAGTTACATAATAGCTAAACCTGAATACTTTTAAAGGGACAGTACTCTTAAAACTTACTGAAACCCAAACTGTACTTTCATCACACAACATCTCTTGCCGACATTTCCATCTCGATACTCATTCTGTTCCTCCTGGCAGCATATGTTATCAGCGTATTCTACAACATCTCTTAATATCACTATCAGTATGGCTGAAGGCGCAGTGTCCTTACTTACAGACAGCGTACATACGTCATGGACCTCGCTTACTAACCCCAGAGGTCGTCGCATTAATAATCTGTCTGAAGTGTCCATGGCGAGCCTTCAGCATTGCTGCCACAATGCCAGGTACTGTTAGGAAGGAGACTCCCACTCCTTGCACATGCTGCAGGGTGCTTCACCCCAGGAATCTGGCTGGTCTGCCATTGGCGCTGCATTTTCACCCTCCCAGGTCATCAGCGGTGATGTGCTAGTCACATCACCACTGCCTCATGGCGGGTGGGCAGAGCCATACAGCTCCCTGTTGTCATCAGAGCTGGCAAGCGCCATCTGCTGCCACTCTCCCTGTTCTCCTCCCAGTGGGGCTTGAACTCGCATGCTGCAGTCTGTAACGGGGAGCAGGACACCACTGTCCCCTTACATACTCACTGCAACATTGTAATACTTTATAAAAGTCAGACAGAGCCGGAAGCAACTACAGACTCATTCAAAACAGACTGAACACCGATACCACTAGGTCACCAGGGACCATACTGTATATTTATGCCAGGAATTGAATGTCGATAACATGAAATCATCAGTGATAGGATATTTCATATTAGATCAATTGGAGGTCTGTTAAAGCTAGGAGATCAGTAGACACTGAATATGTTTAATAGAAGCTGAGCGGCACTACCACTAGATTACCAGGATCAATGCATAAATGCCAAGAAAACACACAGGACTCAGCACCAAGAAAAACAGAAGGTAATCAGATACTAGACTCTGATGCCAGTAGATCACCAGGAACTGGAAAGTAATTGCACAAGATCACCAGGGAATTTGCAGTCATTTAAATATATCACTTTGATATCACTAGTTCTACAACTAGTTGAACAATAATACCACCAGCTCACCAGGGACAGCTGATGTTTTATACTACTATGTGCTCTGAATGGTCACTTTATTAGAGACCCCCATCTAGTAGTGTGTTGGACTTATTTGGCCTTCAGAACTGCTGCAATTCATCATAGCATTCATCCACTGGTAGTAGAGGCCCCTGGGAGTGCCAAGTAAACCTTGCCCACATCAATACTCTTCTCCCGCCAGTCTGACAGGAAGAGGTCATCAATCCATGCTGCTTGTGCCAAATTATGCTCTTACTAATAGCACAATGCAAAAGAAATCTGGATCCATCTGACCAGGTGATGTTTTTTCACTACTCAGCGATACAGTTTTTGCTCTCTTTTGACCACCGGAATCACGTCTTTCTGTTTCCCTTAGACACAATGGCGCTGGAACGGCTCATCTGCTGTTATACCCTATCCATGCATTTGAACATGTTAGTTGGAGGCCCAGTGTTGTAATCAGCTACTATTGACTTTGCAGCGCTGGTTTGTCAGAACGATTCCTGACATCCTCCTCCGACCCCTTTCAGTGATGAGTTGTTTATATGTATTACACAGGATCCCCTTTCGCTGAATGTTTTCCTCGATTGCGCCATTCTCTGTATACTCTCCACACTGTTACATGAGAAAAACCCCCACGGTCGGCAGTGAGACCCCGTCTAGTCTAGCACCGATGACCGGCCTCGTTGGAAGTCGCTCCGATCGCTGGATTTTCCCATCTAATGTGGATTCACACTGAAACTGATTCACAGAAAACTTGTCACGTGATTTTATGCCGCACTCCGGGGGGACGGGGAGAATTTCCATACCAGGAAGCGCCAATCTTAAAGTGGCCGGGGTCTCTAATAAAGGGGCATTCAGTATATAATACATTTATATTTGGGCTACTAGGATCTCGATGCTTCACACCTGATAAAAGATGAAGGATGATAAAGGACTCAAGGCAAGTTTCTTGCTCGACATCTCATCTGATATACGCGGTGGCTCGACATCTCATCTGATATACGCGGTGGCTCGACATCTCATCTGATATACGCGGTGGCACGTATGGACCCGTCTCAACCGGCTTCTGAGCTTCAAAGTGAAAAACACATGTAAGATCCCAATCTGCAGATTTAGATTCGTGTATCACCGGATATTGTTCATATTACGGAGAGCTGCAGAGAGTCATTGCAATCAGATATTCATTGTCTGTACTCCGCAGTCTTCAAAATGGAAATGTCATAAGTAATACATAAGAATTATATATGATGAGGAAGCAGAAGGAAGACTTGAGAATCTCGGCTGTTGATTATGAAATATCTAATTTTCTGAAATCTGTGCAATCTTGGAATCTTAAATTCTTCCCTCGTAAGAACTAATGCGTATTTATAGAAAAAATGTCTATTCTGTACTGCAGACGTCTGTGTTGTCCCCGCTGTTTGCACTGCTGAGCAGCAGATGCAGACAGGGCTGATTCTAAAAGTCCTCACGCAATGCTCTCGCTTCCAGAGATGCCCAGATAAAAAACCAAAATGCATACAGAAAACAAAGTCAGAACAAGTAAATGAGAAGTGAAGCCATAAGCCACGGCTGCAGCAAAGACAGTAAGAGAAGCACACGCTGCAGCAAATACGGTAACAGAAGCACACGCTGCAGCAAATACGGTAAGAGAAGCACACGCTGCAGCAAATACGGTAACGGAAGCACACGCTGCAACAAATACGGTAACGGAAGCACACGCTGCAGCAAATATGGTAAGAGAAGCACACGCTGCAGCAAATACGGTAATGGAAGCACACGCTGCAACAAATACGGTAACGGAAGCACACGCTGCAGCCAATACGGTAACGGAAGCACACGCTGCAGCAAATACGGTAACGGAAGCACACGCTGCAGCAAATATGGTAAGAGAAGCACACGCTGCAGCAAATACGGTAATGGAAGCACACGCTGCAACAAATACGGTAACGGAAGCACACGCTGCAGCCAATACGGTAACGGAAGCACACGCTGCAGCACTCCGAAGCATGTAGGAGCGGAATGACATTGCACAACTGGTACTCTAGCATTACTTGTATTAATCTATGAGACCTCGTTCACATGAGGGAATTTGGCGTTTTCACGGCCGGCTGATATACGCTTCCATCTAAGCAGTTCCCCCCTTCCCTTCCCCTCACCGGCGCTCTGCCTCTCTCCTCCACTCCAGCGTTTGCAATGGGAGGGGATGGGGAGTGGGCGAAGCTAAGCTCCCCTTTGTCCCGCCCACTCAGATTGCTGGCTATAGACAAGGGGCGGGTAGTGGGTGCGAACTTAGCTCCGCCCCATCCCACCCACTCCCATTGCAAACCGCTCGGAGGGGAGGAAAGAGGCAGAGAGTCGGTGAGGGGGAGGGACTGCTCAGATGGAAGCGTTTTCACAGCCGGCCGATATACACTCCTGTAAATAAGCCCTTAGCTAAAGATTTCCATTGTTTAGCTAACACTGCTAAACAACGGCAGTGACGGAGAGGGAGTTTGCAAAGCAATGCCAGAGGGAGGAGGACTGAAATTAGTTTAGGTGAAGTGCTGATAAGGAATGTCAGATGGCTGTATGTAGAGAGTTGAAGGTTTTGTGCTGCCGGGGTGAAATAAAAATCTCTCTCTCTGAGCAACACATTTTTTCAGCAACACGCCGCTCCCAATCGTGTGAATGGGCGGCAGTCACGCTAATGGGGCTCAGGAATTGATTGTGGAATATCGTCCACTCACACAATTTTTCGCGCTATTTTGTCGCAATTTTCACGCCCATGTGAACGAGCCCTAAAATGCGAGATTCTTGGCACGTAATTTAATCAAAACATATGGACTAGAGATGAGTGAGCACACTTGGTAAGGTCGGTTACTCGAGGGAGCCTCGCTCATCTCAAGTAACTGCCTTCTTCTCCGAGCGTGCTCGGCAGGGGGGGGGGGGGGGTGAGCGGCGGGGTGTAGCGGGGGGGGGGGAGGGGGGGGGAGAGAGAGAGATCTCCCAACTCCGCTCCCTCTCTCACTCTCCCCTGGGCCATTGCCGCCGGCTGTCCTCTCCCACCTGCAGTCCCTGCTGTAAATGTTCTTACTGGGGGCATAGGTTAATATTACTGGAGGGAGTGGTTAATGTTAGTGGGAGGGAGGTTAATATTTATATTGGGGTCGCAATAGGGGTCGCTATTACTACAGGGGCAGCACTAGGGGTCGCTATTACTACCGGGGCAGCACTAGGGATCGCTACTACTATCGGGGCCACAATAGGGAGCCGCTACTACTACCGGGGCTGCAATAGGGAGCCGATACTACTACCGGGGCCACAATAGGGAGCCGCTACTACTACCGGGGCGCAATAGGGAGCCGCTACTACTACCGGGGCCGCTATAGGGAGCCGCTACTACTACCAGGGCCGCTATACGGAGCCGCTATTACTACCGGGGCCGCAATAGGGAGTCGCTACTACTACTGGGGCCACAATAGGGAGCTGCTACTACTACCAGGGCCGCTATAGGGAGCTGCTACTACTACCGGGGCCGCTATAGGGAGCCACTACTACTACCGGGGCTGCAATAGGGAGCCGATACTACTACCGGGGCCAAAATAGGGAGCTGCTACTACTACCGGGGCCACAATAGGGAGCTGCTACTACTACCGGGGCCACAATAGGGAGCTGCTACTACTACCGGGGCGCAATAGGGAGCCGCTACTACTACCGGGGCCGCTATAGGGAGCCGCTACTACTACCGGGGCCACAATAGGGAGCTTCTACTACTACCGGGGCCGCTATAGGGAGCCGCTACTACTACCAAGGCCACTATACGGAGCCGCTATTACTACCGGGGCCGCAATAGGGAGTCGCTACTACTACCGGGGCCACAATAGGGAGCTGCTACTACTACCGGGGCCACAATAGGGAGCTGCTACTACTACCGGGGCCACAATAGGGAGCTGCTACTACTACCGGGGCGCAATAGGGAGCCGCTACTACTACCGGGGCCACAATAGGGAGCTGCTACTACTACCAGGGCCACAATAGGGAGCCGCTACTACTACCGGGGCTGCAATAGGGAGTCGCTACTACTACCGGGGCCACAATAGGGAGCTGCTACTACTACCGGGGCCGCTATAGGGAGCCGCTACTACTACCGGGGCCGCAATAGGGAGCCGCTACTACTACCAGGGCCGCAATAGGGAGCCGCTACTACTACCCGGGCCGCAATAGGGAGCTGCTACTACTAACGGGGCCGCAATGAGAAGCCACTACTACTACCACTGTGGGGGGGGGGGGGTCGCGATTACGAGTGGGGCCACCAATGTAGGGGGTCGCCATTATGAGTGGGGCGTCCAATGTAGGGGGTCGCAATTACGAGTGGGGCCACCAATGTAGGGGATCATGATTATGAGTGGGGCCACCAATGTAGGGGATCATGATTATGAGTGGGGCCACCAATGTAGGGGGTTGCCATTACGAGTGGGGCCACCAATGTAGGGGGTCGCCATTACGAGTGGGGCCACCAATGTAGGGGGTTGCCATTACGAGTGGGGCCACCAATGTAGGGGGTCGCCATTATGAGTGGGGCCTCCAATGTAGGGGGTCGCAATTACGAGTGGGGCCACCAATGTAGGGGATCATGATTATGAGTGGGGCCACCAATGTAGGGGATCATGATTATGAGTGGGGCCACCAATGTAGGGGGTTGCCACTACGAGTGGGGCCACCAATGTAGGGGGTCTCCATTACGAGTGGGGTACTAACATGGAGGGGGGGCACGGATTAGTTATGGAATTTATAGTAGCTGTAGCAACAAAGTGGATGAGATTTTGAAAATCACCCACACGGTGTGGAAACAATCTGTACAAAACCCGTGTGGATGCTGACATGTGGTGCGGGACATAATTCCGCAGCATGCTAATTTTAAATATAACGTATATCAATAGCCCATCCAGCGCTCTTCCCGGTGTTTTTTTTAACCAGCCCTGTCTTTTTTATAACGATGGAGGTAAAACTCATATGTCGTAATAAGACACACCCTAGCCGTGCCCGTGACCACACCCCTAACCCCAACCCCACCCCTTTTTGGTAGGAGTGCAGTGGCATTAAAAAAATTTCCCAGGGGTGCCCCAAGACTGAAAATGTTGGAAAACACTGCCCTATAGCTTCCTCCCTGCCCAGAACACATGCTGTATATGCTGACATTATCTCACCCCATATAAGAGCAGCGTTATAGATAATAGGGCTCTGGGCCACAAGCAAAGGATTTCTCACATTTGTTATTTTTAGACAGTTTTTCTCATAAATCAGCCCAGTAATCCCTCCATCCTGATATAGTGACAAGATACCACCATATACATCCCACATAACACCATTAAACTGCTCTATGGTGCCAAGGTAATGCCATAGACAGCTCACCTAACACCATACTGTCAACTTAACACTGCCATATATGGCCTATTTAACACAAATAAACTGTCATTTAGTGCCAAAATAAAACTTCCATACACAACCCACATAATACCTCTATACGGCCATACTACCAAGTTGATGGTGCCAAGATGATGCTGCCATAGAAAACTTACATAATACCGCCATATATCCAAGATACCACTGCCATATACAGCCTACATAATATTGCCATATTATCCAATTAATATATAGCGTTCAAATAAAGCTCTTCTGATGCTCTCTTAAATAGTCCAAAAATTATAATACTGCCATGCTGTGCCAAGATAACACTGCCATAAACAGCCTACATAAAACCATTAAACTGCCATTTACTGCCAAGATAATGCTACCGAGCTTAGCCTAAATAAAACACCCATACTGCCATATAGTGCCAAGACAACACAACCATATACAAGTCACCTAATATGGTCATATAGTGCCAAAATAATATGTAGCATTCGAAGAACAGTCTTAAAGAGTCCAGATACTGTAATTCTGCCATACAGTGCCAAGAGAACACTGCCATATACAACCCACACAAAACCGCTATATAGTGCTCCAATAATACACAGTTTACAGATAATACTACCTTCAGGAGCCGACATAACACTTCCATGCAGGCCCCACATAATATAACAATTCAACTCCCAATTAATGCCATCCTGCACAGCAAAGTGATACATTGTGGCCTTAGTTTCCTCTTGAGATGACACTCAAAAAAAGGATGACTGGGCAACTAAAATCTTACTACCCCCTAAAACCAGCCCTGCAACTGGCCATTTACAAGCTGTAAGACACTGCACGCCACCTTTATTAGAGCCCCCAGCCCTCATCCCTGAGACTTTTATCATGTGTGAAGCCTTAAGATCCTAGTAGCCCAAATATATATATTGTATGACCAGTTGTTATTTACTGAATGTCCCTTTATTAGACCCCATGCCCTTTATTAAAGCCCCGGCCCCTTTACCATTGGCGCTTCCCTGTGCGGTAATTCTCCCCGTGACCCCGAAGCATAAAATCACGTGACAAGTTTTCTGTGGATCAGTTTCAGTGTGAATCCACATTAAAGGGGAAAATCCAGCGATCGGAGCGACTTCCAACGAGGCCGGGTCATTAGTGCTAGACTAGCTGGGGCCTCACTGCCAACCACAGGGGAGGTTTCTCGTGTAATTGCGAGGAAAACATTCTGGGAAATGGGAATCTGTGGACGGAAACAACTCATCACTGAAAGGGGTCGGAGGAGGATGTCAGGAATCGTTCTGACCAACAGGCTGCACAGTCAGCTGAATACAACGCTGGAGCTCCAACTAAAGTGTCCGAACTCACAACTCGCCGTTCCTCCGCACGGATGGTATAACAGCAGACGACCAGTTCCAGCGCCATTGTGTCTAAGAGAAACAGAAAGACTCCAGCGGGCAAAAGAGCGCAAAACTTGTATCACTGAGCAGCGGGAAAACATCTCCTGGTCAGATGGATCCAGATTTCTGTTGCTGATGGGAGTCAGAATTTGGCACAAGCAGCATGAATAGGTGACTCACTGCCTGTCGACGTGCAGTAATGGTGTGAGGAAGTTTTTTTTGGCACACGATGGCTTCTCTGATACCTGGGTTGGACGCTATGATAAATTATTGCAGTTTTCAAGGCAAAAGGGGGTCCAACGCACTACTAGATGGGAAGGGGGCTCTAATGAAGAAGCATTTAGTGTACAGTACCTGCCGGTTTCATAAGTGTACATAGATAATTCGGCTGCCTCTGTATGGAGATGACATTGGGGGTCTTGTGAAGAAGTCCTGCTGTCTGTGTGCAGCGGTCCTGGGTTTTCTAATGCCTACAGAACTCCACACACTGTCTATGTCTCACACTGCCGCTGCGGGGGATTCTTCTGGCTGCAAACGGCTTCATACGGAAAATACCAACATCTTCAAAGATAATTCTTCCAGTCAAAGAAAATCTGGATCTGAAAGTTTTCATACGAGACCAAAAAAGATCTAATATCTACATAAAAGCATCAAAACAAGAAGAGGAAAAGCAACACAGGAAATCCCATCATCAAGGCACGATCAAAAGATCTGAGTGCCCAGAGAACAGTGACGTCTGGGCTCATTAACATGTAACGGTATCGCTCACAAGTCGTTCAAACGAATCTGAGCGATAATCGTGCAGTGTAAAAGAATCCCTCACTAATCGTTCACTTGTCGTTAGCGCTGAATATCAGTCAGTATAAAAACCATCGCTGGATCGCTGGCTACTTGTTCCGTGTAAATGCTCCCCGCTCAGCACTTCACACCGAAGGTGGGGCGCTGAGCAAGAAGCCAGCGATCCAACGGTGAATTCTATCTAAACTCTCTGCACGACGCCAATGACCTTAGCGGTGACATCAGCCAACTGCAATCCTGTGCAAAAAGGCCATAACAATAAATGTCAACATAGCTTCTGCAAAATAGACAGATAGATAGTGTAGTAGTGCAGTACACAGAAGGGCCTGTAGAGGGCTGCAGACAGGACTTCTATTGCTAGAGTTAAAGGGGTTGTCCCGCGCCGAAACGGGTTTTTTTTTTTTCAACCCCCCCCCCCCGTTCGGCGCGAGACAACCCCGATGCAGGGACCTAAAGAAAAATCCGCACAGCGCTTACCTGAATCCCCGCGCTCCGGTGACTTCTTACTTACCGGCTGAAGATGGCCGCCGGGATCTTCTCCCTCGGTGGACCGCAGGGCTTCTGTGCGGTCCATTGCCGATTCCAGCCTCCTGATTGGCTGGAATCGGCACGTGACGGGGCGGAGCTACACGGAGCCGGCATCCTGCACGAGCGGCCCCATTGAGAAAAGAAGACTGGGACTGCGCAAGCGCGTCTAATTTGGCCATTAGACGCCGAAAATTAGGCGGGCTCCATGGAAACGAGGACGCCAGCAACGGAGCAGGTAAGTGAATAACTTCTGTATGGCTCATAATTAATGCACAATGTACATTACAAAGTGCATTAATATGGCCATACAGAAGTGTATAGACCCACTTGCTGCCGCGGGACAACCCCTTTAACACCAAGGGGTGGAGCAGGAACCAGATAAAAGCCAGTTCCTGCCAAAAGCAAGGGGGCGAGGACCAGCGCAGCGGAGGTGAGGTGCTGCAGGCTGGTGGCCTAGCAAAGGCCAGAGTCCGATG